>CM068373.1:303066704-303666704 GCA_034769895.1 Magicicada septendecula | reverse complement strand
GGCAAACGATAACAGCCGCAAATTCAAACAGAATCAAATAATGTTTTGCATACAGCCCTGAATTTTAGAGTTCTCAAGAACGTTTGGTTTTGGTGAAGATCGGTTAAGGGAATATGGTAGTTTACCTGCAACATTTTATGTTTTAACAAGGGTAATATTTTCTATGACGAACGATAACTGCCGCATATTCAAACAGAATCAAATACTTTTTTGCATACGTCCCTGAATTGTAGTGATCTCAAGGCCCTTCGATTTTGGTGAAGATCGGTTAAGGGGAAGGGGTAGTTTACCTGCAACCTTTTACGTTTTAACAACAGTAAAGTACTTGAAAATTCATTTAAACTTTTTCAAACAATGGTATTTGTTAAAAATAAAATAATTTTGTTGCCAGGCAATAAAATTATAATTTTTTCATTTTAATGTAAATCATATATGAGAGAAAATATATCGTTCGTGGCAGGCAAGCATATCTCAATTATGTAATGTTTACGTTTCCATTTTTTTATTATGATTACTGCAATAAAAAGGCAGGGAACACACACACACACACACAAAATTCGCGTTATTTCTGGCCTCACTCATGTTTATTTTCTTACATTTGCACGCTTTTTAAATGGAAAGTGCCGAAACCCACACCAACATAACGCGTGCAAGCCGAAAAATTGTCCAGCGTGGCTAGCGATTTGCTTCCTGTGGATCGCTGGGCAGTGTAACTGCACGTGTTTACAGAGGAACAATTCATAGACAGAATTTTCGTCTTTAGGGAATGAACCCTCTGCAAGATGCTGAGGGTCCATGAGTGACTTCGGAGCGCTCCTTCTTTTCCGCGTGTTTGTTCTGTGAAACGTACACTGTAGATTCGCAGCTTTACTCTAAGCAACGCTCAATAGGAAATGATTTTAAATATAATCATGTTTTAATCATTTTTTAATAATCATGTTTTAAATCATTCCATGTCTTAGAACATGGAAGTTATGTATGGTTCTCCATACCGATATTTTCGAAAAGTGTCTGTGTGTCTATGTGTAGAATTTTTCTATGTCAAACGGTAACTGCCGCAAATTCAAACAGAATCAATTAATGTTTTCCATACAGCTCTTAATTGTAGAGGACTCGAGGCCTATTGATTTTGGTGAAGATCGGTTAAGGGGAAGGGGTAGTTTACCTGCAACATTTTACGTTTTAATAAGAGTAAAGTGCTTAATTTTGATAAATAAAGTATCCTTAAAAGAATAATAATCCACTGTAGAAAGGTAGATGAAATATCTATAAATGAAAAGGGTAGTTGAAGGGGAAGGGGTGATTTTCTATAAATTAAAATGGTAGTTGATGATGGAGAAAGTAAATTTTATAAGTTTTATATGTGTAATACGTTATTGACAACAAAGAAGCAGTTTCTATGGAAACATTTCATTTCACTTTAACAAAATTTTATATTTTTTCATTTTAATTTAAATCATGTATGAGAGAAAATATATCGTTCGTGGCAGGCAAGCATATCTCAATTATCTAATGTTTACGTTTCCATTTTATTATTATGATTACTGCAATAAAAAGGCAGGCAATCATCATTTGCACGCTTTTGTTATCGATTTGCTTCCTGTGGATCGCTAGGCAGTGTAACTGCACGTGTTTACAGAGGAACGGTTCATAGACAGACTTTTCGTCTTTAGGGAATAAACCCTCTGCAAGATGCTCAGGGTCCATGAGTGACTTCGGAGCACTTCGGAGGAGGGATGATTATATGCGTAGTTCGGTTTCTTTATAAGAATAAAGTAAGCCTACCTAATTTTTATGGATAAAGTGACTGAAAATAACATTATATTAAACGACTACCCCATAATTACAAAAATATCTATAAATAGTGAAATTAGTTTAAGGGTGGACGATATTTTTTTTAGAAATTACCGAACCGATTCAAGTAAATTATTTTAAACATAAATCTTACAACATGGAAGTCATGTATGGTTCTTCATCCCGATTTTTAACTTTGCGGCACCAAGGGCCAAATATGGAACTCGAAATTTTGAGAAAATTTTAACAGTCTGTGTAGGGGATCAAATTCGGAGGAATTTTATTCAAAATACAAAGTCGGTGTCTGTAATAATTTGAAAGACTTAATATGTCTCAACACACTTTGCAAATTTTGGATCACTTTCAAAGCGTTCAGTACAAAAAAAATATTATTATCTATTGTTATCGTTTGTGTATATTTGTGACAAGTATTAGCTGTAACCTTATAGATATCTATAAACTTACATACATAAACTTAAAAGCAAGGACTAAAGTATTTATCATTTGGGAATTACGGTTAGACTATTAATTTAACCAAATAAACCAATGCAATAGTTTGGAGTTTTTAGTGTTTATTATACGATTGTCTGATTTATAATTGTTAGTTTACTACAAAAAATAGTCGAGTAGTCGAGGTTTTTGTAATTTTTGTGATAATTAAAAAAGTTACAGATATTGAAATTTATGTACCTTAATAGTAAATGTATTTCGTTTAAAACAGAGGGCGAGTTCTGCAGCCCAGGGAGTTTACTAGTTTAGTGATCTGTTTAAATTAACAATGAATATTTGCTGCAGAACATTATTGTTTTAAAATATCATGTACCATTATAGTAAAATGTTCTGAAAATTTGACGATTATTGTAGCACGCGGTGGAATACTGACCGCTTTTCGAGAAGGACTGAAAACGTTTTTTGTTTATTACAGGTTACTTGCATGTCATTAACGTTACAAAAACGAATGAAAATATTTACTACGCTTATAAATAAGTATAGAGTCGACAGAACGCGGGTTTGAACGGCAGCGATTACCGGTCGTTAACCGTTACAAATAAATCATTCCGTCGTGCCGATCTTCTTTCTATCTGCGTGACGTAACAAAAAAAAGAAAAAGAAGAAGAAGAATAAACTGTTCACCAGTCGTTGAGTTCATCAGAATGGGCAGAGATGACGGGAGCGGCGTCGAGCCAGCGAATCAAAACAGGAAATTCCAGATCGAGTGTCTCGTCTCGCGGCGGTTAATAGAATCGATAGTGGTAGTAACGGAGTAACGAGACCGTTTGTCGGCCACGGCTCTAATGCCGCGTCGTACTCTACTGTCAGTCTCATTGATTCCGCGCATCACGGTCGTCGAAATGTATTCTGCCGCTTGACAATGCGGAACTGTTTGTTGTACGAAGCGCGTCGTTAGACGAAGATCAAATCTAGTAAAATTTTAAAATCATCTTGTTACACGCCATGTCTGACGTAATGGAAGCATACCGTTCCTTAACGCTGCTTCTGAGTCTGTTTGCGGTATTTTAAGAAGGTACACTATTCTTATAGTAATGTAGAAAACGGGCACGTACTGCAGGTGCGTCGATCTGAGTTTTTGAAAGGTCTATGCTTGGTCCATTAATGAGTATGACCTTAGTGGAGTTGGCAGCTATATCTGCCTCGCCATATCACGCTGGTCGGTTTTTGGCTTCGATGCCCACCGCGCGCAAAAACATAATTTGACCACTAAAGTAATTATCAGTAAATCGTTAAAAAAATAATGTCTGTACATTACAGGTAAACAATCAAATGTTATGTTACTTAACACATTTTTAATACCGTAAGTGCAATTACAAAACTTTAACTCTGAAGTACACACGTAAAATTGGAAAAAATTAATTTACAATTTAAAAACGTATGAACTAGGAATATCTCTGACCAGTATAGCCATAACTCGTTCACAATTTTGATCGAAATACAATTATTAATAGAAAAATACCTATGTTTACAACTTACATACAGCGTTTGTTTTGACGATTTGACAGCCACGGTTCCGAGAAGACATTAACGGGCGGCCGAGACAAATGAATTCATGTGACTGATTCAAACGTGATTCTCCAAGGGAAATACATGCCGTCTCAACAAACTGATTCACTGAGCAACGACAGTGATGATAATCATAAATGAAAAATGAAGGGAAAACGAAACGTTTTGGGGCAATGGTCGCAGTAAACACTTTAATAATCGTTTTTGAACAATAAAGTTGTGAATTAAAAAAAATTACTTTGAAAAATAAGTAATATAATAATGAACAATAAAAAACTAAAAACTAAAATTAATTAGCAATTATTGTGTTTCTCAGTGTTAATAAATTTCTTTCATTTGTTATATGTTATACAGTTTGTTTACTTTTTCAGGGCAGACCAAAATTTGTAATGTGTGCTGACAGATATTATGTTTGTCAGTTTCTTAAAGATACTGAATTTAATATTATCCTTACAATTTGATGCCCGACATAGGCTTTTACAATTTTCCCAAAATTCTGACTCCCACTTTTGGCCCGTATGCTATTAAAAGTAAACAAAAATGTTCAAAGCAAAACTACAACCGGATTTGGGTTAAATTTATTTTTAGTCTGATATTCCGCATGAATTTTTATAAATTAAAAAACAATTGATAGCTTTTTCGGGCCTTGATGTTCCAAAATTAAGAAATTTCCAAATTTAGATTTTGATAAAATTTTCTTTAATTTGATAAACCACGTAAATTTTTGCGATTTTTTTTAAATTTTCAAACAGTAAATTAAATAAACGCCGCTTAAAATATGTGTAAACCTAAAGATTTGAATTTGCTTTTTATGTTACATAATGAATAGAGTAAGGAGTAAGCTATTGTTTACAGAACACTTTTCTATAAATAGGCCTCGTAGTCTAACAATTTTACTTATTACTATAAATCGTTTTGGGGATAGTTCTTTTTACTTCCATGTTCCTTAAGAAAATGGAAGTATGGTGATTTTATAGTTTCGTTCCTTCAACCTTAGTTTAGTATAAGCTACAATAGTACTTTACTATTTATTTTCCATTATTCAGTTGCAGGAATCCACGGGAACCATCTCGGTCCCAATCAATGTAAATCTCGGTCGATAGTTTACATTTATCGTTACAGTAATAATTCTTACTGCATGTAACTAAGTTATGCAGAAACAATCAATTCTTATAATTTGTTACACCGTTTTAATTTCGTCGCCCTTCCAGGAACACATGTTGTTGACAGCATAGAGGTAAGAAACAAACTGAAGGTTTACGCGTCATGGTTTCGATGCTCTCAAAACTTCCGGTTGGTAGTATCGTGATCGGACCATGTGCAGGGCGGGTTTCCCACGAGCATACAGGCCGCAACATAACACACCGTCATTTCTAATTATGTCATTTACCGCAAACGGTACAATGCATATACTACTGTACGTATGTTATGCAATGCTCTCTCTCTCTCTCTCTCTCTCGCCTTCTGTGTGTTGCCCTGCGAATACGTAACCTGCGGCTCTGCTACTACACCACATGGTAAACGCCAAGATTACAATCCTATCCTCTTCCTGTGTCTAGCGTTTTTATTCTATACTTGTGTTATGTCGAGTAGTAATTCCATAAAATGCTTAATCGTAACATCTTGTCTACTCCGAAGGAACAACCAATTTTTTGTCGCTTATGATATAATGGAAGCAATGCCTATAACCAACTCGCTTTCCTCGCACTTTACAGAAGAAGACTGCTCTCCCCACATTCCTCTCTATCCTTCCTGTGTATGCGCGTACGTGCATTCGTTGAGGGTTTTTATTGGTAGATATTTTAACTTTACACATTAGGTTTTTAAGTAAAGAAAGGAATGTGGCCATCATGTCCAGATTGTTTTCGCTAGCTCAGCCGATCTGTATACACCACTGGACAGTATACACATTGATTTTACTATACTGTCCAGGAATTGAACAGTATAGGAGTCCCTAAAGAACTCCAGAAATGAAAGAAAAGGAGTCCCTAATAAGTGCATCTAATATCTGATGTACCTCAGGATCCTGTAATCGACATCCACGTCTTCGAATTGGACTACTGGCCACATGTGATAAATCGAACTCGGAACAAACTAACCTCCATTTTACCCTCGAAGCTGATGATGACGATGATGATGTCTAAGATGTAATGTGTTATATCTTGATTAGTAACTCTTCTTCTGTGACCAAACGTACCTAAACGCTGAGTTTGGAACGTGGACCCATATCGTCAGATAATTCTGTTCATCGCTTTCTGTTTCAAATATTTTTCTGAAGCCGACAATCTCTTCCTTGACCTTTCCCCTAGCATCTCTCTCGTCAACGTTTATTCTGTAATACCATAGTATTACTCTGAGGGCATATGTGACGATGTGTACGCGTTGTGTGAACTGCAGACTGACGCAATGCTTTCGCATGTTTTTGTCCTTCTGTGCCTTCCCAGAGTCGGTCTGATTATCCTCCGAGCATCTTCAACGTATGTAACTTTTTATAATGTCAATGCGCCGTTTCTGCCAGCTATAAATAAAAGAATGTCGGCCCGTCACAGTCACTTTTAAGTTACGATTGGGTGCGAGTTATTTGACAGCGATTTAGTGTGGACAATTGTAAACATGAAAAAATGTTGTGTACGAATGCCTTTTCTTTTGCTAAAACTGTTATTTAAGTTGTGTAACGAGCTCTCTGGTATTTAATTTTATCCGCGCAATCGTCGGAACAATAGTTATGTACCTATTTCACTTTTTTAAGTGTCCCAGCCATAGATATTTTCTTCTAATTAGGCTGTTTTAAAATCTTTCACTCTCACATATCCTTCAACACTTAAACATTGTTTACGGTTTCGTTCTATAAAATCCTTTAATTCTTCTCAATTATCACGTCTGAAAAGCTTTTAAAATGGCTTTTCTTCTAGAATTTACTTTTTTTCTTCCCCCAAATTGTTCAAAATTCACAGAACCGTACAATACTACCCTACACATAAAATGGCATCAACTGTTTCTTCGTTTTATGTTAATTATTTCTTGGTTATCACCCGGACTCTCTCATTCGTGACCCCTGTCTCTCCTTCAAATTCTCGCAGTCGCCTCCAAAAACCAATTTCAAGAGTCGTCCAGTTTACCACTCCTCATGGTTTACAGTGTTCGTACATTCCGTGATCTATATAACTTGAGACTTGGTCCTAAGTCATAAAACCGTGTGTAGTTCGTTGGCCCCGTTGTTGACACAATCATAAAGTTTTGCAATCGACACCCAAAACGTGTACGTGTGTATCACGTAATCCGCCCATTGTGTATCGTCCCACAGATTTCACATTCCACAAAACTAGCAAACGTGCGAGATTACGCTAGAGATTGTTTAGTCTAATTAATATTGTTACTGGTACATGCCTACGTGGGAATACGCAACCTCTGGACGACACGCAAAGCAACGAACCTATGTGACAAACCGTATGATTCGTGAGTTAGCTCGCACTCTTTTCCAATATAACTTCTAACCGATTTAAAATCATTATTTCCCTGTGTAAATAGAATCCCTACACCTGTCACTGGCTTCGACCTTTCAACCGCTATTTATACTTGTCTCTGCTTTCCCACTATCCGTGCTGAACTTTCAATCATTTCATAGCATCAGCTTCACCTCTCCAAGATCCCCAGTGTCCCAAACTGTTATTCTGGAGATCCGTCTCAGTGGCGTAACTACGGGGGGGGGGTCAGTCACTTAACGTAACCTTATTTTTTCTAAGCCAGCTGGGTGTGTTAAAACAAGGCTTATAAATAATTGTAGAATTTATATGAATTAAGGTATTTTAAGTTAATGAAAGAAAATGTTAGAGTGCTCTTAATAATGACAATCACTCAACATTTGGTAATAAGGTACATATTTGCAAAATACTTCACGTCGGTTTTTGTCCAAAAACTTTGAGACGCAAAGAAGTTATAAAATATATTTGAAAAATTATGTGCAAAGAATCGTGAATTTAACAAGTCCCGAGAAAAATGGAGAGTCCAACCTTCAAGGCGGCCACCATCCCCCCACTCCAAGGGCAGCTCTTAGTTACCCCACTGATCCGTCTATTACAATTTGTTCGTCTGACATGCCTGTATCATATCAACCTTTCCTTTTCACGTAACATATTATGTTCCTTTACTTCGCATTCTTCTCTAATTTTACTTCTTACTTGTAAAGACTGGTGAGTGGCAAAATTAATAAGAATTTAAGAAAAAAAAGGTTGGCCAAATATTATGTGTGGAGCGTTGATTTATGTGGTGCAGAGACATGGTCACTGAGGAAGGGGGATGAGAAAAGATTAGAAGCATTTGAGATGAGGGTTTGGCGAGCAATGGAAAAAGTGAGGTGTGTTGATAAAGTAAGGAACGATGAAGTTTTAAGAAGAATAGGGGAAGAGAGAGGAATGCTGAAGGTGATAGAAAATAGGAAAAGGAAGTGGTTAGGTCATTGTTTAAGAAGGTACTTCTCGCTTACAACTCCCATGGAGGGTGCCACAAAAGGAGAAAAAAGAAGAGGGCATAGAAGAATGAAGTTAATAGATAGCATTAAAATCAGAGGCTGTTACGAAGAAACGGAACGACTGGCATGCGATAGGACAGCTTGGAGAGCTTTTACCATTTGAAGACCTGCCTTAGGGCAGAACACCAAATAATAACTAATGATGCGGATCGTTTTGGAAATTCTACAAATTCTTCTCGAAAAGTTCATTCTAATCCCAATAATTTTGCTTTTATTCTTTTAAATCAACCTTTGCCTTTGCCTTTGTCGTGTAGTAGATTTTCCTTTCCATGTAATTACAGAACTTAATTTTTGATGCTACCTTATCATAGTTTACAATTTTGAGTCCCACGTTGAAACGTCATTGAACACAATGCTTCGATCACCATAAATCAGTACGAAATATAACACTTAAGACCGGTAACGGCTGGTACTGTGGTTACAAAGTTGCACAACCATCAGTTCAGAACATAGTAATTAAATTTGAAAACATAAAGGAGATAAGCTGTCATTAATTTCAATGAAAACGGTGTTAGTCTCTATGCGACAATGCAAATATGGAGCTTAGGCTGGTGGTCTACTGACGACCGGCAACTTTTCAGTGAACGTAAGATCTCGACACTCGTCATTTCCTCTCTCAATGCCGTGAATGTATGCTTAGTTATTGCAGATGATTTGAAATGTCATCACTACTATTAACGCTGTAGCGCATCCTTAGTTAAGCTATGAAAACAATACACTCCTTGTTTGTTTTAATCTAAATTTAATAAAATGTTTTCCCTTACTTGAATATTGAAAATAAATATGCTACCTTGTTTTCAGATTCGCAAATTATAACAGTCTCCAGTAACTGAGTTGATAATTTAACGCACTATTTTCATTATTTTCTACTCATACAGCATAGTATGTGTTTATTGCTGTTTTGAGTTTTTAATACTGTAAAAAATCTTGTACTGTCATGTAAAGAATGCTTTACAACATGTTCTTTTTTGGTAGGCCTACAATTAAGGCAGCACAGCATCTAGGCAGTGGATATAAATGTAATATTATTTTGCACAACTATCTGCCTACTGTTTAAATATGTCCTTTTACCCCCCCCCCCCCACACACACATCCAACCAACACTAACCACACACTACTTCACACACTAATCCAATAATCCAACCACAACATTTGGGATTTTCAGCCCCTACTCCTGAAGACGATAACATATAGTAATAAGAACGTTGTGTTTCTTGAAACTGAACTATGGTTAAAGTTTGGGTTGAAATTTACTTTTCTGTATTTCTAGTAATATGTCTATCACATAGATTTGTATTCTACTGATTAGTGCAATTTATTTTTATTTTTTTCGTATGAGTCATTGTGGACTACGTTTGTTTCAACTGGCTCCTCCCTTCTCCTCCTCTCTCTTCCTACTTTCATACATCTCCTTCATTCTTGATTGATGTCTCTCCCTCCTTTTGTCAGTCCAGATGGCACCTGTCCTCTTCTTGGGGGTTTCCTGAAAACCTTGGGCATTTTTTAATTTCTTTTTAAGTAGCAAACATTCTTCAATATCTTCCTGAATAATCTGGAATTCTTCTATGTCTTTTTCTGTTTCTATTTAATTTCTTTTTAAGTGGCAAGCATTCTTCAATATCTTCTTGAGTAATCTGGAATTCTTATATGTCTTTTTCTGTTTCTGTTAACTACGTATTGGATATGTTGAGATTTCTGAAATAGTTAAAAAGCTTCCCTGTTAGTCTGTCAGGATTCATTCTTTGAACATGTCCGTAGAAAGTAATTCTTCTTTTTCTAATTACGTCTGTGATTAGTGTAATTTATTTATTTATATATTTATTTTTTTGTAGACTTCAGATTCAGTTTTTCGTTTGTCTTATTATACATGTGGTCATATTGTGAAGCCGTTTCTTCTTGTTCACTTCTCCTTCTTCTCACCGTCTTCTTCGTCTGATTCTCGTCTTCCTGTTAGTTCTAGATTTAGTGTTAGTCGTTGCTTTCTTCTTTCATGATCCCGTGAATAGGCGTGCTAGTTACGATTATTCATTTACATTCACGGATTTTCTCGTACCTAGGCGCTCTTTTCTTCCATATTAGATCCTATCACAATCTTAAATAGTCTGTAGTGCATTCAGTGGCATTATCAGCTATTGTTAGGTCTCACGTCTTCCTGAATTCATCCATTATCTCAATAACCTTTAAAATGACTAATTAGGTACAAAATCTTATCACGTCTTTTCCTGTTACACCTTGGGTCGTAGGCCTAGTTTGTCTCACCTCCGATCCATGCAATCACATTTTAGATCTACATAAACAAGACACAAAATAATCACATGTTTACATAGGACATAATCAATGTATTCTTTCTAACTTTAGACCTGAGACTTCTTTAAATTCTGAATTACGTATGCTCCCGTCTCACTGTACGTTACATGATAATCATTAAAACTTTTGGTAGGTTTTTATCAATGGTATTAAATAAATACTTAAATGCATAATATATGATTAGTGATAGCGCAGATGAGGCCTATCGACCCGATGGTTACACGAGGTTGTTTTCTCACAATGATTATATTCCATGAATATTTTAAATAGTATTGAGCAAAATATTCCTTAGTATTTGACCAAGTCATCAATGTGAATCGGCCTTACTGCACACTCGTCACATTTGCGAACTAAAGTTTTCGTTAGTAAACTCCTTCGGAGTAAAACGATTTTGTTTATACTCCAAACCTAGGCGGGGAATAGATTTATGTTTTTACTTTTCTTGAGAATTTGTGACACGTAGGTCCCATGGTATTCGCATTATTACACAGATCGCTTTATCGCTTTATTGAAAAGCATCTAATCGCATGTTACTTTGTGAAATTGTAAAACTAATCTTTATTAACTATAAACTTTTCTTTGACGGTGTGTATTCGGGAAGAAAAGAATCGAAAACGGAACCGGGCCCAATCAACATCGCAGAAATAATAACGAGATGATTAAAGAAACAAAATGTTCCGTCTACAGTGGCCGTAGTGAACACATATTGAAAATCGATAACTTTACATGCACGTACACACACATATATCGTCTACATTATAACATAGAATATGGAAACCTGTACTTCAATACTACTGGGAAGGAAAGTAAATCAAGGCTGGAGAGTGACACGCCCTCTACAGCGTAATGTTATTCACCGCAGTACCAATTATCAGCTGTAGGCATAGGCCTATATATTGGGGCACATTGAATCAGAAAACAGTATTCAACTGGTCGATTGATTATAAAACAGGTTTCTTTACAGATATACGGGTCAGTTAAGAGAGAGACAAGTCCTGTTAGCTTGTGTAGTTGCATCGTACATGCTATCACTGTACTGCCTTCAAATCGCACATTCTATACATATCCGTTGTGTACAATTCTCAGTAGTAAAATTCCATGCTTTGTAAGCAGTTTCTTAACTTAATATACTCTTGTTTTTGGTAGTGTCAAATGTTTTGCTCAGTCTACGATGAGAGGTATTCAGTGACTAGATTGAGACTGAGTCGTATGTCTGATTCCCAGATTCCACACCTACATATACGGTACTCCATGATCAGAAGAGTTACAAACAAACCAGAATTGAGAACACACTTGTTTTATCCCATCCAAAGTAGCCTATGAATTTATAGGTTTGTAGCAAATAACTTGTCTACAAATTTAATAAAATATTTGCTCTCATAATGTCTAGGGGTTATAGTAGACAGTAATGGGAAACAAGAAGCCGCATTGAATGAAAGAATTGAAAAGGCAATAAAAGTATACTACGTATTAAACAATAGATTTACAAATAAGAAGGAGATATCAAGAAAAACGAAAATGAGTGTGTATAAAACTGTATATTGACCGGTTTTAACATACGGCTGTGAGACGTGGGTGCTATCCATAAGCCAAAAAAGTAAAATCCAGGCGGCAGAAATGAAATATCTTAGGAGAGTAGTAGGAATAACAAGGAAGAATAGAGTTAGGAATACACAAATAAGAGAGGATCTAGAAGTGATATCGATTCTGGATTTTATTGAACAGAGACAACTATGCTGGTGAGGACACATGCAGAGAACGGATAGTGATAGAATGGTAAAACAGGTTTGGGAGGCAAAATCAGGGGGGAGAAAGAAGAGAAGAAGACAGCGACTGACTTGGGATGGAATGATGGGAAACATTTTGAGAGAAAGAGGCTTGGGCTGGAGGGAAGCGAAGACATTGTCAATGGATAGAGTAAGATGGAAAAAATGTGTATATAGAGTATAGTTGATGTACTTATCATATATTGATGTAACCCGACACCAATATGGTATAAGGGTATTTTGATAATAAATAAATTTGCTCTCATCTACATTATATTTGTTCTCATTTTACTACAGTAGGCTGTTATGGCTCTGAATAATTGAACAGGACGAGGTGCTGACCGGAGTCACCACGGAGTAATTAATGGTGACGTGTTCAAAATAATACAAGAGAAAGAAAGATTCAATGAGGGTGTGTGTCATTCACTTTATTTAAAATACACAGTAATCCCTCGTTAACAGCGTATATTTTATGAGCACTCGCTGTTACCAATTATTCAATTTTTGGTTTTTTCTGTTTAATTCTTAATGATACCTATTTCCCATGTACATACGTGTATATTAAGAAAACACAATCAATACCAAACAAGTACCAAGTGTTTCACCGCTATTGATTCTGATACTAAGCGTAAGTTCAAGTGAAAGTTATAGAAGTCGCAACAATCGTATGGAGAAGTACAAGTAACATGAAACAAGGTACAAGGAAGTAAAAGGTAACATGAAAGAGATACAATAACTTGTTTTTGTTGAAAACAAACTAAATATTTCTGTCTATAGGCAATACTTTATACAGTTCTCTAGTATTCCTTTCCTTATTGTATTGCTAAAACTTTCTATCCACGGTTTCGTTAACCGCGGAACTCTAGAAGAACGTAAGCATTGCAAATAACGAGGGCTTACTGAATAACGAGGGAGAAGGAATGAAAACACAAATGTGAAGGAATGGGAATTGAAATTAACGATACGTATGTGTACAACTTGCAGTTAGCTGATGGCCAAGTACTGATGACACAGAATAGACAATCTAAAACACGTAGTCAGAACATATACGAGAAATATTAGAAACAGAGTATAAAAATTAGTACTCTGGTAGAAGTTGTCTCACAAAGCCCCCAGAATGAGGGAAAAGATACTGGGATAAAAGGAGATTGGGACTATTAAACATTAGGAATACAGCGAACAATTGCCATAAAGAGACTCAATGGGAGATGGTGGGAGTTTATGGAAGAGTATATAAAAAAAACTTACGATGAGGACATACTATACCACAGTAAAGATATAATTGTGAATGGGGTGTAAGCTTGGAGGTTTACCGAGTTAGAGAAGTGAAGAATACAAGCGGTAGGGATGAACATCTTGTGTACGGAAAGCACGACTGGACAAAGTGTGAAATAAAGACGCCATGAAACTCAGGGAAACTACGCAGGGCGCAAAAATAATGCATGCTGGGTGTGTTGGGCGTTTAGCTCTTGGGCGATAGATTCCCAAGAGCGGTGTGGAAATGGATGCCATCGAGGATGAAGAAGGAAGAAGACCCCAAAGATGAGCATTCCCTACACAGAGAAGAGTAGCAATTGAGTCTGAAATCTAAGTCATGGAAGAACATTCTGAAACTTTCATACGTATTGTAGACATAAATGAAAGATTGTAGAACAAACATTATCAGAATTATAAAAATAAAACGCCATTTCCCGGAATAGTTTATGTAACATAGCCTCTTAATTAGCTACAACATTCAGTGCTACAAAAATTACTTTCTTAACAGATAAAACAAAACAAAATTCATCACCTTACATTAAAACTTCTGTATTACTGGTTCTTACCTTTAAAACATTATGGTCACAAAATTCTGAATACTTGTTTATATGACTCTGCATGAGGAATAACACTTTATGTTACAATGTACATTAATATATATTCTATTTTATTAGCAATTCCAATTTTTATAGCAACAGTATAAGTAGAAAATTAAATTTTACTTTAAAATAGCTTGATAAAATATAATTATAACTGTCTTAGTTTTAGAGAACAGTTTCATACTTACCTAACTTCCAAACTTAACGGGGGATTAGTAGTGAAAACGTAAGTTTATGTTTCATTATATTTACCTGCAACAAAGAATAGAAAACAAAAATTAACATTTTTAAAAGTGCAACACTTATGTACGAGGGGTGTTCAGAAAAAGACCGAACTATTGCTATACCACGTCAACCTGAGCATAGAGCGAGACGCACAGTTAAGTCGTGCTAGCGACAGTTTTTGACAACAAACTGCCATTTGTTCTATTCCGCTATAGGTATTATTCTTTGAGCTACACACCCTGTAATAGGCACGTGCACACAGCGTCCGTCAGATTTATAACAAAGTGAGAATAAAGAGTTTAACACAACGAATGTGTATAAATGTTTGCTGCTAACTTCGTAACATCTTTACAGAGATTTGTCTATTGCATCTCAAAGTTGTCATTACAGTGATTTAAAAACGGGTCTCTTTCTTAACGTCAGTCAACAAACGCAACACGAATATTTTACTGATACGATCCAGTCAAGTTTTTATATCAAAATTTAATTTTACGTTATTATATTGACACTCTCTCCAGAAGTCTGGCAGTTAAACGATGATTTATGATTACCACTCACAATCTTCGACATCGCTTTGATCTGCACCGACCAATGTTTTGCCCTCTTTAAAAATGCTTAAAATAATCGTTCCGCTCATGCAGTTCACCCTGTATACTTGATCGAACAACCAGACTGTTTCTGTAATGTTTGAACCTAGTTTTTCTGCAAATTTTCACACGCATACGTTGTTCTTAGAGATCTTTCTTAGTCGCTTCGTCACTAACCTCACGGATAGCGCGCGCACGTCCCCACTCAGTCTGATATATCTCAGAGACTAAGGCTTATAAGGGAACAGAATAAATGGCAGTTTGTTGTTAAAACCTGTCGTTAGACGCGTTCAAAGCCACACGAATTGTTTGTGTGGGGTGGCGTGTTATTCAAATAGTTCGGTCTCTTTAAACGCACCTCGTACTTGTTACCATGGAAAGTTTAAATAATCTTTGATTAATAAGTTACTTTAATTTTTACTACAAGAGAACAAGACAGCGCTTTGTTTCTGTTTCTGCCCTTTTGATCGATTTTCTCTGGCCACGGATGTAATACTTTGGGAAAGATGACGATGGCGATGGCGACAACGCGACGTAGACGATGATGGTGTTATATCTTGACGAATAAACTTTCAAACACAAAGATTGTTATTTGTCCTTAATTTAGTGGTACTTGAAAATGGATATCGATAATGCAAAGCATGAAAACAAATATAATTAATAGGCTAAGCTGTACCAATAAGTTAAAGATCATTGACATCTGGAAATATGGAAAGTGATACAATCATATGCGTGCTGTAAACTCATTGGCTACCTAAACCGTGAGAACATAATACAGATATAATCACGGGGAAAAGAGAGTTTATTTATGCGATAAGATTATTAAATATATCAAAATAATGTTTAAACATGGAGGAGGATACATGTTTTGAGTTGTGAAAACTAGAGGTGAATGAATCAAAATTTTATTAATACACATACAAATATCAGTCCTTAATATTCTTTCGTAATTCGGAATGTATTTGCTTCTTTGAAGTCTAATGATTACAACAGTGTATTTAGCCTTATCTGATCAACAATGATTTACATCGTATTATAAATTAAAATAAATCATTCACACAACACCAGTATCATCATTAAATTCCGTGTTCACTCAACTAACTAATACGTATTCAAATTAATTCATAGAAAGCAAGCTGTAGAGAGAATTAGATCATAAGAACTCAGACTGGCCGAGACGGTTGTGTAACAATAATACCGCATCTACCTCATAATAATGATAGCAATAACAAGCAGGATGATAATAATATGATTACAGTAACATCAAACTACACAACACACACACACACACATACCAACGGTGTCTAATTACCTGTGTCGTTCTAATTATACGGAAGACGCTCACCTACACGCGCGCGCGTGTGTACTCGTATGTGAGACTTTCTCATAGGAAAAGTATATAGCTCAGTGCCGTATTAATGCGACTACAACAACAATGCTGCTTTATAATTTTCAATAATTGTTTATGCCATTTTCGACAACCGTGTAAACACATTTCCCGACCACCAGTCACCAGTCAGACAATGAACCACGCTTACATAACTAGCCGGGGAAATTGGTTGCTCGCGATTACATGATCCATAACAACCTCTCGTAGGCCCTAACGTCTAACCCAAGATTAATTAAAATTATGCTAACGAGTTACGGCTACGTTTTCTGTTGGCTAAAACTCGGAAGTATTTTTTTAATTGCGTAATTAGTTTTCTAAACGTTACCATAACTTGATGCGCACTGTCACTTTTATATTACTATACTTAAGAAATTGGAGATATAAATATTACGCCAGCGCTTCTATTACATTCTAATCTACACGTAGAAGATTAGAATATCTGGCATCACCTTACAAACAAGTTACACTTTTCCACCTCTAAACTGTCAAAATAGTACACGGTCGAATGCCTTCATGAATAAGAAATCCTCATATGCTAAGTACCAATGGCCTTCTCGGAGTGTCGGATCAGGGCATCTTTTACCCACTGGGTGGGAAATGACTCTTAAAAAACAAGTGAGTCACAACCTGATACTTGGGAATAAATCTGATATTGCGTAACGTTAAACAATATACGTTAACGTTAAACAATATAACGTTAACGTAAATCTAATATTTTGGAGTCTTTAGAATAACCTGGTGACCTGGTGAGCTTTAGAATTATAGCTGTCCAATAAGCACCAAGGAGAAATGTACACGCGTACTTCTTTGTGTGCCAGCTAAACCCAAAGTAGTTTTTTTAAATCGACATTCAGATGGTTTCATAATTTATTTAAATATAATTTATAGGAATCACAACAAAACAAACAACATTATAAACGCATTTATGCATTCATTTTAGAAAATGCGATAATGTACTCCTTTGTACTGTGGAAAGTCAAGAAAGGAAGTGTATTCCATTCTACATGATCAACGCAGTCCTGTGGAAATTTTTAGGGAGTATGCCATCAAACCTTCAAAAGAATACAGATAAATAAAATTAAAAACAGGTAAAAGAATAATTCAATAGATAAAAGAATTTAAATATTTAGGCATAAAATTAACTCTTCAAACACAGTAAAAGGTTGTACTAATTTTAGAAGAAATTACAGTGAAGATAGAAGAATAGTTTCTAGGTCATTTTGAAGAACCTAATACGTTATAGGAGAACATACTACAGAGGAAGGTTTTGCAAAGGAAAGCAAAAGAATTGTCTTGAAGGATATGCTTGGATGACGTCAGGAGATTGGTGGTGCTTTTTAGGAACTACAAACAAGAGAGAAGAGAGAGAGAGAGAGAGAGAGAGAGAGAGAGAGAGAAGCTGCAGTTTGACGTGTCTGGTTAAGTGATAAATTGTAATGAATACTCGATGCCCAGGTTTCTGTTCCATGGAGTCCTACGTTCTAAGATTACAAACGCTATTTTAATTAAATTAACAATCCAATAATGATATGAATGATAATCCAATAATGATATGAAAACTTAAAAAGTGGATCTCCTTCTTCTACACTTCATGGATTGGGCTATAGAAAATCCCGATTTTACAGATTGTATGACCATAGTTTCAAGGGTCTAAATCCTACTAACTGATCTATATTCCAGCGCTTGTTTAGAAATACGCGTGTTTACCATGTGTTCCACATGAGACTTCTAGTCTTTCCTGTACTTTTGTACCTTTTTTTTAATCTATGAATAACTGATGGTACCATGAAGTCTTGCCTTGTATCCTCATGTTGAAGATGGTCTCTCAAACTACATCCTCTACATCTCTTAAGAATTTTCCATTTCAGAGGCCACATTGTTAAAATGTTTTTTTTTTTTATTCAAAGAGTCCATGTTCTACTCGGCACTGCCATCACCTTATAAAACTTCAGCTGTGTCTTATGCTTTTATATTCGTCTAATTTTACTCAAGTGTAACTACTCAATATCTTGGTCTTTTTTATATGATATATCACAGCCCAAATAATTAAAAAGTGATACCAGCTCCAAAACGTTATTATCAACTAAACTTTTTGTTCTTACATGGTTCTTTCCTAGGGAGGCCATCATTTTTGTTTTAGTATTAGAGATCTTAAAATCGTATTTCTGGGAGATTGTACGCATTGTATACATAAACCTTTGTAACAAATTTTGATTTATTCCTGTAGTTATTTAGTCATCTGCGTATAGTAATGTGTTAATTGAACCCTTCAATAATACAAATATTATTATAAACTTGAAGAGAGACTACAGCCTTGTCTGATACCTGGATTTTTGGCCGCTTTTTTGTAATAATCTTCTCTTCCCTAAATCCATCCTGCTCATAGGCTCTACAAACATGTTTCATAGAAGTGAAGACGTTTCCTAAAGCAACTGAACGGAAGAAGAATTCAGCTAATCGGCCACATATTAACACAATATGTAATCAATAAAATAACGATAGCCTTGCCAAAAGAATAATAGAAAGAAAAATCCGAGGCCACGTTTGGAAGTGATGAGTCAAATCATAGGAGACATCAACTGTGATTTTTACTAGCATTAAAAAAAGAGGACAAACGATACAGAAGGATTGTGATCTGCCACAAACCAGACTGCAGGCTGTTAACTAGAAGAAAGGAATGATTATCACTCGTTAGTTATCATGCTACCAATTACTGTGGACGTTGAACAATGTGAAGTTTGTTTGAGATCTGTGTGTAGTTCACAATAGATAGTGCTATGGATACGCATAATTAGAAGTATACCTACTGCTCTTATTTCTATGATGGCGACATAGAATTGTATAGTTAAGATTTCAGAAGCTAATAAAAGTAAAATGAAATCTGCCAAGTATTTCTAAACATTAACGTTCCGGACATATTAAAATTTACATTTATTATTCAGTCTATTTGCAGCTAAATACCCTCAGTAGAAACAGCTATTATTTATACCGAAATATAATAATGTGTACGTGAGTGTGTGTGTGCGTGTAATATCAGCGCTTATATCGGTGATAACGGGGTTGGACACCATGACATCCGGTGGCAGTGCACAGATATAGTCAAACCGGAAGTATGCACCCGATTGGTTGAGACTGGTCAGTACGTGTGGCCAATAGTGATGTGAATTCTGTAGTGATGCGACTAACAGTACAAATTTCACAATAGTCTGAAACGATAAACGATGCTCTGGTCGTGGGCTCGTCGCCGTGTTATGGAACTTGGAATTTCCTGCTGGTCTACGCGTTACCATAACTTCTGTACGTGTAACTTTGGTGGTGTTTGGTCTAAGGGGCGGTCAATATGAGCCAGTCATCAGGAAACTAAGCAGTGGCTTTACACCATGACGGTTACCCTTTTTGCGAATCTTTTGATGCAGTTTTAGAAGCAAAACTGACGAGCGGGATTTACTTCCCAACGGAGACCTTGTCCAAGTAGGAACTGAACGTTTTATACGGCAAGCGAAAAAGTACAGACATATAGAGATGATCATAATTTGGAATTTTGTCTGTCAACTCCAAAGTATAGGAGTAGGCCTATTGGTAAAATTTTTTGTTGCCTCTTGCTGAGAAATAGCCGTACTATTTACACGAGTTAGAGCATATACTTCACCGTAGTATGATATTAACGTGTGCAATTGCGATATAGTGACTCTAAAGGGTAGCCGAAAGGAATAATGTCTCACTGCACATACAGCTCTCGCAAAACATTACAATGTTACTGGTGTCGCTTTATTGTCTTTTTGTTTGTCAGCTTACAATTAATAAAGATGAAGAAAAACTTTCTGGAGTTTGCATTCCCCGTCTAAACATACTGTCATTTCTACATTAACTTAGTTTCATACTTCGTTCCTTGCATTTCTTTATAATAGATAGGTTTCTTCATTTCCGATTCAAACATTTCTACCCTTTATAAAATTAATTTTAAAAGCTCAATTATTAATTTAAAAGAAGCTCACGTGCTTACAATCAAAACAAAATAAATCGTAGTTTCTAGTTTTTGCAAGTATTAGCTAATTGCTTTTTTGTGTTTTTGTTTAGCAATTATTATTAAAGTTAAGATTGACGGAAAGTTAATCGAGACATAAGCAAGTCCTGTTGCGAATACCGACAGTTGGTAACTGTTTACTATTGATGATCTAAGCCAGACGTTTACTTACTCAGCTGTTTAATTTAGTATAAGACTGTTTAACTTGCTGACCTCACTGTTACTACCGGATTGTATTGATCATAGTTTTCCTACACGACAATCCTATTTTTCCAGTTTGAAACTGACAACATTTCAAAAGCATTTTTGCAAAATATTGAAACTACTGTACCCAAGTACTGTCTTCACCTTTCATCAAATTCATCCTGGTTTACTTTGATTTTTCTCTGTCTAGTATTACTGAAAGACTGCAGTCAAAACCTGCTGTATACGAAACACTGTTAGACAGGAAAGTGTAGTTACTCCCTATGTTGTAAACTTTTTACGATTTCGTTACATATTCTTAAATCTGCATTGTCTGGTCGCAGCAATTCCAGACTGGTAATGAGAGGCATTTGTTAAAAAAATAGATACATTTTTTAGTATCTTGAGAGTATTTTAGGGCAAATGTTGGTCACGTAGAACGATTGTACCATTCTTAGATCTCCAGCTGATGAGGTCAAGTGAGTAAAAATCGGTCCATCTTGTGATGAACTGAACTCACGATGAGGTGCTTTTGTGTTGGAGCTGGAACATTTTGTAACACACAAACACATGGCTAACTAACGTAAGTATATAATTGAACTAGACGAACATTTTGAACCGTAATTGAGGCGTCATTTATGGAGGTCACTATTGCCATACGTAATAAGAAAACTTATTATCTTTTTACTTTGATATAGCTGTATTTCCTAGCAACTGATCGATATCGATACCGTTAAGATAAGCGTCTAAACCGTGTATAATATGATATAGCTAATGTGTTCTAATGTATCCTACTGTGCTACTTTGTCGAATACTGTAGCTAGCTACTTTGTAGGTGTTGTCGAATGGTAGAATAGCAACACTATATTGATACTGTATTGGTATTACTCATATAATAATACTAACATAGGTCTCTCGTCTCTTTAATATTTCTTGGCTTTCTTTCTTTATTAACCAACGTTATTAGAGTACACGAACGCTAGGGGCCGTTATTTCATTACTATCTTCTTCCTGACAATGGATAATAATGAGTTTTGCAGGTTATGTTAATTTCCGTTATATACGTTACGATAAAAGACGGAGAAAAGTTCACTTTTGTCAACACCTTTATCATCATTTTACCAGCCGCGTCTAGCAATACAATACTGGGTAACGTGCGTCGTTCAATGCACATGGGTTGTGTAGTAGACAGGAGAGGATGAACTGAGGGTAACCTGTACAGAGGAATGTATTACTTACACTACATCCTCGTTAGTTCCAAGTAAAGGCAGCAGGATATAAAACAGAAGAAACTAGAACCTACGTAGACCCAGAGAAAGATAGAAATCGAAAATATCGATAGATAATAATAATTGTCTTGTTGATACATCCTCTTCATTCACTTTTTCAAATATTTAAATATATTCACATAAATAATACTAACAAAGACACAGACACATACAGCAAAACAGGTGTTTACAAATTAAACTGCAGCGATTGTAACCAGTTCTACATCGGCCAGACGGGAAGATCTTTTTCCTCAAGATACTCTGCACATTTAAAAGCCCTCACCACAAACTACATACACTCCACATTCGCCACACATTTACAAAATGAAAACCACGGTTACACAAACATAGAACACAACATGGAAATACTACACTACTTACCTAAAAGTAGAAAACTAAACACAGCAGAACAATATGAAATATACAGACATCACACACTACAACCAAACAACATATTAAATGACCAATTACACTATAGATCACATATACTTTTTGATACACTTGTTCAAACACAAACTTTGAATCCCAGCGCCAATTCCCTCCCACCAGCAACCCCCACCACACACACCTACAACCCATAACGGTTACTTTGTACTGACACTCTATATTGTATCCCACTGAGGAAGACGGACACCACGTCGAAACGTTTGGGACATAAAACCAAAAGAAAGTGTTCACTAGTGAAAGTTTGAGTATATAGATAATAATAGTAATAGCAACTTATTATTATTATTCAGTGGGTCCTACTAGAAAAAAAGACAGGCTCTACTTGCACCCAACGGGCAGTAGAAGATGAGGAACAACTAGGAGCCCGATAAGGGCGCAATAGGCTCCATCCTGAAGTAATACGCTAAGTGGTTCCAGGATGGATATGAATGCCTGAATTAGAGGTGGGTTTTTAGTCGGTGAGTGTTCCACACACCAGAGGAAGCACAGCCTCCTCTGACAGCGCATAAAGCATTTTTCCCTCTCTATAAAAAATATTATTATTATTATTATTATTATTTTTATTATACATATTATGATCGTCAGGTCAGTAGTGAACGATTTCTCCTACCAATACGCTAAAAAACGCTACAATTACTATTAAATACGTTGGCTATATTTAAGCATGTTCAACAGATGACATATGAATCATATATAGGATGATTCAAATTGTATGGCAATCTCTGGGGACCTGATTCTATACCTAAAAATAAGAAAGTTCATATAAACATAGGTCCGAAAATGGTTCGTTAGTGAGTTACGGCTCGCGAACCAGTTCGCCCTGATTTCTGCTCCCACGGTAAAATGACGCCTTACTGAAATTCTTGGGGTATAAAGTGATGGGTCAATTTCGTCGTTTCATATGGTTTTGGATCTGAAAAAAATGAATAAAAGAGGTTCCAGAGCTCTATCTTAATTAGTTTTTAAGAAAAACTTTGTAAAACACAAAAAATTCGAATCGAAAAACAAACATTTTTAGACTTGGGATAAAATAACTTCGTTAATTTGCTAATAAACAAATAAAAATCTCTAACTTACTTTGTAGAGAATTTAATTATGAGAAGATTGATGTGTGTAATGTCTATGAAAAATAAGCACAAATTTGACTTTAATTAAAAACAAAACAGACCAGAATGGGCTAGAAAAGTGTTACAATTTACAAGAAATGGCATTGTAAACTTTCGACATACATACACTTGGGCAGACGGAAACCCACGAGACAGCTACAAGACATGAGCAACGTACTTTTTAATTTAATGTGTGGTGCGGTCATTTTGGTGATAATCTCTTAGGCCCTTTCTTCTTACCACCAAGGCTTAATGGAAGAAAATATTTATATTTTTTGCAAACGAATCTGATGGAACTCTTGGAAGATATTCCACTTGCAGATAGAGTGCAGATGTGGTTTTTGAATGACGGTGCATCTGCTCACTACGGTCGTGATTTGATGAACTATTTAAATAATACATTAGGTAACCGATGGATTGGTCGAAACGGACCAGTAAAGGATGTATAAGGATTTTTTACTAGTAAGTTGTCTGAGCTACAGAATTTTCTCACTATTTTAAACGAAATACATT
The DNA here is from genome assembly GCA_034769895.1 of Magicicada septendecula. Taxonomy (NCBI): domain Eukaryota; kingdom Metazoa; phylum Arthropoda; class Insecta; order Hemiptera; family Cicadidae; genus Magicicada; species Magicicada septendecula. The sequence goes on along the minus strand of CM068373.1, from coordinate 303,642,691 downwards.
TAATATTAAGTAAATTTTGACATTAGAAGGGTTTTGAATGTCAGGAAAATTACAGATTGTCATGATATTGTCATATATATATTTTTTAGTAAAACAACAATTTTAAAGCGGACAACCACACAATAAATGTTAAAAAATTTTTTACTTGCTACGTATATTAACTTTTTTGTAAACTTGCAAACGTTTGTAAGACGATCCGGAATTTGCAAGGAGTATTGACATAATTAAATTCAGTAAAATTTTGTGTAGACTGGTAGTTTTTATTTTAAATAAAATTCACCATAACCCAATCCCCCGCATGTATTTACAAAACACCAGGCCCTGACTACAACAGACCATGGATTTGCAAATGTAGTCCAGTAAAATAATTGCCTAAATTAGTATTATATAAAAAATTTTACCTTTCAACAGATCACAGTATTAAATTATAATATATAATTATGTGCCATATTTATAGTCGGTTTTAAATCACGCGGCAGTTTGCAGCTGTTATCTTTGTTAAACAATTTTCTTCTTACAAATAGACTACAAGTCTCTGTTCACTACCTGATGACTCTAGGAAAGCAATTTTGAATTTTACTTTGACTTTGTGTTTTCAAATAGAAATATTATACAGGAAGTAGAGAAGTTAGTTTCCTTATCTTGGTTCATGCTCAACTCCTATAGAACGTGATATGTCAAATGTACACCGCTGAGATGCACAGTCCTTTCCTGCGGGTTGAATAAAACACGAATCTCAAATGTTCTATCAAGGTTAGTGCAAAAGCAAAATACCAAAAGAAAGCTGACATTATTTCACTGAAAAACTGGATTCAAGACATGTGACGCAGCGTCTCCTCTCACTTGTAAGCATAAACATTTTACAAAGAGGTTAATTAATTTATTTCCTCCTAGAAAATGTCACAGCCTGGTAAACATAATTGCTTTAAATGTCATTTTATTTACATTCTAATAATTCAGTTGTATCCGCCACAAAATATCACAATAACTGTTTCAAACGCTTGGCAAATTAAAATGCGACAATACTCGAGGTAACAACGCTTGATGAAACCGCAAAGTCTCAGTACAACGACCACTACATTGTACACTAACTGTAGCAAATATTTTGTAGTAAACAAAACGTTATTCTCTTCGTCTAGATTAATTCTTTCCGACTGAGTACCTAATTATTAACATATGATTAAATAGCTCACGGTTATAGATTTTAAGTAAGCTGGGACACTTTTGTTTGTCGTCAGTTGAAATAACGATGTACGCTCTCTGATAGAGAGCCATAAATTATTATTTGAAATTTTGTAGGAATTCATAATTTACTAGACTGAAATTAGTAGCACATATTAAACAAATAAATTTGAGTGTAAAGTATGATACGAAATAACGAATAGTTTGTTTGTTTGTTCAAAGATATTCTACATTCACCACAACGGCTGTTTAGGTACGCAATTAGTCAGAAAACCAATTGAAAGATTAAGTGAAAGGCTTGATCTGTATATTAAGATCAAAATGTATTTCAGCACACATATATATATATACACATACACACACACACAATATTTACGATACACAGAGCTCTTATAAAAGATAGTCATGTAAGACACTTGTCTGTTACAAAATACACTGGTAAACAAAATTTAATTTCTTGTTTGTTAAATGAAAGTGAATAACGGATTCTTATACTATTTTTAGTACTGATTTCAAATATTTTAACAGTTTTTTCCTATCGGGCATAGTTTTTTAGTAATTAACATTTTTCTTTTGCAAAAAGAAAATTATGTGACGGTAATATAACAATATGTTACATGCACTTTGTACTTACCTAAAATCTACTTCTTTTAGATTATCTGCTGTAATTTGCTATAGGTTGATCCCTCTTTAGATTCCAGCAGTAGTCGGCTAGCATTTTTGGGTTCCATTTTCCCTGGTAGCGTGTTTCCATGGTGGATATTTCCTGGTGAAAGCGTTCACCATGTTCGTCACTTACGGCGCCACCAAGATTGTTAGGGAAAAATCCAAATGTGAATCTAAGAAATGAATTTCGAGTGACATATTACATCCAAGTTCTTTGTAGTTTCAAAGAAGCTCAGTTACAAGTTCTCTGTAGTTATCCGCCTTATGGTTGCCCAGGAAGTTGTTAACCACATTTTGAAATGATTTCCATGCAGCAACCTCAAATTCATTCAAACTTTATTCAAATGCAGGATCATTCATTAGTTGTCTTATTTGTGGTACAACAAATATACCTTCCTTAATTTTAGCATCACTTATATTAGGGAACTTGTTTTTTAGTAATTGAAATCCTGCACCATTACGATCCATTGCTTTAACAACATTTTTCATTAAACCGAGCTTAATGTGTAGTGGCGGAAGATAAACTTTTTCAGGTTTTACTAGTGCTTGACTTACAACATTCTTCTCTCCTACAGTCAGTGCCTCTCTCTTTGGCCACTGCTTTTTTATGCAATGATTCTTCCTATCCCTGCTGTCCCATTCACACAAGAAGCAACAGAATTTAGTGTACCCAAGTTGCAATCTAAGTAAAAGTGCTATCACTTTCAGATCTCCACAAATATGCCATGAATATTTCTCATACTGAATCCTGCTCAATACAAGTTTCATGTTTTTGTATGACTCCTTCATGTGAGCAGCATAAGCTAAAGGGATTGATGGGTATTTATTTCCAGTGTGAAGTAGGACTGTTTTCAAACTAAGCTTTGAAGAGTCTATAAGTAGACGCCGTTCTTCAGGATGGTGCATATGTCCCAAAGCTTCCAGTAAAGAATCCACGTCATTGCAGTACACTAAGTCCTCGTACTGGGAGAAGAAATGTTCAAATTCAGATTCCCTGTCACGGGAAACACTTATTTTAGTATTCTGCTGTAAAAGATTCCATCCTTTCAATCTTGATGCCAGTATTTCTGCTCGACTCTTTGATAAATTTAGATCACGAACACGAGGTCATTTAATTCTGACTGATTAATTAAGTGAGGTTCAGTATATGTATTTTCCAAAAAATCTGGGTCTCTTCTTTCTTCATCACCTGATAAGTCTGCACAAGGTTCAACATCAGTAACAACTTCATCTTCGTCTAAGTTCCATGTTTTCTGGTGGTACTGTAATTGGAAGCTCTGGACTGTGTGGCACTAGTCTTATAGCAGAAGGAATATCGGGATATTTAACATTACGTCTAACCTTAGCTGTTATCCCAGATGTTTTTGTTATACAAAAATAACAGTCCGTGGTGTGATCCTTCGGTTCTCTCCAAACCATTGGATCTGCAAATGGCATGTGACGAGATCCATTTAGCCAACCAGTCAACTGCGTTACACATGAAGCACAGCAAATATGAGGAGCCCAATATTTATCACGATCACCTAATTTACATCCAAAATAGAGTTCATATGACTTTTTTATCAATGCAGTTATATTTCTTCTTTGAGACTTCAACGTTTCCTCGCCACATTCGTAGCAGAAATTGTTTGGATGACTGATGCAATTGCAAGGCATTGTTAATATATGATAGCTAACACTGTATAAAAACAAACATTTTGTAAACACACACAGTAATGGCTTAAGGCCCGGCGCGGAACGAAAAAATGTTTTACGATCGGTGATTTAGAATAAATTTTCTGCATGTTCCCAGTTTACTAATTATAGTAAAACCATGGATTACCACAACAACAAATTTACAACAGCATCGTAAGTTTTTAAAAACTTAAAAACCAATACAAAACAAATCTTACGAGAGGCAGGTGGGAGGAGGGCGCCAGGGCGGCAACAGTGGCTTAGAAAAGTGGGCCTGTGACTGAGTCTATTTCGTTTGAGCTCGGTTTAATGAAAAATGTTGTTAAAGCAATGGATCGTAATGGTGCAGGATTTCAATTCCTAAAAAACAAGTTCCCTAATATAAGTGATGCTAAGATTAAGGAAGGTATATTTGTTGTACCACAAATAAGAAAACTAATGAATGATCCTGCATTTGAATAAAGTTTGAATGAATTTGAGGTTGCTGCATGGAAATCATTTCAAAATGTGGTTAACAACTTCCTGGGCAACCATAAGGCGGATAACTACAGAGAACTTGTAACTGAGCTTCTTTGAAACTACAAAGAACTTGGATGTAATATGTCACTCGAAATTCATTTCTTAGATTCACATTTGGATTTTTCCCTAACAATTTTGGTGGCGCCGTAAGTGACGAACATGGTGAACGCTTTCACCAGGAAATATCCACCATGGAAACACGCTACCAGGGAAAATGGAACCCAAAAATGCTAGCCGACTACTGCTGGAATCTAAAGAGGGATCAACCTATAGCAAATTACAGCAGATAATCTAAAAGAAGTAGATTTTAGGTAAGTACAAAGTGCATGTAACATATTGTTATATTACCGTCACATAATTTTCTTTTTGCAAAAGAAAAATGTTAATTACTAAAAAACTATGCCCGATAGGAAAAAACTGTTAAAATATTTGAAATCAGTACTAAAAATAGTATAAGAATCCGTTATTCACTTTCATTTAACAAACAAGAAATTAAATTTTGTTTACCAGTGTATTTTGTAACAGACAAGTGTCTTACATGACTATCTTTTATAAGAGCTCTGTGTATCGTAAATATTGTGTGTGTGTGTGTGTGTGTGTGTGTATGTGTATATATATATATATGTGTGCTGAAATACATTTTGATCTTAATATACAGATCAAGCCTTTCACTTAATCTTTCAATTGGTTTTCTGACTAATTGCGTACCTAAACAGCCGTTGTGGTGAATGTAGAATATCTTTGAACAAACAAACTATTCGTTATTTCGTATCATACTTTACACTCAACTTTATTTGTTTAATATGTGCTACTAATTTCAGTCTAGTAAATTATGAATTCCTACAAAATTTCAAATAATAATTTATGGCCCTCTATCAGAGAGCGTACAACGTTATTTCAACTGACGACAAACAAAAGTGTCCCAGCTTACTTAAAATCTATAACCGTGAGCTATTTAATCATATGTTAATAATTAGGTACTCAGCCAAAATGAAGTGATCGAAGTAATAGGATCAATGATACGACAACGAATACTACATAATGTACAGAAGTGGACTTACTATGCTATTATTTTGGACTGTACGCCTGATCAAAGCCACATACAGCAAATGACTTTGATTATATGTTTTGTAAGTTGTGAACCAGGTAAAGACCCCTGCCCCAAAGAACATTTTTTGGGGTTTATCCCAATTGCATCTTCAACAGGAGAATTTATGACAAACATTCTTTTGTCCAAGTTAAATGAAATGAAAATACCTTTAAAAAATATGCGTGGGCAAGGGTACGACAAAGGTGCAACATGGTGGGGAAAAACGCAGGAGTCCAGAACAGAATTCTAACTCATAATTTGTGATTTATGGTCTCCAAGTCGCGTTATTGAAATAAAACTTATAGTTTACCTAATTTCCTTTCCATCTTGCGAAATTATAACGAAGTCGCAAGTCGCGTTATTGAAATAAAACTTATAGTTTACCTAATTTCCTTTCCATCTTGCGAAATTATAACGAAGTCGCAAGATGGAAAGGAATTAAGGTAAACTATAAGAATTCTAACTTTGAACCCTCGCGGATTTTTTGTACCTTGCAGTGCACATTCGCTGAACTTAGTGGTGAACGACTCTGCTTTATCCTGTAGTGAGGCTGTAAACTTTTTCATGGTTGTGCAGGAAGTATACAAATTATGTTCTGCCTCAACTCACCGGTGGTCTGTGTTAAGAAAACATGTTACATCACTAACAGTTAAACCAATATGCGACACTCGATGGGAGAGTCGCATTAATGCAGTTGCTCCTTTTCGTTACCAGACAGGAGAAATATACAATACTCTACTTGAGTTATCTACTGACTCATCGATCGATGGCTATGGAAAGAGTACTGCCTTGGGTCTGGCTAGCAAGCTAAAGAGCTTTAAGTTTATCTGCTCCTTGGTTGTATGGCATGAAATACTTTTCAGGATAAATATTATCAGCAAACAGCTGCAAAAAGAAGATATGAACATTGCAAAAGCAGTTGAGCTAATTTCTAAAGTGAAAGAACATTTTGGGGAAATGAGGACGGAGAAGGGTTTTGAGGAAGTACTTGTTGATGCCAGGGAGATTGCAGAAACTCTTGAAACCGAAGCCACATTCCCAACTGAATCTCAAGTACGTCCAAGAAGGGTCAAATGCAAATTTCACTATGAAACAGCTGACGAGCCAGTCTCAGACCCAAAAAGAGCATTTATGACCAATTTTTATTTCTGTTTGTTGGACTGCGCAATAAACTCACTTGAGGAGAGATTTTCACAGCTATTCAGCCACAATTATGTATTTGGCTTTCTTTATAACATCAAAAATGAAGATAAGAACACATTGCTACAAAAATGTGCAGACCTACAGATGGTTTTGACCAATGGGGAGCACCGAGATATTGAAGGACACCAGCTGCACCAAAAACTTCTAGTACTTCTGACTCTGTTACCCGAAGACTGTGGCAACAGGCCAGAAAACATCCTCAAGTTCATCATGAACAACTCTTTAGCTGAAAATTTTCCAAATGTAAATATAGCTTTGAGAATTGTATTAACACTTCCAGTAAGTGTAGCGTCTGGGGAGAGATCTTTTTCAAAATTAAAAATTATTTAAGATCAAGTATGGCACAAGAACGTCTTGTAGGACTTTGCCTTATCTCAATTGAATTTGATATTCTAAAAGAAATAGACATTGACTCTGTTATAAAAGATTTTGCAGAAAAAAAAGTTGCCGTAAAGTACCTTTGTGATTTTGAAATTGAGTAACCTACAGTTAATTGTAATTTTGAATTTTTTATACCAACTTTTTTGTAAGATTACAATAAATATTGTCGATAGTCGATACACTTAGTCATTTGTAGCTATTTTACCGAACCCATTTGCTCTTCCTGAGTTTGATTTAGGCCTTAATACTATTGATTCAATTAAAAATCATTTAAAAAGAAACAAATAATTTAGCCTGTATTTCATACTACTGATCACCCCAAATAAGCCTAAGACAACCGAACATAAAAATATATTATTGCAATAATGTAACACAATTTTTAATGAAATAAACTGCAATTGTATTCCATAAAGATAACAAATCTATTAAATTCATACAAGGCTAAAATATTCTTATAAAATGTAGAGTCTAGTTGTGTCATTTCCTGTTTGTTAAGTTTTTGGGGGTGGGGGACAGGGCGGCGGAAAGCTCGCTTGCCCGGGTGAAATTTTTACCTTGAGCCGGCCCTGAACACACACTAATGTAATATACACTCACTTGCTTTACAGAAAAAAATTAAAACGCAAACTGATACAAAACTAGCTGCAGCACTAAATCTTACACACACGAGAACTTGCACTCGAATGAAGTATTCAAAAAGCTAGCTCTAGCCTGCATGATAGTTTATAGTTTAATTTACTTATTCTATAATTTACAGCTCTGAGTCACCAGTCTACAGAAATAAAATGATAAACAATATGTTATGACTAATGGATGAAATGTTTACATTAAGAATAAAATAGGAGAGATGAATCATACATTCTTGTTTGTTTTGATTAGTGTGTAAGTAACAATAATGTAAGTAACAATAATAAATAAATAATGATGACTATTCACTAACCCAAACAATTACATTTGACTTATCAATTTAGTTGTTGCAATAAATAAACCAAAGCTATTTAGTTGATATTATTTAAGTTCACAAAATTCTATGCATATGGAGTTCATGCATGGTACTTACTGAAAAATAAAAAGTTACAAAAAACTGAGGCTGATAGAGAACTTCCGACTCCATATTCAGAATCAGCACCCAAAAATACATAAGAATTAGCAAAAATTGAGCATTTAACAGAACCATTGTTGACCAGTGATATCAATCATTTTTAAAACGTTACGTATTCCCTTCATCCCCATGTTCCTTATGACTTAAGCTCTGAATTCTCTCAGATACTTTAAAAATTTTCAATAATCTTTATCAAAATAAAATCTTTTAAATTTTAAATTAAGTTTAATACAACATATTTAGAAAAAAATGTCACATTTTTTTGTGTGTCTCTGATGTCACTAAAAACATAAGGTTGATAAAATTTCAATTAGTTTGCAATCATCACCGTTACACATACAAATATTCTGCTAAGACGAACCCTAGAGAAAGTTTTTTTAGGTCCGTGAGCAAATTGACTTACTGACTATGCGGCATGGATCGGAAATCAGAATGACATCATGAAAGTATCTTTGCTCAATTTATGCATTGAGAAAGTGGAATTTCTTCTGCATATCGAGGGAAGTGCGAGGGAATATCTCTTTCAAAATGAAAACACTAGAACTGTGCCCTGAATATTTGTGTAGCCAGAGATAATATAGACCACGACTTCAGTAGAGGAGAGCACGATCACAGAACATATGAAATCTGACTACCCAGGAAGGCGATCGCATATACACAAAGCAGAGACAAAGTTTTAAAGACCCTAATAACTTGAACATACACTCTAAGGAACGACAAAGTAACAGACAGAAAAATTAGTATTTTTGATTTTACTCATATATTGTCATGATATTTGCCATGATACTGTCCAGAAAAAATTAGTATTTTTTTATTTCACTCATATATTGTCATGATATTTGTCATGATACTGTCAGGATCAATTCTCAGGATAACTCTAATTTTTTAAATAAAATAACAATTTTAAACCGGAAATCATAGAAAAAATGCTAATAATTTTTTTAACCTGCTCCATATGTTTACTTTTTTGTAAACACAGCTTACAAACTTTTTGAAGACGATTCGGAATTCGCAAAGGAGTATTGACATAACTTAATTCTGTAAAATTGTTATAGATACGCGGTTTGTATTTTAAATAAAATCCACCATAACCTAATCCCCGGTATAGAATTTGCAATTTTCTTAAAATATTGAGTTCATTTTTGGCCCATTGTGCCCAAAGTTAAAAATTTTCATAGAAACCGTAACATTCGTAATTGGGTTAAAATTTTGCTACCCACGTCTTTCAAAGTTCCTACCTGCCCCAGCCTGACTCGTTCAAAATGAACATTCATTTCACTGGTGCTACCTGCGAATATCGTGACTTACACTTTCTTAGTCAGAGTTGAAAAATTCATCTTCAAGTCAAAGTCACGAAGTCTTCTTTCCACAATGCTCAGTTTGACTTTAAGCACTCTCAAATTTGGATACTGCGCAACAATGAATACTAAAACTATAGCAGATAGAGATAGAGATAGGAATAGATAGAATAAGATAGGTAGATAGAGAGGGAGAGAGAAAGAGAGAGAGAGAGAGAGAGAGAGAGAGAGAAATGGACAGACAGTCAAATTATATATGGTGAGAGACGTCACAATTTCTCGGGAAGGAAGATAAACCATACATTATCATTTTATCATTATTACTTAAAACATATATTATATTTCCTTAAAAACAAATATTTATTATTATTATTATTATTATTATTATTATTATTATTATTATATATATTATTATATTATATTATATATTATTGTTTATGTACTTATTATTTATATTTATATATAAAATAGAGGGATAAAAACATGTCTCCGTACATATTAGTGACAGTTCTCCTATTACTGGATTATTATTTAAAACTCATTGACCAAACAAAGGATTCAACAATGTACAGGGTGAAAGTTATCTCCACAACAGATACATTTTGAGAAAGGCTGCATTACTGATGGTAATAAACAACGCCAATAGTAATGTTATAAATTTTATTATCGTCTCCGCCCGGGGTTTTATTATTCTCAGTGTCACTCACAAAATGTAAATCGTTCGTTTATGTTTGACAGACAGTTACATAAGTTGTATAGACCTACTCCATGCGATTACAAACATACAACTATTTTGTTTTGACTACGGATTAAAATGAACGACTACGATACGTTGTAATAACTCTTCATCACTAAAGTGCTGTCGTCTTTAGTTTTTACTACTGTCATTTTGTTTGTTCTTCAAACTACCGTCTTCTGAAAGGTCTAAGATTTTTGAATATGAATATGATCTTTTACTGTGTTCTACTCTGCATATCTTTTTTTACCTGGTAACAGATTTTCGTTTATAATAAAAAATGCTTGATAGCGTTTCTCTACCTCTTTTCTTGTAAATACTTTACTCTGTTCTTCTGTGAAGTCCTGTGCACTCGTCTCCACCACCATGCCTCAAAAAAGCACGAAATCGTTCCTTGTCTCTTTTCTAAGGTTTCAGAGACGTGCGAAGCCATTCTCCATGCTTAGAGCTTTTTGGAAGTTTTCTTTATTTCAACTACAATGTTAGTAACCCCTTCGTTCCATAAAATTATTTTTGCCGGTACATCCATAGACTTCATGTTTTCTTATGATCTTGCACCCCGTGACACTGGCATTTGCTACCCACGTCTTTCAAAGTTTTTACCTGACTCAGCTTAACTTGTTCAAGATGAACATTAAGTTCACTGGTGCTACATGCGACTACCGTGACTTCAGCTTTAATTAGTCAGAGTTGAAAAATTCACCTTCAAGTCAAAGTCACGACGTCTCCTTTCAACAGCGCTCAGATTGACTTTAGCACTCTCACTCTCACTTTGAACCAAAAGAATTGTATTAACATCTACAAGTGTGATTACTTCATCCCGTGTTTTCGTCTGTCTGCTCATATACTGATGATGGACTGTACACAGTCCTGGTTTTACCGTATCTGATATGGTCAGCCACAGTCAGATACTTACCGTATCAGAATGTTTACACGTGAATCATGTAAAAGTCTGCGTGAACCTTATTGTAAGTCTTACGTTATCTGAAGTACAATATGAGGTTATTAATAAAGTGTTCGTGAATGAGGAGGACGCTGAGAAATTATTTTAAGATACTAAGAAGACGAGAACAAACTTAAATTGTAATTTGTTTCCGTATTTGTTTAAACGAATCTAGCCATGTGAAAGACAAAACCAAAAAGAATACTTCATATTAGTACTTAAATTTGAAAAAATGACCCACTTCCACGGTAAAGCACTTTACGAATGTAGGCCTACTGCAAGAGCCAGTTTTAAGTAGCAATACATGTTATAAGTACGTTTTAAAAAAAACATAAATATACAAACTTCTTTCAAGCAGCCTATCTCATGCGGAGACAAGAGTGTCTCAAATAAATTTAAAGGCGTCCGGAAACATGTTTTTCGGCAAAAAAAGTGAACCCTTTTCGTTTTGCAACTCGTCTCTCAGTAGTTACGTTTACCAACGACTGGCAGTGACCGTGATCAATTTCGGCTCTCCGGTCTGTTGACACTGTGTCTTCAAGTGGGCACAAAGCTGTCTGCGCTGGTCTTGCATCTCGATTCTCAGTAGCTACGTTTACCAACGACTGCCAGTGACCGTGATCAATTTCGGCTCTACCGGTCTGTTGACACTGTGTCTTCAAGTGGCACAACGCTGTCTGCGCTGGTCTGCAACTCGCTATTTAACAAGGTTAAAATGCTCACTTAATTGTTTCGTCGTTGACCTAGTGGTCCTTATTGTATTTTATCGGTTCTGTTCATTACAAAGGTTACTAAACAATACTGTATATTTATTTAATATTTATAAATTCTTCACCTCAAGATGTTTTATTCCCTGATTTGGTACATGTTTCGTGAAGCGAATTGTTCCCATCCTTAGCCTTCCTGATTTTATATCTTGTGGAGTATTTGTGTTTTGGCTGGTTGTTGTTATGATTTCCTGTTGGTTTTTGGCAGTTTATACTGGTGTTATTGTGTGCGATTGTGGTGTATAAATTAGCTTTTCAAGTATTTTCGATATTGAGTGCTTTGAAAACATGCAGTAAACACAGGACATGCTTTTCCAGACATAACCAACATGACACTAATAAAACACATACCACACAAAGGCACATACACACAATGAACCTACGGCAAAAATTTACAAATATACAAACACAACAAGGATAATACAACAACCGATGGTATATACAAAATTGAATGCTAGATTGCAATAAATGTTACATAGAATAAACAAAAAAACAACTAAAAAAACGTTATTTTCAACATCTACACTTTTACAAAAAAAAACAGAAATATATAAATCTAATTTGACCACACATGCAATAAACACAGGACATGAATTCCCAGACATAATCAACATGACTCTAATAAAACACATACCACACAAAGGCACCATAATGAACATATGTGAAAATTTACAAATACACAAACACAAAACAGATTAATTCCTGAACGAAGCAAACAAAACAAAACATGACACAATTTTCAAAGCACTCAAAATCGAAAATACTGAATAAGCTAATATATACACCACAGCCACACACAATAACACCAGTATAAAATACAAAAAACTAAACAGGAAACTATAACAACAACCAACCAAAATACAAATACCCCACAAGATATAAAATCAGGAAGGCCGAGGATGGAAACAATACGCTTCCCGAAACATGTACCAAATCAGGGAATAAAACATCTTGAGGTAAAGAATTTATAAATATTAAATAAATGTTGTATAAATATACAGTATTGTTTAGTAACCGTTGTAATGAACAGAACCGATAAAATACAATAAAGACCACTAGGTCAACGATGAAGCAATTAAGTGAGCATTTTAACCTTGTTAAAATAGACTGTAGAAAAAAGTGTTTAAATTATACAACATTATAATCGAAATTGTGATTAATATACCTTATTTCTATTTATAAATATTAAATATCCTTTTATCTTATATCCTGCATATCGTTTGACAGCACGTAATTGTCACTCGCAGTGATTCCAAGTTATCGTGGTGTTGCCATATTTTTTCGCGTTTCTGTGTAAAATTCCTTGAAACTTTATTTCGTTACAACAAATTTTCCAAATCCTTTAGAGGTCGCTGTTTCTTAGCACTTAAAAATTTTAAATCATAGTAGTCAAAGATATTTTTTTAATGATAAAACAATTCAAATGTTTTCATTACGCTATCATTACAATGTTCACCTGAAACAATTACGTGGTTTTTAGTAACATTTTACTGGATGACCTTCACGTTGTGTTGCTGTCACTATTAAATCAAACGTTTCGCCTATTCTGTTATGCACCATATTCACCACTGAGGATGCTACATAGAACGAGATAAATGTTTGATATTATTAATGATATCAATAAAACGAGGTTGTCAACTGAAAAAAGTATTGCTTTTAAAATTTATGACCACGCAAATTAAAAAATGAAAATACAGTATAGTAACTTATAGCAGCTGAAGAAGGAATCTTTTGAACGCTCTTCAGGTTTCACTTTGGGACTAACGTGTTTTATGTAATAACTCATGCAACACGATTAGTGCAACTTTGAAAGTAGTCAAAATGTTCTTTTGCACTCGAGGATAGTTGAACGCAACTCTCCTTGATCCCTCGCATTCCAACGTTCTTTAATTTCAACTGTGTGATCAAACATTTTAGTTGACATGCTTTGAGAACCTAATACAACTAAGGACATTACGATCATTTATTGTGTAAATATTAAATATTAAGGGCACATCCGATGTTCACATTTCAAGTACTATCTTCAGTTACATGTCCCTTGTCATATCAAAGAAACTTTTCGTCAGCGCTTGAATTCCGCAAGATGTGTTTTTGTCGAAACTCAAAAAAACTGTGTATGACCATACTGAAGAGAGACGGCTCACTCATTCCATTATATAATTACAAAGCATTTCTCTTAAGACTTGCATTTGCAAGTCGCTTCTAATGATGAAGATAAAGCTACCAATTTTTATTTAATTTACATGTCATTATTGACATCAATGGCATAAGATATATCAAAGCCTAGATTTCGAAATCAAAACACAGTTTCGAAACAATTACAGTATTTTTTTAAACAAAGAATTAATCTCCAATCAAGAATTATGTTTCTCTTATGAAACACTAAGAAACATAGCTATACGTTACTTACACATTTCAAAATTTCATCACATTAAACACATTACATTATGAATTAATCGTAAACAAAGAGTTTCTAGAATATAAAAACATGTGCATCTATTTTCCCTTGACCGCGTGTTTCGTCACCTTTGCCCGTCTTTAGCATCTTCTTGAACACAATCACTTTCCCATACCAACGTATTCACAGTTAATCTAATTCTTTCTGCGTTTTTCGTCTCTGCCTTCTTCTGTCTGGCCCAGCTCCTGCCATTAGTCAAGGGTTTCAACATTCTTCTGTTTGTCTATAATGACCACACGGCCACACCGCATTAATTGTAATCGTTCTACCGTTTCCATAACCGTATCCTCTACATGACTTGTATTCTGATTGTATTACTCTTTACTCTTTTCGTCTTCGAATTTCTTCTCGCACTTCTCCCACAACGTTTTCCGTCGACAGCAACCTCTTTTTGATGCTGTGTGTTCATTGCCCACGAGTCTGCTTCGTATAACATTATACTCTCAACGTTTTCCTGAAGGTCGTAGCTTTGCTCTTATGAGTATATCCTCAATAACCTGTCGACAGGAAATTATCTATTCTTGTCATATAATTAATTACAGTCCTTTTTTGATATGACAGGATGTTTATCAACAAAACTAATTACTTTAGAATGTGTCATATTAGAAAACTTTGCAAGCCGCTCTGACGTATACGCTACCATCCTCACACCGCTGTATGATGTCCAGATCGTCGATGGACAATGGATCAGCGCGTAATGAATGAACGCTACAGAAACATGTCCCGGACAAATCAGGGCAATGTCACTACTGCAGTATTAGTAACCGGAACACGCGTTTCGCATAGGGACGAGACAGGATTGGAATAAATAATAAATGACGAGTTCACGAGGGTGCGTGTATTTACATACTGCCAACATCGCCACATGAATAACTAAATGCTTTGGCAATGCGCTAGTTTTCACTTGCTACTTCGGTTTCAAACTTTCGTTTTCAAACTAATGTGTTTACTCTTGAAACATGTTTGGCAGAAGGAGTATTATCACACAAAATCTGACTGTCGTTAATTGTCTCGGCACCCCATTGTGTTTAGATAACATCTCTCTCTCTCTCTCTCTCTCTCTCTCTCTCTCTCTCTCTCTCTCTCTCTCTCTCTCTCTCTCTCTCTTTCTCTCTATCTTTGGCACTCGTTTTACTCTTGAAACCTATGTGTGTGTATGTTTTGTTTGTAATTTTTGTGATATTTTGCATCTGTAAAAAAATAATTGTAAAGATTTTTAATTAAAACTACATACACGGAATACAGATCGGTTTAAGCTTGCACGTTTTTCCGACGTTTTCCTATCTGCAATTTCTATCTTTCTCGCTCTTTCCGAAAATCATCCTCCAGATGACACTTTGTCCTTAACTACGGCTTCCCTCAAGGTTTTGCTTTATCGTTTTAGTCCCCTCTGCAATTATGCTAGCACGTTCTGACGTCCTCGACTCTGTACAGTACGTACCCATGCCGAGTTAAAAGGTTGTTTCTCATATCATTATAATCGAACGAGTAATCGTCACGGTCTTTATTATCGACTTCTATTTTTTTCCTTCTGGTACTTCCGGCTGTTTGTCTGCAAAACTCCATTTTGGTAAGACTTCATAATGGTATTTACTAATAAATCATACATATAATTTTGCGATACAATACTCATCCCATATAAATTACGTATTAAAACTACAAAATATTTATAAAAGTATACAATTTTAATACATTAAAAAAACACGCGTAGAGATGAAGAGATTTAATGAACGAGGAGGAAATCCACCATGTATATTTACGTTTGAAAACCCATGCTCTGGTGAATGCGTAGTATGTGGTCTGGCACTCATGTACTGATACGGTGAGACATGGCGCGAGGTAGGAACATATCTCTCTCTCTCTCTCTCTCTCTCTCTCTCTCTCTCTCTCAATAATTATTTATTTATGATACGGATTTCGTACGTCGCGCTTTAAAATTTATGTTAGCAATTATCCGAATTTGAAGATCCTGTGGGCCCTACAAAGAAGACACAAACACGTTTTGCAATCTAATAGGTGTTTCTGAGATATGATGAATTGTTGTGGTTAACAATTTGTAAGGGAGGAAAATGTGTGTTCGCCTCTTAGTGCTGATTTATCGCTGTCTGAAACAAACTGATGACGAATCATCCGTCTGACCTTGACAATATACGTTAAATACAAGTCAGAACAAAAAGAAACGCTGAGAGAACGAGCAGAATGTGTGCGGATTAGTCACAGAGAACTGACCACTTTACTTGTGCTCTGTAGAAAACAAAACGAGCCAAAGTTATCTCGGACTCCATTAAGCATGCAGTTCCACTTTGTTCAATGTTAAGTATTAAGTATTAGTATATACTTATTTTCAATTTTCTTCTTCTTATATTTTTCTTACTTTTCTTATTTATTTTTAACATTTCGTGTATAAAACATATTGCGTGAAAGGGAAACCTACCGTTTTCCTCTAGTCAACCTTGTTTGCTAACGTTTTCCTGTTACAAACTTGTGCGACAATTCGGTTTGTAAATATGCACTCCCAGATAATCTGTCACTGTCCAAACGTTGATTACGGCATCTTCAATATAAATTTCTTCTTACTGTGTATGCCAAGGTGCTCCCACGGTGCTAGAATTGCCAAGTTTAAGTTATCTGGTGATGCCATGCAACAGAATTGAGGCAAGAAAATAAAAAAGAAATGAGTCCCAGATAAATTTTTATAGAATTATGACGGTTCCCACTATATTCTGTACGTCTCATAAAAGATCGTATAGTAAAAGGCAAAGAGTTAAAAGTAGGATCCAAACAAAGTTCCTACATTACGTGCAGGAATGTACACGAGATCACAGAGTACGTAACGAAGATATATGCTGAAAACTATAAACTACCACAATCAATTACAAGATATCAAACAGATGGTTACGTCATGTGGAAAGAATAGCGACTGACTGATTGCCCAGAAAAGCACCCTATTATGGGTTAAAAGAGAAGCGATTTCTTGGAAGACAGGAGGAAATGGAGTAAATGAGCAAAATAAAACAGCCGTAAGGAAGATGCGCTTAGTACTGTAAACAGCGTAGTGGTCAGATAGGTGACTTTGAGCTCCCAAATTTTTTCAGACACTGTATAGTATATGATGGGCCATTACAAACAATTTCTTATCAATAAATTGTATCTAGATAGTACATATTTGTGCATAGTTCACTGCAAGCACCTCCTGCATGTCACTATTTCTCATTAAGTAATATAACTTACTACACATGCTGCCCAGATTGACATATTAATTAAATTAATAAAGAAAATCAGGAATTGCCTAAAAAGTATCTTAAACACCATGATGTAAAGAATTACCTATGACAACTATAGGAGAAAACAATAAGACACCAAGAAAAAGGTTTAAGAACAAAGTACATATCGTGAGGACAAAATATAATTGTCCTCTCTTACAGGATCCCATAGAAGATTAAACAGCCACATCAATCGGCAGGCCCTGGAATGGAATATATAGAGATCATCATCATCATCATCATCATCATCATCATTTTTAAGGTTTAAACCAAGGATGGTTTGTTCCGGTCTCAAATAGGCAATATTACAGCTGGTCACTCCAGCGCTTCCTCGGAAGCTCATTTCCACTCCTCTCCGTCACATCGGTGTATAGTTCCATAGTTGTTTGGGTTATGCGGCAGTCATCCATTCGGCAAAGATGTTCCCACCAATTCAGCCGATACTAGGCGATCCTGTCGAGTACACTCATAATGTTCAGTTCCTGCCGTATATCTGTGTTTCTTCTATGATCATGGAGAGTATACCATGCACAGAGATAATGCATGGAAATTGGGCATGGCGAATGGCGAATGGCGAAAAACGGTTGTGGAGGAAATAAACGAGGAAATTAATGCATGAGGAGAACTGATAACTGACTGAAACGGAAATTCTTTGTTGCAGTCTTATGTTACACAAAGGCTACGACTAGCGCCTCAGTGGTACATTAGCGTATTATCGAATTGGTTGCACGCCCAACTAAGCTTCTGTTTGGTAGACAAATAACACACACGCACGAAATTGCCAGATAATGGAAAACAAGTAATTAAGTTTAGTCCTTGAATTAAACATGCAAACGATTTGCTTTTAGTGGACTGGTCAAGTTACCATAGAAGACAGGTTAACATGAACTATCAAACCACTCAAGTAGGCGTGAAATTACGATACAAGTGCCGTATAAAGGAGACAGGGAAATGATGGCTGATACGATTGAATTCGGACTGTACTCACGAAAGCCAGCCAGTATTTTGGTTGCACAGAAACGTTGATCACGGTTCCTTCACAAGATACAAACCGTTGCTTCATTACGATACAAGTGCCGTATGAAGGAGACAGGGGAATGATGCCTGATACGATTGAATTCGGACTGTACTGTAATAACGAAAGACAGCCAGTGTTTTGGTTGTACAGAAACGTTGATCACGATTCCTTCACAAGATACAAACCGTTGCTTCATTACGATACAAGTGCCGTATGAAGAAGACAGGGGAATGATGCCTGATACGATTGAATTCGGACTGTACTGTAATCACGAAAGACAGCCAGTGTTTTGGTTGCACAGAAACGTTGATCACGGTTCCTTCACAAGACACAAACCGTTGCTTCATTTCCTTCTCTGTCGCTGTTCGTTCGAACGGCGTAACTGATTACTTAAGCTGTTGGAAAGACATGCTCGCTGTTAGGACAGTGATATCTGTTTTTCGCTTCTCATTTTATCAGATAATGAGAGGTTCGTCAAGGAGCCTGTTGGCTACCGTCTCGTAAAACAATGTTTATTACGTAGATTAATATTCTTCGCTGAACGATTACTGTGTAAAGTTCTCTTAATAATGAGACGTTTCTTCTGTAAGAGGTCCATGGTATCAATGACATGACTGTCCATGGTATTATAAATACGTCACTATAATACAAATGTAGCCTATGAAATGTTATTTTTTAGGTACAATTTGGATCAGTTCTGATAACACTGATTCTATGTCGGTCGTTTTAATGGAAAAAAAATTGCGAGAAAATACTGTATAAAGAGAGAGGGAGGGAGGAAGGGAGGGAGGGAGGGAGGGAGGGAGGGAGGGAGGGAGGGAGGGAGGGAGGGAGAGAGAGAGAGAGAGAGAGAGAGAGAGAGAGAGAGAGAGAGAGAGAGAGAGAGAGAGAGAGAGAGGTAACCTAGCCTACCCAGTGACTTGCTTTTACTAGGATATAATAAATAATAAATAAATATATTTTGTTCCACACACGTTTATGAGTCTAATTTTGATGCACACATTATAGCTATCTTATCAATACAGACAATAAAAAGTGTCGGTGATAGAACAGAACGCCTGTCTAACTTCACTGTTCAAACATCCATAGCGAGTTTTTAATAAAAGTCCAGGATAAAAATTGGTTCTCTGTATAGTCGTTAAGGGCACATACAAACGACAGAAATAGATGACGTGGAAAATATTTCCAGTCTGAAGTACATTACAGGCAGAATACTTTTATCGTTACATTTTAATGTGTTGTATATTATTTTTTACATAAACTCACGTAAATATTCTTCTCATTTCTAGGAAACGTAATTACTTAAGGTTCAGCGGATATGAAGGTAAGAATAGTGTTTACAAAAGAAGCATTTATGGATAAAAGTTTTTATCTAAACTACATACTAATAGGCGGAGAGCTAGATATAGATGACGAAGAAGAGATAGTATCTGTCTATTCACGATACAATGCGCACCGTATGAATAATGAGTGTATTGATACGAACAGTAAATAATTTATGTTGTTGTATCATGTGTTTGCTTACGTGTACATATAATTTAAATATATTATGACAACCTAATAAACCATAATCTAAGTCTGATTATGGAACATATGTTCAAAAACAGGCTACAATAGAATTAAAGCAGAAGTCACAAGACGGATAAGAAATGTAACATAAATTAACATTAACTTATCGTTGTGTCACCTGGATACTGACAGCATGGCGCTTAGTAGAAAAAATTGTGAACAGATGAAACGTCAAAATAGCGATAAAGAAACGTTTTATCAAACTCGCTGGTATTAAGTTCATTGTTTTATAAAAATACAAGAAGCTGGGCACAACTATAAATAACAGAAACGTGGAAAACGGTGGAAACTAGTTGGATCGAAATTTAAACGTTAATACATAAAGTAGACCCAAGGACGATTAAATTCACCTTGTGTATAACAAAACATAATGATTTAATCAGGATCCTTCTCAAAGAAAAAGATCTTAGGAAGGAAACGAGGAAGAGGAAGATCCAAGAAAACGTATTGGAAATTATCAAGATAAGAAAGGTAAAGTTCAGATAAAAACTCTTAACCATAAATGCTTCTTTTGTAAACACTATTCTTACCTTCATGTCTACTGATCCTAAAGTAATTACGTTTCCTAGAAATGAGAAGAATATTTATGTGAGTTTATGTAAGAAATAATATACAGCACATTAAAAGCGGCACAAAACATAGCTTCTAGTTGCACAAATCATAGCCTCTAGTTGGTGATGAACTTTTCAGCGTATAAAATTACTTCATGGATACAAAAATTAACCACCGCATCGTATAAACGCAAGCATACTCAACCCGCTATCCCGTCCTTCCTGAAATGGTGCTCGCGCACATAAACCATGGGAGATAACGGATTTTGAGAACCAAATAAGTAAAGTAGGTGCCTAACGAGTCCGGTATTTCGACAAACCTGTGCACGGTCGGACACCGCCGCGGGCAGTTCATCGACCTTCACTCCACCACTCCACGCTGATTTGGATCAATGTCACCCACTGTCGCTACCGTGTGGTGTGTGTGTGTGCGTGTGAAAGCTGCAACGGTTGTTTACAAGGTTTCTCCACGCTGCCTGGCAATAATATCACTCTTTTGTGATATACATACTACTGCACAAACAAACCAAACGTTGGCATCAGTCACACTTTGCGGTACTTTTTATGATACTCTGGTTATCGGATGAATAACACCAAGAAATATATACGAGCAATTTAAACTGTACGTTTCCGGCTCTCAGCCGAAAGAAAACGTTTGCTCTACTTGTACATTAAATCTTTTAAAGTACTACCCGTTAATAGTATAATTAGTTGGTAAATTCTGAATGGTATACAAATTGTTATCCAATATCGGGGATTGTACTAAAGAAACTAGAAGAAAAAAACTATAGCCAAATTATCTACAACCTACAATGACACGAAATAATGATTTCACGAATTGAAAGTGTTCACTTTTACCAGTAATAATAATTATGGCAAATGCGCGTTGATAAACACCGCCGGATAATAATTTATGCATCGGAATTTTGGACACCGCAACAAGTAGATCTCAAAAAAATAAAAGCTTTCGAATTATGGGTCTGAAGAGAACAAGTGGTTATAATATGTTACAGAATCCATAGATAAAACAGATTGCAAAAATTAGTTAATAAGGCAAAATTAAGGTGCACTGATCATTCAGCCAGAAGAAAAGACAAAATTTGAATCTTGTAGTAGCAAGTAAAATATAAGAAGAAAGACTGACATGTAGATATAAAGAGAGATCGATGATAACTGACAATATCTGAGATAAAATTAATAACACATGAAAAAGTCAATCCGACCTACCATAACCTAATCAATTAGGAGGTGCCAAGGCGGCACAAGTAAAGACTTTAAAATATCCACATAACAGGCTCTCAGTAGATAGGAGTTTCACAATAGCACAGGATTAAATCTAAGTTACCAAAGGGAATAACGATATAAGAAAAAAGAAATGTTACTAAACTCAAGGAAAATGGTCTCAAATTAATTAGTTCGTTCCTGTTAGTCAGTGAATGACACGACTAACATCGGAAAAAGAGCTGTGCCGCCCCTTGGCAAGACAACACAAAAATCGGGAACTAGTTTAATTCTTTACCAGTAAACTAAACCAGCTGCCGTTGTTAGTAAAACTCTTACTAACAAATTACAAAACAAGTATGATATAGGAAACTGACAAGGTTTGCATAAACTTATTCACTCACTAGGTATTAGCTAAAACATCTCTTTATTGCTATTGAAATATTAATCAAACATTATTCCTGATTTTAAAGAAAGTTATTTTTGTAAATAGTGCTTTTACTGATTCAAAGGTCTTAATTATATTATTCTTGTTATATCAAAATTTATTCATATAACTGTTAGTTTTAATACCACGGATCCGGGTCTCAATTTTCTCAAAATTATTAATTTATCAATATATACATTACGGTTACTATTACTTCTTACAAAATTACAAAATATACAAATCTGATAATTTGTTCATTACATTGCGAAAGTTCTTTAAAGTTCTTTGTTACTTCTTATTAAGGGAAATTTACAAAAGTTGTGGTTTGATATCACCTGAGGTTGTTGTTGTATTCTTGGGACATCTCCAGTCGTCTTCTACGGGTTGAGTACGTTGTTCTTGGTGTATCTACATCGGGTTGATTTTTAGTTTACTTGAAGCTCTCGAAGATAGGTTGTTTACTTGAAGTTCCAAATGTTGTAATTTCACTTTTCTTAGTGCAGATTCTTGTAGTTCACATTTTCTTTATTTTAATTACAGTTATAGTTCTCACTTTGCAGTACTACAGTCTAGTAGTTAACTATGTTACACTTACATTTGATTTTGTTTTTAAGAGATGTGTTGGCTACCTTTTTCTATTTTATTTATATATTTTCTCACAAACTCTAGACACTACATTATTCACAATAACAAGATTTCACGCTGGATATACTTCTAGAGAACATACACATACGTATATGTGTACAACACCAAAACTCACGTCTACTCATTGCGACGTTCTACGGCCGAATGCGCGTACGGTTTAGGGGAGAGGGCTCAGTAAGCTAGGGCGTATTTACGCACTAAGAAAATAGTTCGTACTTTTTCTATTATTATTTATTCATTAATTAGAAGATAAATACTTTATGTTTATTTTATTATGACTTAGGGATTTCTTTATTTCTCTAGTCGCATTTTTTAATTATTTAAGTTATTATTATTATTTACTACTTAATACTTTTCTTGGCGTGTTGGTACTGGAAGGTTTCAAGTTGATTCAGGAATCTGGGTATAGGTAAGGTGTATGATACTCTTACTTATTAAAATTAAAAATAAAATTAAAATTTTAATCTGTGCGATTTTTGATACATTTAAAATCGTCACAGAGCCAACAAACTATTACTAGCTTCCAAGACGTAACTCTGGAGAATACGAAGAGGACTTCATAGAAGGAAGAGTGAACAACGATAATGTGTTTAAGTGGACATATAATAAAATCAAGACTATGGAAAAGCCTAATCATACGAAAATATAGATAGCTAGGACAATTGATTTTGTGTCAACAGCTGTGGGAACAAGTGCTTGATAACGTAGAAATTTTAACAAGATAGAAATTTCAGACATACTGGAATTAACAGAATGACACGATAACTTCAGAATTTCGAGGTTGAAGTTGCAAGAACAGAGTCTTTGCAAAGTAATTAAATAATATTGTATACACCCCTATTGTTTGAGATTATGTATACATACTATCATCATCATCAGTAGCTCCACAGCCCAGCGTGGGCCTCAGCCTCCTTCAGGATCTTCCTTGAGACCTTGCCCAATCCCCACCAATTCTTCACTCCAAGTACTTTCACATTTTCTACTATTTCATCAATCCATCGTAGTCTAAGTCTTCACTTCCTCTCTAAGCGTAAGTCCTCTCTTCCCTTCTGGTGTGCATTTCATAATCCTCTTCAGAACATCTTCCTCATTCATTCTCTGTACATATCCTGCCCATCTCAGCC
Source organism: Magicicada septendecula (assembly GCA_034769895.1). NCBI lineage: Eukaryota > Metazoa > Arthropoda > Insecta > Hemiptera > Cicadidae > Magicicada > Magicicada septendecula. The sequence goes on along the minus strand of CM068373.1, from coordinate 303,618,854 downwards.
TAGCTATCCTAATTAATGTCACAATATCAGGCGATCTATCCAGCTCACAGAGCTCTCTGTAGTAACTTATTCCCCACTCTCCACCTTTCCTAATGGGTCCATACATTTTCCTAAGTATTTTCGTTTCAAATGATGCAAGTCGAAACAGGTCGCCCTGTGTGAATACCCATGTTTCTCTTCCGTACATCAGGACCGGTTTTACTAATATTCTATGTAGTTTAGCTTTGGTTTCACGGTGTAGAAATATGTATACATACAGACACACGAAAATGTGCGTGTACACCTTGCGCGGGCGTATATTTGCGTTTAACAAAAGTGTTTACAAGATTTACAAGTAAATTCATCCAAAAGAATATGGAATTGGAAGTCCGATCCTCTTATAATTTTGGCATTGAGTTTAAGGAACCCTGTTCGATTTTGTCAAAATTTGCCATTTCTCTTCGATTTTTCTGGGCACACACTTCTATCATTTGGATATCTTTTTTTTTACATGTTACATATTTAAACACCTGTCTTGAACACATAATTAAGTTATGAAACACGTCCAAACCATAGTAGCTGGTCTAATTTGTTATATGTAGCAACAGTTATTTATGTACATCGAACGGGTTTTGCGTCGCTGCAGCCTTTGAGTCCTCGCTGCTTGTGTCATCAGTACCTGATTGATTTGATGCCTTCTTCTGAGTCTCTACTCCTGAGTCTCTTTATCCCAGAAGACCTGGAACTTTCCAAATTCTTAGTGGTCTGTCTGAAATATGACACTGTCTTCCAGTGACTGCGTCCATTCTAAGGAATAAACAAACGTAAAAACAATACATATATTGCAACTTACACAACTTTTCTCATACTGTATCGTTACACAACGAAACATCAGTGAATGACATTTTTTGGTTACATAATTCCCCAGTTTTACTAATGAAATGATGAAATCCACGAAAACATCAACGGTAGATAAAAAGCGCAACTTCTACCAAAAACACATGCCTTGATGATTTTGTGTACTGTGCACAGTTACTACGAAAACATTACGTCATTTTTGTTAACAAAATAGTCGTATTACATTGAATGTGACTCTGCCAATGGGAGTCTGTTCCGTGATACAAGCAGCCAACTGCACGTTTGTACTGTAGGCAGTACACCAGTTTTCGCTCGAGTTTTTGATTAAAAATACAAGTTTCCGGTATTTAAAATATTAATTTTTGTCTTCATTATTAGAAGAAAAGCTAAAATAAAAAACAATGCAAGAACACATCAATCAGGTACAAAAACAAATTCAATAATTTGTAGTATATCCTATTTGACGATTTTGTGGAGAAATCTCTTCTAGTTTTCCCCTCGACTACATCCCCCATCATGAAAATAATCAATTCTGGGTACCTAAACCAATCTGTCCACTCGTCATCTAGTTATAGTTCTTCACACAGTCTATTATATTCCTGTTACTTTCTCCCGTTATTATCACAAAGAGCTCGACTATTACTTTCTCCATCAATTTCAGTTTTCACATCTTCCTACACTGCCACACCTCAAACGCATCTACTGTCTTCGAGTCACTGTTCTAATCGAAAAACCAGAATAGCTAACGATCAAAATTCTTTGTCTACATTTGCTTAACTTTACAAATATAAAATTAAACATAAAGGTGATTAAATATAAAATATGAAAACTCTAGTGTTTCTAGTATAGAAAGCAGTCAGTTCTTAGTGAACCAGGATAAGAAATGCATTCACTGTTGAGGGTGAAGTAAGTTCTATGAAGCACAAAGAATAAACACGCAAAAAAGGACTTTGATAAACACATATTGGAAGAACATTTTAGCTTAGTAAACAGACGGTAAACATATTCCATATCTGAAACTAAAATCGGGAGTAAGGTAGGTTTATAAATAATTCCTTTATTAACAAGAGAGTAAGGACTGAAAACTTTTATCTGAGACGAAAAAATTCGATAAGGTTGTAGGGAGAACCCAATGTCCTTTCAGGGGTTTTTTAGAAAAAAAGTACAAACAAGCAGAGTATAAATATGATGGTAAGCGGAAGAAGAAGAAGAAGAAAGGAGAAGGAGAAGGATAAGTAAAAGCAGACAGAGAAGAAGGAAAATAAATTTTAACGACCAGGACTACAAGTGGCTTTCTAAGAATGTCACTTTTCAGCAAAACCAGTTCAATGGTATTTTAAAGCTTTTTAAGATAATATTGCGTGCGGCTAATCGTATTACGTTTATGTTCGGTTTCAAGATTATGTATTTTGTTCAGCTGAAAGAGTTTCGTATTTCTTATATCCAAACAATACATTTTAGTTTGTAATATTTTATACCATTATATTACATATCCCAGCGGAGTTTCCAACATTTGCTATTTTTACCGCAAAATCACAATACCCATACTTTCAAAGCTTGCAGAAATAACATTACGCTTGGAAATTGTCCAAGCAAAACAGCGAGTGAAATGTAGTTTGGCCTCGTTGTGACCTTGCGGCGCCGCATATACCACCCTACCTACAGTGTTGCCAAACATGCCATTTCACTGGCTACAGCCGATCTTTCTCTTTGTACTACATTTGACTATCTTTGCGATCATTCTCAGCTTGTCCAGTCCCAGATCTCTTAATGATTATCGACAGAAAACCAAAAATTCATAGAACGGTTACAGTTCTAAGAAATGTAAATGGACATACCAGGAACAGATATAGACAGGATTAGAATAGGCAACGGAAAATATAAATCATGAACACTAAAATAGCAAGACTAAATGAGCTGCAAAACGGCAATAAGTTGAAATAAAATTCTTTGTGTGTGTGTGTGTGTGTGTGTGTGTGTGTGTGTGTGTGTGTGTGTGTGTGTGTGTGTGGTGTGTGTGTGTGTGTGTGTGTGTGTGTGTGTGTGTGTGTGTGTGTGTGTGTGTGAGAGAGAGAGAGATCACCGACACTTATGAATTCCTCCTCAGTTACGTTCTTCAGTGAGTTTTGTCCATTTTAATGTGCCAGAGTACTTTGAAACGGACCTGCTCACCGTACTAGTAAGTGCTGAATTCTACGCTTCGACTAACTTCTTGGTTTCATTAATTACACGTGCCTCTACTTTTTTGAATAATATTTTATAATTTCCTAAAGGTAAAATTAAGTAATTACCAAAAGTAATATTAATAATACGAAATCTGACGCTTGCATATAAGGTATTCATGTCGCCGCATTGCAAACAAGAGAACAACACGCAGACATATTGCATGTCTAGTTTGACAAAACTTATTTTTCGTCTAGTCTAATTTGTGCAAAGCAATTTTGATTAATTTTGCGTTGCGTACCATTTCTAAACTGAATCTGCTGACCCTGACTCATAAAAAGGCGACAATGTGAAACTATTTTTTGTACCGCTTTATTGACGTTTGCGTTGAAAAGACTAGAAAGCGGGCTACGCTTGGTACTTGTTGTGTTTTATAGTAGATTTTTGCTTAGTAGAATTTTTCGCTCGACATTTATAGAAATCGCGTAAATGCTTACAGGACATGGAAGTGCACAAGAAGATCTAATGTCGTTGACAAGAATTCCTGCAGTATTAATAGTGATTTTGAGTTTGATGTGGTAGTGTTAGCAGGAAACGAAGAGAATGCAGGAATACTTAATTACATGTAGAAAAGAACAAGAAGAAAGGTGAATGAGAATTAATAAGGGTAAACTAAAAATATTTGAAGTAAGTAATCGAAAGGAAGTTGTTAAAATAGAAATTGGGGGGGAACGATGACGGTACAGTATAATTGGAGAATTTTGAATATTTGGGTGACAGTAATACATACAAAATATTCAAAGGAAATGGAAGTAAAAGTTCCAAGAAACGATACGACTGCTATTAATGCTATTAATACAAAGTAAAAAATTACAGTAGAAAAAAAAAGTTGAAGGTATCTGAATGAGAGCAATAAAGCAAAATACGTGATGTAGAGACGAAGTATTTGGGAAAAGTTATAGAAATTACTTGAAGAAGGAAGAACGAGAAGTGAGAACTATTAGAGAGATACAGTCTGTACTGGAATTTATAGAAGGAAGACAACTGAATCGTCTAGGCATCTACAGGAAGCAGAAGTTAAAATTGAAAGTCAAAGACAAGAGGGAGAATTTGGGGGAGACCGATTATGGAGAATAAAGTGTGGATGGACTTCGTAATTGAAATTCAGTGATTACATCCTACCCCCCCCCCCCCCGACATATACGTACGTGATGTACTATAAGTAGAAGTGGGAGTCATAATTTTTATTTTTATGTCTATTCAAAATAGAAATTGTTTATATTTAATGGGATTATACTAATGTTCCATAAAAAGACGAGGGGTTAAAATTTACAGAGGGGTTAAAGCAAAACTGTGCCCTAAGCCTACTATTATTTTTCTTGGTCTTCGATCAAGTGTTTAAAAAAGGAAAGACCAGAATAAAAAAAATCTAAAAACAGGCTTCTAATGATTTGAGGAAACTCGTCTGCTCTAATTGGCGTTTGCTGATAATGTGGCGTTTGTGACGGCTTTCGAGAAGTCACTACAGTTTAATTCGAATATCTTTGAGGAAGAACTAACGAATTATTTACGTGATAATGAATCTTCCCAAGACAAAGACGATGATAATGGGAGACATTAATAAAACACAGAATATGAAATTAGGTATTAATCAAGTGAAGGCATTAAGTATCTGACTTCGATAATTGAAGAGAATAACCCAACTGACTAGAAAATTAATGAACGAACTGGTATCACTGTTAGATTATTTTAACTTAATGAAAATTTATTTATTTTGTTTTGAAAAAATAATATTCTAATTTATATAAAAGTTCAAATACTCATGACGGTAGTCAGACCTACTCTCCTTTCCGAATGGTTGTGGATAAGAGATATGGAAAGGGATGGAGTGGCTGGGTATGTTTTTGTAATGAAAGTAAATAAGCAGTAGTCGAGTAGTACGTATTATGTACGTATTGTTATTATTATATATTGTGAATTTAATATCATTGTATTGTTACTGTATACTTAGTTTGTTATCCGTTGTATTATGTAATATGCATGAAATATTGTACTTATGAATTTTGTTGTTTGTAATACGCATGAAATATTGTACTTATGAATTTTGTTGTTTGTAAGCATTACGTCCTCGAGGTAGACAAGCAAAAAATGAATATACACAGACTACTTAATATAATAATAATACATGATTATCTGTTAAATAAAATGTTAATATTAATACGTTTGAAATTGTTTGCAGTTTCTGTTGCCATAGGTGCTTTACACTGGGCAAGACATATCGGAGTCTCCACCACTGCAACCATACGAGTGAATCGCAATTATCTGTAATAACGTTAGAGTTTAACTTCTTATCTCTTATTGTTTTTCAAACGCCTCAAGAAATGTACAAAACAATTTTCCTTATCAAATTTTTAAATTTTTAACAGACCAGTTTCTAGCATATACAGCTATTTGGAGAAAACAACAATGTTCACAGTAGAAATCCGATGGAAAAGAAGTATTTTCTTCTCCAATAAATTAATGTTTTTCTATAGAATAAAAAGGTGTGTTGAATATCAACTAACAAAGCTTTTCAGGTGATATGTCTGATGTACTAAACGATATATACGTGCTGCGCTGTACTGACTTGCCTGGTTCACCTTCTACGTTTAAACTTCTAGATTGAAGACGTTTCAATTTTTCAGTGTTGTTAGTTTTGCGAGAAAATGCAAGAGCTGATTTTCTTACCAAAACGTAACGGAAAATTAGAGATTTTTATGTTGCAAAGGTTATCTTAGACATGATTATTTTTAAACTACGGTAATAAAAATTATTACAATTATTTTTATTGTATAAGTTTGTTATATTACTTATAATAATAAAGATTATTATATTACTGATAGGTCTCTTTTGTATAATATTATTGTTGTTATGCAATACAGCAACAATAACGTGACTATGAGGTCAAAAAGATAGGGCTAGGAGGGCGAAGACGATTATGAGAAAGAAGAAGAACAAGAAGAGGAAGGAGGAGGAGGAGGAGGAGGGGAGGAGTAGGAGGGGAGGAGGAGGAGGAGGAGGAGGAGCAGCAGAAGAAGAAGAAGAAGAAGGAGGAGGCAAGAGAAAAAGAGAAAAAGAAGTAGAACAAAAAGAAGAAGAGGGAAACGCTAAGATTTAATGTTATCCGTCATGCGTATCGTTATTGGTGCCCGTGTTTGAGCGATTAAAAACCAAACAAGTAGCGGTCACGCCTCAGGATGTACGGTTTTTGAAGAAGCGTGTCAAGGGAAGCTTCTGTGTGTAACACAACACTCGAACGGACTCCGACGATCACAAAACGATTTTAAAACAATGTTATACGCAAGGTCGTAATAGTTTACACTGTGCGTCTTCCTAAGCGTATAACACAGACAGACACACACACACACACACACACACACACCAACACACACAAAGCAAACTTATCGTAATGCAACTGTAATAAATATGCAACGCGTTTTGCAGTGTAACCTCCAGGAACTTACTGATCCTTCATCTTTAAGAAAAATACAGCCGTTTAGAAAAATCAGTAGAGATTTTTGTAAAAACGTGACATCGTAATATTATTTAAAAATCCTCTTATTTTTATTCATTTTCTTTTTCTACACTTTGTATACTAGTCAAATTGCATCTTAAGATAACCAATGTACCACTTTCTCTACTCTTCTTCTATTTGTATATTCCGTTTTTAATAATGAAAATTTCAACATTTTTTACGAAAGTTAAATACTAACCATACTGCTCAACTTCCATCATCCAGAGTTCAGAAATATTCCTTTTAAGGCATCTGATACCGTATGGATTTGGTTCTCATCTTCACTGATGAGAATTCTGTGCTCATATCTGCAATCGCTAGCTTCATTAAAGTACCTGCCCCGCAACTATTTTGCACCTTTCTGCCAAAATAAGAGGCATGCTGAAGGTTTTCCACAATCTTTTTTCTTTCGTGTGCACTGAATACTTTATCGTTAAGTAGCTTATTTCTTTAATAAGTCTCCATTCTCCTCCTATGTCATGTCTCGTAAACCTCAAATTGTTCCTCATCCCTCTTTTATGTGATCCATCATTCAGATACATGGAGAATCACATTTCATGCAAAAGACTTTTATGATTTTTCCTCCTTTCATAAGGCAAGAAACTTTTTCATATATTTCTTTCTTACAAACGCTACTTTTTTACTGTGAAATCCTAAATTTAATGTTTTTCGCTAGCTCTTCCTTAATTCTGCCAGCGAATATTTGATACTGTTATTGATACAAATAAATATTTGATAATGTGAACTTTGAGCAGTCTCTACCTCAGTACTAGGGTGAATTGGCGAACAGGTGACAAACACTTTTTTGACACTGAAGATGGCCTCTAATGGTGGGGCCGAAACGTCTGCCACAACAACAATCGACCACGGCCTAACAGCCCGGCTGCTAATAATAATTTTAACAATCAGACTTTAAAAATAATTTTTGTATCTGTGTCGCCTCCAGTTACCCATTTCATTTGCCTTTAATATTCCTGTCAAACTAACGACGTCTCCTTCATATAATACGGCATTCCTGTACCATTTAAACAAAAACACAAAAACGTCACGAATTTGAAATTTGCCTCAGACAAGGAGCAGGAAGTGTCAACGACACGGAATAGTCAAAAAAACTTCCAGATAGACATAGGATGCGTAGTCTATGGTGTTGGAAAAAGTGAAATTCACACGTAAATTTCTGAAGACGTGTGAAAAATGTTTCCGTTTCAACACTAAAACACGGCGCTGAATAGGCAATCTAACTACGGCACTTCGGCGTGGACATGACCCTCCCTCCTACACACACACACACAAAAAAGGGTATAAAAAGGAAAAATTTACAAGGATTTCCTTTCCTTTTTGGTCGCCCCCTCGAGAAGGCAGAGTTCTTGGCTGACAGTTTAGAGCGTCAGTTCGCTCCCAACCCATCCAAGAACCCGGCCTTCACTGAGCAAATCTGCCGCGAGGTAGAGCGCTTTCTTTCGGCCGATATCACAGTCCAGCCGGAGCCCATCTCCCCGGAGGAGGTCTCTGAGAGGATTGTTCAGCTCAAGCCCCGGAAGGCGCCTGGCCCGGACGGAGTCATGAATTCCGCCCTCCATCGCCTTCCGGAGCGAGGAACCCAGTTCCTCACTGACCTGTTCAATTCATGCCTCAGATTGGCCTATTTTCCGGTGAAATGGAAAACGGCTACCGTCATCGTGATACCCAAGCCGGGAAAGAATTCTTCTCGAGTGGAGAACCTCAGGCCCATCAGCCTCTTGTCCGCGACGTCCAAGGTTTTTGAGCGTCTGATCCAGCGTAGGATCCGCGACCATCTAGAAAGACTAGACGTGCTGATCCCCGAACAGTTCGGCTTTCGTGAGCTGCACTCCTCGACTCATCAGCTGATGAGACTCGTGGAATGCATAACCGAGGCTGGCTGCCAGGGCAAACAGACGGCTGCGATCTTCCTAGACGTAGAGAAAGCCTTTGACCGCGTGTGGCACGAGGGTGTCCTTTACAAACTAACGGAAGTCCTTCTCCCAGACTGCTACGTTCACTTGATCGGCAGCTTTCTGCGAGACCGTAGCTTCCGAGTGAGAGTAGACCACGCTCTCTCTTCGGAGAGGCGTATTACCGCTGGCGTCCCTCAGGGAAGTGTCCTTGGGCCTCTCCTGTTCTCGTTGTTTGTCAACGACACGCCCCGAGTTCCTGGAGTGAAATTGTCGCTGTTCGCGGACGACACTGCGGCTTTTGCCTCAGAGCCGAACGCGAGTTATGCGGCAGTTAAGCTCCAGCGCCAACTCGACGCGTATGTCGGGTGGACCGATGACTGGAGAGTTGCCGTTAACGCTTCCAAGAGCGCCGCGGTAATATTCTCGCGAAAACGCAAGCGGCCTCGGCCGCTTAAAGTAGGCCCCGTCGAGGTGCCCTGGACCAACAGCGTCAAGTACCTCGGGCTCCACGTGGATTCCCGACTCACCTGGCGAACCCATGCAAATTACATCAGACAACGCGCTTCGGCGCAACTCAGTAGACTCTGGCCCGTGCTATCTAATCCGGCAATGACCCCCCGGCTAGGTAAGCTCATAGTCAACACGTACGTGTTGCCGGTGATTACCTACGCCTGTCCTGTTTGGGGATACCTGGCTCGTGGTCATAGAATCACGCTCCAGCGCGTACTCGACCGGGGACTGAAGCTCGCGTGCAAAGTCCCCCGGAGGTACTCTTCTCGTCTTTTGAGGAGAGGACTCGGTGTCCGCTCTCTTGATGACACCGTGAGACGCCTGGCGCGACGATTCTATGTTCGTTCCGACAGAGTGACCCACAATTCCCTCATTGCCGGACTTGGTAAATACACCCCGCGACCAGGTGAGTCCTGGAAGCGACCTCGTTTGCTAGTCCCGGTGGTATAATCCACCAATCGCAGGTCGCTTCAGACCCCCCCCCCCCATAAGTAGATAAAAAGTATATATTGAACTCAACCAGACCCAGTGGCAGGAGTCCTTTCTGAGACTCGGGACACTGTACTACTCGCGACCCGCGCTTCGCGCGGGCCGCGCAACCCCCAGTTGTGTGGATTTCCTTTCCAGAATGATTGCACGTTAGCAATAAAAATACACATTTCTCCACATGAATTCAATCTATACGATCCTTAAGACTAAGATTCGATTGCGTAAAATTAGTAAATTTTATTATTTTGGACATCCTTATCATTAATATTATAATAATCATAACGTATCGATCACTAACGATCTGTGGTCACCTTCAGGTGAACTAATAAAATTAAATTAAAAATAGAAAAAACTATCTTAAAAAAAAACAAAATTACCAATGAGAAATTAACATAAAGTAATTAAATGACAGTTCATGAATCAGCAACCTATTAAAATATGAAGAGCACAGGGGAAAAAGATGAGGCTCCATAGAACAGCTTTTTTCAGATAAATGGAAACAAAACTGTGAAGACTAATAAAAATACTCAAATATTATATTTTAATGATAATATTTTATCAGTAAGGAAAATACTAAAAGAATTTATTATTTAATTAATTTTTATTTTCTTACCTTTAATAGATGATTAAGAAAAATGTTGCTTAAGCATCACAACAAACAGTTCAATAAAGAAGAGAAACAGTCCATAAAGTGTGTTGAAAAAGAATGAGAGTCCATATTTTGTGATTGTTCCGCTAAACATTGACAACACCAATAACAGTACTTATACACATTTTATATCTCATATTCAAATCAAAATTGTTTAGAAAAATAAAATTCGATTAATCTATTATTTTATCAGAAAAGCAAATTAACTCATTTATAGTACCGTTAATATTAACGGAAAAACACACAATATACAAAATTATCTTAACATAGAAAACTACAATAAGATTAAAAACATTACAAAAAACTGGAAGAACACAAAATCATTTAAATGGTAAATTTTCATAAAATTCTTGGGCTTCTTGTGAACAAAATCTTTTCAATTTTTGCAAGTCATCATATTTGGCTTTTGATATCGGTAATAACTCATTGTATGCTAATTCAGGAAATCGAAACTCTTCTTCAGGCAAGGAAAGATTCTTTTTTTTGTAACAACGACACTCTCAGTGGTAGTTTCGTTGCAAGAAGATCTGAATAATCATTCTAGGATGGTGTTGAGTTATAGATAGTTCTTTTATTCGTCTAGTGTGAAAAGAACAATTCTTAAAATATATTTCATTTATAAAATTTGTCCAGAATTTAAAAATTAATTGATTTTTACAGGAAATTACTTTAAATGCAGTTGGCTTTACTCTAGCAGTCTCCAGCACATTATTCTATTCATTTGGCAACTCTACAAGGGTTTTTTGATTCACTAGTCCCTTGTTACGGTCACACTCAAGATACGAGTGCCTTCGAATTACAAAAATTACTTTTATTTCCTTCAGCCGTTTCACAGTGTGAACTACGTAACGACTTTCTTTTTCTAGAAAGATTTTTTGGTATACCACTTTCAGCATCTTCCATTTTTAATAATCCACTAAACTTTAGATATTAATATAATGAATATTTTTTATCGCCTATAACACTTAAAAAAACAAAAACCACTGAATGACATAACACAAACTAACCATATACCACATAATCTCACAAAAGCATTAAACAAAGAACAGATGATTGAGCAGTGCAACCACACATACTGTTCTGAATGTATTGGACCCTTATTCCTTTTTCTTGAATTCACTGGCACCTTCATATTTTTCCCCTGTATAGCGTTTTTTAATATAACAATAACTTGGTACCCTCATCTCTTTTCCAATTTTTATGTTCAAAAATGAATTCTACATGAAAAAATACATGTCTGAATTCAAAACTCATAATGAGCAAAAAATGGACCCTTTTTTCCCGTGTACCCTTCATATGTTGTCTTGGAAGGTAAGTTGATTTTTATTTACATATTGATATATCAATATACATTAATGTGTAATAATTTTATTTTAAAATTTATATATTTTAGTAATATATATTTTAATTATATTTTAAATTAATCCACGATTTGCCACTGAATTAGTTTATATGATTTGTTTTTACGACACCTTCATTTTTTATAATCAGGCTCTTCTACCATTTAATGCAGTACTATTTGTTTATCTGAAGACAACAACAGGTTGTTAGATGATACAATGTTGTACTGTTAGTGACGGTGGTATCGGAAACAATATAATAAATAATATTTCAGTATATTTACGCGTACGTTTAGTAACTAGGACGTCGACCTGAGTCTTTGGGTGATAATGAGGGTTTGATAATTTGCGTGAAAATTAAAAGAATTTGAAAGTCTGTTTATTAAGCTTCAGGCTTCATTATAATGGGCCATAATGCTTCGTTAATACTGCAGATCACATACGTTAGAAACAATAATTATTATTTTTTCGATGTATCCCGCTCCGGTCCACAATTTATATGAGCATCGTGGAACTTTATATAAAAACATTCAACCGGAATAGGAATGGATAAATAAAATCTAGGTTGACACCTGCATACAACTGCAAGAAAATCGTCCAGGTACAGGTTAGGTCTTTTCTACACCTAAGGAAAGATCAATATCCGTTAGACATTGATCAGTTGAGTGTAAACTTTATTCAATTGAAAGATCAATTCCTACATTAGCAACGTAGGAAAACAACCACAATCACAAAATAAAAATGCGTATGGATTCACGAAGACATAAACTTAACTAGAAAGAACACATTTTGAAGAAATGTATAAAACTTACTTAAGATTAGTAGTGTTGGCTAAGTGGCGGGATTCATCATTAGTAAGTACAACACGTCTACAGGGCTATCTGGAAACCAACAAAGGGGCTACGACCCTACAAAGAAGAACTGTGTAAATACTAAGCAAATCCAAGTAAACACCGTTCCGAGAAACCGCTCAAAGATTTTACGTATTATTGTGACTGCCTCTTGGTACACCAAATGTTACATGTTGACATAAAAGTACAGATGTAGTCCAAGAAAGAGTTATTAAACATCATTCAAATTATCATCGCATAGGAACACTATTACTTCTCTTGTTAAAGCGACGAATTAATTGAAGATAAGAATATCTGGCCAGTAGAGCTAATAAGTAATTGAAGAGACTCGTTAATGGTGGAAATTTTATAACGAATAATTAGTAACGCGGAAAATACTTAAACCCAAATAATCAGTCTAAACTAACTTTTAGATAGCAGAACACTACTTATAAAAGGCGATGTTAGCAGTAAGACATACTACAAAACTATAGTCTATAAATCTCGCTTACAAAATAAAAAACTATTACATGTAAAGATAAACATCTGATCAAAAAGAAAATATTATGAATAATCAAATTTGTCATTTTGATTACCTGGCTTGCCACATCTCGCACAAAAATGATATCAACAGGGATAGAAAATAGCAGAATTAAGAAACATCTGTAGAAGAATCTACAGGACGTAAAAATAAAATTAAAATGTTACCCTCATGCCATTTTACAAACCAGTTGCTATCCTCGCGTGCCTGTATGCAAGAATGCAAGTAAAGACGGAATATCGGTTAAAAGGAAAAAAAAGAACATTCAAGCTAAAATACACAAGGATATTCGGTTCCAGGTCGGAAGATAAATTAACACATTAATCGAGAAATGAACATTGAATCTTTGCTAAGAAGATTAGAAACAATAAGAGGAGATGTTTCAAACACTCGAACGGGATGCTAAACAGCAGATTATCAGTGACAGCCTTGACATATGAGGCTAGTGGAAAGAGAGATGCTGCTAGACCGAGAAAAGAGCGGGTTCTGTAACTGGTAAACTACGAAAATTACATAATCCTTGAAGTAAATAAGTGAGAAGAAGAAAGATAATGGATGTAAGAAAACTTGCATACGATGTGACGTCATCTACGATATTATATCGAGGTATCAGAGTTGTCGATAATTAAATTCTTGAGTGATCATACACCGACCTGCTCATCTTGAAGCAGCTGTCACTTTTCTCCACGAACATTAAATAAAAACAACCTAAGTTTAATACTGAACGAGATTAACCTATTTAAATGTTTTACAATATTGTAACGATATATGCCTGAATCGCTTAAACAAGGAATGATAAAATACTTATTTAGTTACCACAGATGAATGAACTCAATCTTCACCGGGCTGATGATGAGAGAACTCAATCTTCAAGTTTTCTTATGTATAGTTACTTTCAGTATAATTACTGACCTTTTTAAAAAGAAAAGTAAAGGAGGTAACAGCAAGTTAGAAAGTGAAGACTTACATAAATAAGAGAGAAGGCTACCGGTGACGAAACACTGTTATTGCGCGGCCTTAAAGTAATAATTACACGACGAAAGAATAGAAGACGACGAAGAAGAAGCCGTGTGTTTATTAGAAAGTTGTAGTACAGGTTGGAGGGAGACGGACGCTGTAGTTGTGCTTCAAAACACATGTTAGAAGTATCAGAGTCTGTATAACGGACAAGGACTAAGTAAGAGTATAACAAACGTTGTTGTCAATTGCCGTTTGCAATGGTGTCTGTTATTTCGCAACTCTGAGCACGTGTGCGATGTGTATTTACTCTTAGCAACTACTGACCTACTGTGTCTACTGCTAATCGCAAACTTCATCCTCGATTCCACTATGCTTGTAAAAAAATTGTTAGTTGATACTCTTTTGATCGATAATTCAATATAGATATATACAAAGAAAAATTATTCTCAATGGCTGTAGTTAATCTGAATAAGATTAAACACCATTCGAGCCGTTCGATACTAAAACACACATTGTGTTTTGTACACAACACAGACGTCACAAATCATTTTGTTGCACAAATTAATGAAAGGAAATCAAAAACTTACCTGAATGATTATCTTAAACAACATAACCAGAATGGAAATATTTGATAGCTACTGACGCTAAAAGCGTGGTTATTTTTCATCGTAACGATAAAGTTTAAGTAGACTACAAATGAGTTAGGCGATACACTAAGACATAACATTACTATACTAATACAGTAGAGCATCAATTATCCAAACCTCTCGGGACTTGGGCCGGTTCGGATAATCGTTATTTCGGATTATAGATCGTAAATTGAAAACATTATTTCCCTTCACAAAAACAAAGGTTTTTATTACAAAATCATTTCTAACATACTGTTATATAATTAGAGCAAGCAACCTGTATACTGTACTGTAATGTATTACTAAGGCTAAAAATCATTGAATTAAAGCTGAGTGTAGTTAATAAAAACAAGAAGTTAAATTAAACAAAGTTAATTTGATTAGAGTTTAATGGCAAACACTGTATTAAAAAATTAATTAAAAATTATAAAACAAAACAAAACATACAGTATCATGGATTTACACTTTTTAGAAGAATTGTCTATTACTGTGTGCTTCAAAGCAGTACCCCGTTTTCTCGCTGCTAAAAACTGAAGTCGTTTAAGTTTCATAATCTGAATACAGTCTATCTCGTCTTCTGTTTCGGCCCACTTTAGAACCGTCTCAAGTGCGTCAAAACCTTTTTCTTCCGTAGGTGGTTTTGTATTAGTAGCATTCTCGCCGTCTTCATATGCTGTAAGGCTGTATAGCTACAGCGTTTATTTATTACTGTACAGTAATACATATATTACTGTAATCATTTATAGTATTCCATTTTTTATGTTCAATGAATATCCACTAGCCTACACGTGACCAATAGATTACTGTACAGTACAGTACATAATTGTACTTTTTACTGAGTTCGGCTAATGGATGTTCGGATAATCGATGCTCTACTGTATAGTTAAACTTTTATGACTGTCGGTGAGTTGTTATTATTTTATCGCGTGATTGCTCTTAATTGTCGGTAAATAGGGTATAAAATAAGTTTATCTTCTAATAACTTAAGGCTTCTACGATTTTCCTCTCCGTCGTTTTGCTGACTGACAATCGATGTTTTCCTTTACAGTCTGTGTATGTTTTCCGCTATCGTTGACTCGTATGTATTGATTTATTCACAAATATCCGCTGTACAAAACACAAGGTGTGACGTATGCAACCTAGATCACAGACCAGCAGCTATCAACAGGAACTTAGTGTCGAGTTAGTGATCAGTTTCAACAGACTTCGCCACAAAAAAAAAACAACGGCTATAAAAAACTACACTCCGAGGAAGATATTGAAGAAAAAGGGTGTCAAGAACATCTGGCGACAAATCAAAAAACACAAGAATCCAAATATTTTATATTTAGGCTATGTATATTATGGTATAAAGTTCTATAACTTTAATCAAAATATTATATTGTTTAACAGAATGTCGCTGTTAGCGTAAACTATTATTATAATTTAAATAACTATTTTTCAGGATTTTACTTTTAGTTTTGCATATCGCTAACGAGGACCGGTAATGTCTTCAACTGAGCTACTCTTGTAATCAATCAGTGTGACTCTTATCAGCATCTTCTTTTTCAGAGTTGCACATATGGAGACGTCATGACTCGTCTTCGAAAGCCCTATGCAAAAATAAGAAAAGTAAGTTCTTGAAAAGGCTTTACTGTATAAATTACTGTGAGTGTGTGCGTGTGTTGTGTGCGAGTTTATGGTAGCGCGGCGTTTGTGTAAATTAATACACATTTAGAATGCCTGAGGTTCAACTTGTTCAAATAAAAATATTGTATCATAACATTTTATTGGATCATTCACTGGTATAAACTCTACAGTAACAAATAGAAAGCTTATAAATAAACCAAACAATTTTATCATTGAATTTTAGTATTATAAAAATGAGTATATAAGCTCCATAAGCTTAACCTTATGTGCGGGACCATCAGGGGAACCCTTAAATCAGCAAGTAAAGGAACGCGCCTAAAATTCTATAAAGTTATGGCTCTTTCCACACTTCTTTATTGGTCTGAGAATTGGACTTTAACGAAAGGGCAGGCCAGTCGCATCCAAGCGGCTGAAATGAAATTTCTCAGACACGTGGCAGGGTATACTCTTCATGATCATAGAAGAAATACAGATATACGGCAGGAACTGAACATTATGAGTATACTCCACAGGATCGCCCAGTATCGGCTGAATTGGTGGGAACATCTTTGCCGAATGGATGACTGCCGCATCCCCAAACAACTCTGGAAATATAAGCCGAGGGGACGGAGAGGTGTGGGACGTCCGAGGAAGCGCTGGAGTGACCAGCTGTAATTTTTGCCTATTTGAGACCGGAACAAACCATCCTTGGTTCAATCCGTGAAGATGATGATGATGATGAGTAATATATCAAAATCTGATACAAATAACGAAATAACCCATCATTCATAATTCTTTTAGCCAAACAAGGTTATCTCGAACATACATTTTGATAGCATCGAGGAACACAAGTAAACACTGTATGTGAGTGAGTACAGGCTTTGCTCGGCTAGACGGGCACATTATGCCAATTAGCAGAAACAAACAGAGTGTTGGGTAATTACGGCACTCAGCTGTGACAGTCAAGTCCAATGTCACCTGCTTTGCATGACAATCGTCCTGTTTTGTGTCGCTTTCTTCCGTCTTGTTCGGTTAATCTTTGCCTATTTGAGACAGGAACAAACCGTCCTTTGTTTAATCCTTGAAGATAATGATAATGATAAAAATCATTATAATTATTGGAGATTTAAATGATTTTAAATGTTTGGTGATCCTTTTCGCTGATTGTCATAGGTATTAATGTTAACAAACATATCCTGTGTATAATTTACGCTTCGCTTTTTTTAGTTGGTGCAAGAATTGTATTTTACAAGGGGAAATTATTTATAATACAAATAAAATCAATTTTTTTGCTAATACACTGAATCACTGATGATACATCCACATGTTTCAGTGAAACGTAAGTCAGACAAGACACTGTTAACATTTAAATATACGAAAAGCATTATGTTTGTAACTAAGTGGTATTTTAATTAGTGTAACATTTTGTTTACTATACAATTTTGAGGGTAAGCATCACGTATTATACAAATTAGTACATACATTTTTAAAAGAAACGAAACACGAAAAAGCTTTGGTGGCAAGATTCTAATCGAACTACTAACGCTCTGTGGGTGCTAAATAATACAAATGCGATGGTATGCAGCAATGTGATACGAACATCAAACGAACACAGCCTTACCGTTAGTACGGAGAAGTGAAAGCAGGAATTAGACCGGTGACAATATTAATAATATGTCAGTCAGTATACGTACTGTCTAATAAAGAGTTGTGAAATTGCGACGGCAGTGGGTTGCTGTGATTTGTGCAAGGAGGAAAAGTGAAAACCAACGTGCGTAACGGCACTGATTCCTCCCTCCGGTAACGTTTTGTTTTTCTTCGGTTCGTACACATCACGCGAGTTATGTGTGTATCACTTTCAGTATACTACGATGAATATCAACGCGTTTTGTTTACCTACCGTCCTTTGTTCCGCCAAAGATTATCGCACCGTAAATATCTTTAGTAATAATAATAAACACTTATTAAAACATGGGACACGTAATTAAACGCTAAATTGTTTATTAAATGTACACATTAATTATCCACAAGATACTATCTGTAATATTCCCATCTGTCTGAATGAACTTTTCCCGTTAACACTATAGTGTTTACAGGTCAGCGTATTGCTTTTTCATCTAAATCCTATTCTGGTGTATTTAATGATAATATAACTGGCCTACAAAAATTAATTTTGCAGTGAAAATTTAAAAAATAATTGCAGGAAAACTGTGATACGTAGGTTACAGTTGTGATAAACAACATTGTACATGCCATTAAAAAATTAAAAAAAAAATAGTATCAGAACACTCGTTTTATTAAGTATCTTGTTATTTAACACGAAATATCAATTCATTCGACTACTTAAGCACAAATTAGACTATATAAAAAGAAAATAACAAAATAATGTGAACATACTCTAAATATTGTATAATTTCCTTCATTTACCCTTTTATATGGAGTCCGGTCTTCCTTTCTACAAATCAACAGTAATCACCTAGCATTGCTGGGTCCCAACGACCTTAATATCCGGTCTCAATTATATTAATATCTTGGTGGAATCTCTCTCCTTGTTAATCGCTAACCTCGCCAAGATTTTCCAGAAAGAAATCAATATGCAAATGTAGAAAATGCATTTTTAGCGAGAGTCAGCGTTGCCTGACTTATTTTATGATACATAAAATAATCAATTTATTTCACCGCATTACATATAGAGCACTTTAATATACATTATGATCTGATTCTAAAATGAGTCATAGAGTCAACTCATCAATTCCACAAATGTAATCTTCTGCAGTGTAAAAACTAAGCACTGTAATATGTTTTAACTAGAGTAGTTATCGTTTCAGATAAATGGGACGCTTTAGATTAAAGGAATTTGGATTACAGGGAATGATCTGGACTATTCTACCAGTTTAAACCTTATGGTTCTAAAACTGTAATCTTTATATCTTGATGTAAACGTCTTAATACTTACCTAAGTGTAAAATTAGCCTTAACGCTGGATTAGTAGCAAAAACGTAATTACCTGGAACAGAAAAAGCAGAAATTAACACTAAAATAATTCCCGTGAAAATTCAAAATTTACAAAATTTTTGCTTCGATAGAGTAGATAATTCTTATTTTGTTATCTTATATTCTTTAACTTTATATATACTTACAGTACCTATAAATGTGTAATTAATAATGACACTAAGTAAATACTCTGTACTATGTTACTGTTACTTATAAAGAGTGACCACTTAATAGTTCCGAAACCATTGTAAAATTTCAAAATTACTTTACTAGCTATGGCTCACAGCTAAAACAAGTATGGCCGTATTTAGTTTTACAAACTAGAATTTATTAGTAAATGATTCAAAATTGCTGCCTCAAGAGCATAAGAAAAACGCGGTCTTATACATAGTTCCTGTATTTTCTTTCATATTGCATAGTCACTACATTATTCCAGTCACTATATAATAGGTACTGGTTACAAGAATTACACACACGACTAAGTTGCTCTATGAAACGGGCTAAAAAATACTGTTACGCCATTACAGAACATTGTACATGATTCCGAGCAGAGTCCAGCTGTAACGTGTGTGCGCATACATATTGCTGTTGAAATGAAAGACAATTATTACGTGACACTTATCACGCGTCAACCACCGAGGCTGTTCCAGACTTACCGGTCCGCGCGCACTGTGTTTAAGGCCACAAGCAATTACGCTCTAGTGTTTTCTAGTAGTGTTGACGCGTATTATGGATTATTGTGGAACGCTTGTGCTATCTATTTAAACAACGACAGCTGCCGCTAGTTTCAGTTTAAGTGGCGATTTATTCAAGTGAGGATCGAAGTATTGTGTCGAAGGTGTTATTGTGTTATAATTGTGCGGGACCCACATAGTTGACATTATTATTGCGTGTGGACAAATTTTTCTCGGATTATTGTACACATTGGTCATAAACTGTGTTTCTGATCAATTAAAGCTGGTGATTAGTAACTTGATTGGTGTCTTGTACTTCGTTTTCTCCTGTATCATACGACGATCAAGGAGACCGTCGTAACAATATAAAAGGGAATATTTAATGTATTATAACCAAGTCTTGTAATATCATTAAACGACAATGTCACCAGATCCGTCCTGTTCATCTGACTCTGTTTAAAGTTTCTGCTGGCAATTGACAAACCGACCCCATACTCGATCTCCTCTAACCATTTTGTCCTTGCATTACTCTATACCACAGCAATTATTAGCTACTATGACTGTGCCGTGACTAGCCGAGTCACGGCCTAATATAATGTAGTAGAAGAGTGTTTCTGGCAAATATTCTGAATTTGAAGTGCCGCCGCAAGTCTACGCAGCCTTGATCGCGTCGTCTGTCGCCGTCGAAACTATGTTTCACTGTAAGCCTGCTGTGGTGATCTTGAGCGCGACGATATTTAGCCAGGCCTTGCCTTGCCGCTTGACGAATTAATCTAACCGGCCGTTGTGGTCAGCTGATCCTGTAAGTTTACAATCTACAACGTGTGTTTTTACCAAGCCGACTTCGGCTGAAGGAGTGTTGTTCAATTCCTCATTTCGTTCACCACTTTCACGGAGAGATCATCTGACGGTTCCAGGGGTTTAGCAAGGTCATGACAAGGAGCTACACAAAAGATCTTATATTTGCTTGTTTTCAGTGGCGGCTGGTGGTTTCAAATTTCGGTGGTAGTAGTAGTTTGTTGAGTAGATGGGAGATCGGTTAAAAGACATTAAACTATCATAATCACAGTTATACAAAATTATTACTATAATTTTATAACCTCAAACAACGGATAACGTTTACCTTGAACCAACGTAAACACTAAACCTGACATAACTTATAAATCAAGAAGACTGTGCTGATTTCATGACTCAAAGTTGCGCTACAGGGCTACTAGTTGAGCGTTGCAGAAACTTTGCAACCGCCTAGCTAACGTTGGGAACATAGAGCAGTTGTGAAGAGCAGCGCACGTCCTCCCATATGTTTGTGTAGTAAGCTCTGCCATATACTGCTGAAGTTGCAAACGGCCTACAACCACCAGCCTGCGCGCCACATTTGAATTGTACGCGAACATTACCGCGTAGGATCTAATACGCTCTCCGTTAAAATTGTTGATAGTTTTATCTGCTTAATGTTTTCGTATATTATTTTGTAGTTTAGTGATTCTATATTGGTGGTTGTGCAACGCTGCAACTATAACACCAGCCGCCACTGCTTGTCTTAAGTCCACTGTTTTTGTTTTTTAAATTAACTCCTTTATATTTATCACTGTACAATTCTAGAATGTATACCTACTGCAATATTTTATCGACTGACGCTCTATTGACTATCTGTTAGAAAACCTTGTGACAATCTTCACCTGTCTCAACTTTATACTTCTCAGTTAAATACTCACTTTCTGTGTATCATCTACGACTACCGTTACCTCTCGTTTTTTAGCGTCTTTTGGTGACGAAATCATGCTTAATAAATGGAAACCCCCTTTGCTATGCTTAATAAATATAACGAAATTCATACACGTGAACAAATAG
This sequence comes from Magicicada septendecula, assembly GCA_034769895.1. NCBI lineage: Eukaryota > Metazoa > Arthropoda > Insecta > Hemiptera > Cicadidae > Magicicada > Magicicada septendecula. The sequence continues at coordinate 303,597,310 of CM068373.1, read as the reverse complement.
ACATATATATAAATTTATTAAACTAAAACTGACAAACATAAAATAGTCTAAACAAAGTTTTTTTTTTAGCACCATTAACTGCCAAACATCGTTATACACAAAATTGCTCAACTATTTACGGAAATTTGCGGAAACGAATGTAGCAACAGATTGTTTTGCTAAATGCAAATTACTTTAATAGTCAGATGAGGGAAAAGTCTAAATCGGAATGCGCAGTGGCTGTCAAAACCGGTTTCACTTAAGGAAGTGAATGAAACACGGACACGATATCAATAAAGAATAACACACCACGTTTATATTCAGTAAAATGTTGTAGGTAGCCTCTGTTTATTACAGGCTTGTCAATTTGTCTTATCTTTCTGTGGTTCCTCATTACCCGGTTATGATTCGAGCTTGTTTGGAAAGTCGGGTAGACACTAAATTCTACACTTAATCTTGGAAAAAATAAATTTTATTAATCGACACCGTCTTCATTGAACGATATATATACATGGTCCATAGAGATACGTTATACGTCCATGACGTTAATATACATTAAAGAATTGTTCCCCATGCCCAAAGATTTTTGAAGTTTTGGTACAAAAGTTGCATAGGGCCAAGTCCAAAAAACAATGTAAATGGGGAATTTATGTGATTCCAAATTCGTACAACTCTGCATCACAACGATCGATTTGTAAGACGACATGGTAGAAAAGCCCTTATGTGCGCTAATCTTAATTGTTTTTACGTGAATTTATCTTTCAAACGGTCAAAATACCGCATAATAGGCTCTTGTTGTGGCATTTTCATAGTAGTTGATCATGCTTATTACTTTAGAATCCGACACTGGCCATCACCTCTCTAATCGATCAAATAACCTTCGCCTTCTTTGGCCAATTCTCACTACTGCTTTGACTACAGATTCGCTCCGGCTGTGTAGTGATGGATTCAAGAATTCTCCCCAGCAAGAATCAATAAGAAATGTCTTGATTTAAACATCATTAAAATATAAAATGTCTTTTCCGTGTTCTTTTCGTAGATAGCAGTCGCGACACCCATTTCATAAACCCATTCTCCCATACGTAATTTTGTGCAGAATTTTGTCAACTTGTTAATGCAAACAACCAGAAATCTCGCCCACTTTCACTTGGCAGTCTTCCATTTCAATACTATGAACTTTTAAATGTTTTCCTTGGTGACCTAGTCGGGCGTTCGGAACAGCGCTTCATCTTCAGTCCACGTTTAAACTCACCCATCCAGAAATACCTAGTCTCCAACGCTGGTGCAGATCCCTATGAACTTTAACTAACCACCACAAATTTGAACTACGCGGCCGCCCACTTCTTCAAATAAAATGTTTTATCTCTGCACGAATGTCTATTTGTTTTCTGGAGAAAATGCGAAAGTGGCCAAATCGTTAGTTAACTCGTTAATTAACGTTAATTACACACTGATCATAGCTGAAACATTGTCATACGTCATCTAAAGTATAGTGCTTGCCAACAGTGATACCACTTCTGGCGCACAAACAATCCGAAACAAAGACCGTAAACGTCTTTTCTCTTAGTCAGACGCCTCGAAGTTGTCAGTCAGATATAGTTTGTCAGCAGTCTCTGTTACTTTAGCGTTTTACTGTTAATTACTGAACTGCAAGTACATTTTTATTTTTCAAGAGGCCTTCCGGTATCACCACCGTTTTTACGCCCTAAGCCAGCTCCATCCAAAATAATCGGGTAGAATTTGGAAATGATGGCGATACCAACACTTGAAGTGCAAAGTAAATTATGAACCGTTGAGAATGAAATCAATAAAGATTAGGAATAAAGGAATAAACCGAGCAATATGAAGGAGCGACCAAGATCAGGATATCTGTAAATAACAGACTGTGGAATATAAAAAAAAATATAAAAACTCAACGACTGGCGATGATAGTTTAATACAACAGTGATAAACAATTTGTTACAACAACAAAAACTTTCACGTTATTTAAATATGTTTTTTCTGGTGTAGAGACCAATTTCCTTTGAATATTCTAGTAAATATTTTTTACTTGGTACGCAAAAAAAATTTAAACAGCAAACAAAGATATAGGTTCTTAAACCGTTAATAATACATTACTTTTCTAAGTATTTTTATTCATTTGAATATAAGGGTTTTTATTAAAACACATTAATACTAAAATATCTTTCAACATTGAAAGTAACTGAATATTTTTGTTCAAATTTAAAAAACATATGTTTATATTTTGCCATGTTTTAGAATGATTGGCCCAAAGGCGGAAACCGATTCCTAGTCCCAAAACCTTACTTGATCAAGAGTAGCAAACATAAGCTTTTCAAATTTAAAAACATTATTTTAGATTTAGTTCATGCTGTTGACGGAATGGAACTATATAAAATGTTTTATATCATTCTTTGTTTGATACTTGATAAAGATAACAAATGTTTCTTACATATTGAAGATGATAAGACCTGTTAATAACCTGTTAATATATTAGACCTGTTAAGCTAGTTAAGCTCTAATATCAGTCAGTATAAGCCCTTTTCCTCCAAATCACAGACAGTTTGCAAATTTTTAATATTTTATCCATCACACGCCTGCAAAGAATTCGAGTAACTTATTACTCTAAAAGAGTCATCAGCACTTCGCAGAGCATGAGGTGATAGAGTTGCTGTCTTATGACTTAAGTCTAGCCATGAGTTGCTACATCCGCTCATCTCTGACCGATAGAGCCTTCATTCTTGTCATCCCGATTCCAAGATATCAAAGGTGAAAACAAAGATCATGGCTTTCTGAGAAAAGTATCCAGTCAGATCAAAAATTGTTGTTCTTGAGGGAACAGTTTTGGAACAAGTCCCTGAGTTTGATTATCTAGGTAACGTTATCAGAATTGAGAATGAAGCAGTACGAAATGTCACGACAAAATTATTGAAGTTTCTGATGATGTGTGGTATCGTCCATAGGAAACTAAAGAATAAAACAAGGAATGAAACAAAGAAAAGATTTTATAAAACAATGGCAATGTCTGTGTTAATGTACGGGTGCCTAATGAGTAATGATGACATTAGGAATAAACTACAAGTATTTTTACGAGCTATACTGTGAAGACGGAGCAGGCAATTCCTAGTGGGGAAGCGTGAATTCGTATAATCGTTTATAAAGGGCGCATGCATTTCAAAATGTTGAGGGCCTCTTCTGTAGTGGTTTCGAAGTTGTCTGTGGGCAGCTTGCCCAGAGCCTTCAGTCATGTAAGCAGACAACTCCTAATTTTAAAGTTCTACAAAATAGAATCTATGTTGACCTCTTTCCCAACAATTTAGAATGCCACTTGATAATCGACACTGCTACTCTAATCATATAACCTCCTGTCCAACTCCATTTACTTTCTTAATTTTAAATAGAAATATCACTGTTGCACACCACTATAGGAAAATTATTCCGATTAGCGCTTTCAAGCTTCTCAGCTCATCGTAAGGTCGGAAAAATCTTCCGATGAGCTGTGAAGCTTGAAAGCGCTAATCGGAATAATTTTTCTATAGTGGTGTGCAACAGTGATAATTCTGTTTGTGATTATAACCACTAACACAACTTTCTTAATTAAATTTCTTAATTTTGTTAGTGGTACTGTCATGCTTAGTTAGTTGCGTAGATGTCTAATTATTTCCTTCTTCTTCTTCTTCTTCTTCTTCTTCTTCTTCTTCTTATTATTATTATTATTATTATTATTATTATTATTATTATTATTATTATTATTATTGAAACAATAGTCCTTTTCTATGCTTCTCTGCGGAGTCGTACTTTTTGTATAACACTCGCAGTTACTGAGCTTGTTTAACCAATGAACGGAGAAGAGAGTACTGATTAAAAATGGACAAAAAAGATAGTTTTTTAATTCCCATAATACTCCTTATCTGTCGTAAGACAATATATGAATATATATTGGATATATCTATGGATATATATCCATGGATAATTCCTGGCATTTTATTTACACTGTTTGTCTCTTCTTTTTCACAGCGAGTGTCATCTTGTTCACAACTCTCCAGAAATTATGTACTCTGTCAGTAACACTCCACGTATGGTATGATGGTTTTCATTTGAAGGAACTAACCAATCAAATTTTTCTGGTCACATCTGGCGTCTTGCGTTATGATCTGAATAAGACGTGCACCTCCTGGAGACTACGAGACAGGTTAAGACCACCTGTTTTCTATAATTATAGACCGGCTCTACAGGTATATACGTCGCAGCCGATGAAGTATTACTTTCCATTCCATTCTGGCACAGATGCTCTACACTAATTAATCATGGCAGCGACCGACTCGGGACGGGAGACGGACACCACTGCTTACATAAGCTTTTATTATTTACTTTCTAAACGACGTCGACTGCGGGTTCTATTGGAGATCCCAAATCATGTGGTTCAATCACACGCATGAGCGCATGCGTATATGTACAGCAGTCGACCTTGGGAAAGTGGAACAACATGCCGATATGAATGTGGACGGACAAGCACTGATGTTATCGTATCCGGTTGTGATTCATTCTCGATAAATGGGCCGACGTCTCTCAGAATTAAAAAGAAACAAGGAACTAATTAGATTGTCTGATGTCAGAATGATACTGCATATGAAAGCATACAAGCACTGTGCTCGAAGTAAGAAAAAAGATACAATTATTTGCAATTGGAACCACATTATAAGAAAAACACATTATAAAAAGGTTATATAAAAAAACAGATCGTTATTACGATAACACGTGTAATAACCTATATGTTGATTATATTGTGGAATACAAGACTAGCCAGCACAGAACGTGGTCCAAATTGCGACATAAGAGGATGAAATTGCCGTTACAGCAAGCGATAGGAGGCGCTTTGAGGAGATGAGAGTAAAGATAGGAAGACAGGTGCATAGCAGTAGTTTAAGGGATTAACCGCAATATAACAAAGTTTATGAGAGTTGGAAGAGAGAGGATAGGTCCACATGAGGGGACAGTTGATGTAAGAGAGCACAGATTCGAGCACTGAGGAGTTTTAAATACTTACAGATAGTTATAAGCAAACAAAACGCGAAAAGATTAGAAATTATGCAGAATATTCAAATGATGAATAGATTTTGCATACCATAGATATTAGGATCGGTATAATAAAGATGTGCAAAATAGGTATATTGAGCACATTTCTGTCCTTTTCTGTGTTGTGTCGTTCTAAACTAAATATTCTGACAAGAGATGTTGAAGATATTTGAGATAAAAGTGCAAAGGGGGATATACAGACTGAAGAAAATGGAAGATGGAGTACGTATAAGATTATTAAATAAGACGGCTGATTCGGCCCTTCGATTACAGAGAAGGTACCAAAAATAGAGTGAAAACACTACAAACTCAAACCCCGTTTTCCTTAGTTGCCGGTTGAGTCAACTCCTTGATATTCATAAAAAAGTACAAATGTTAAAAAATCACAACCAGAGCCTTGGAGTATGACGAATAAGTTAATGGTATTGTTTACAAAACTTAAAAAAAAAGTGATGAGAGCGAGTCCAACAACCAACAGGTTTGGCAAAAAATGCCAAAAAACCAACAGGAAACACAGAACCAAACAAAACACAAATACTCCACAAGATATAAAATCAGGAAGGCTGAAGATGGGAACAACACGCTTCCCGAAACATGTACAAGATAAGGAAATAAAACGTCTTGAGGTAAAGAACTTATAAATATTAAATAAATTATATATATATATATATATATATATATATATATATTATCTATATCTATAAAAATGAATGTTTGTTTCTTTCTTTGTCCCGTATGTGTTCCTATACCATTCATCCGATTGCGATGAAACTTCGGTGAGTTGTTGTGTGCACGCCCGCGAAGGTTTATGAATTTTTTTCAATGGGGCCCTTTGGGGGGTTCTTGGGGTCTTCCACATCTCCTCCTAAACCACTGGACCGATTTCAACCAAACTTGGCACAAATATTTTACGCAACGGGAGAACCAACATAGGATAGGTGTTTTTTTCGACGGGGTCCTTTGGGGGGTCCTTAGGGGTCTTCCACATCTCCTCCTAAACCACTGGACCGATTTCAACCAAACTTGGCACAAACATTTTACGCAGCGGGAGAACCAACATAGGATATGTGTTTTTCGATATGATCCTTCGGGGGTCCTTTTGGGGGTCCTTTGGGGTCTTCCACATCTCCTCCTAAACCACTGGACCGATTTCAACCAAACTTGGCACAAATATTTTACGCAACGGGAGAACCAACATAGGATATGTGTTTTTTCGATATGATCCTTCGGGGGTCCTTTTGGGGGTCCTTTGGGGTCTTTCACATCTCCTCCTAAACCACTGGACCGATTTCAACCAAACTTGGCACAAATATTTTACGCAAAGGGAGAACCAACATAGGATAGGTGTTTTTTCAATGGGGTTCTTTTGGGGGTTCTTTGGGGTCTTCCACATCTCCTCCTAAACCACAGGACCGATTTCAACCAAACTTGGTACAAATATTTTACGCAACGGGAGAACCAACATAGGATATGTGTTTTTTCGATATGATACTTCGGGGGGTCCTTTGGGGTCTTCCACATCTCCTCCTAAACCACTGGACCGATTTCAACCAAACTTGGCACAAATATTTTACGCAAAGGGAGAACCAACATAGGATAGGTGTTTTTCGATGGGGTTCTTTTGGGGGTTCTTTGGGGTACTTCTACATCTCCTCCTAACCACTGGACCGATTTCAACCAAACTTGGCACAAATATTTTACGCAACGGGAGAACCAACATAGGATATGTGTTTTTTCGATATGATACTTCGGGGGGTCCTTTGGGGTCTTCCACATCTCCTCCTAAACCACTGGACCGATTTCAACCAAACTTGGCACAAATATTTTACGCAAAGGGAGAACCAACATAGGATAGGTGTTTTTTCGATGGGGTTCTTTTGGGGGTTCTTTGGGGTCTTCCACATCTCCTCCTAAACCACTGGACCGATTTCAACCAAACTTGGCACAAATATTTTACGCAACGGGAGAACCAACATAGGACAGGTGTTTTTTTCGATACGATCCTCTGGGGGGTCCTTTGGAGTCTTAAAAAACTAACTTATTAGATCTGGTTACTATGGCAACCCAATGGAATAGATTCTGTTCTAAATATATTATCGCATTAAATTGAAGACCACGCGAACGATGTCTTTATATATTATGTATATTGCAGCGTGACACATGTATGCATAATATTGAATGGCAATTGATCATTAGAATAATGAAGTTATAATATTTAAATTTAAAAGAAAGCATTAAGTTTAATATAAATAGATTAATTCATAGCAACTGTGGAAAGAAATCATTATTATAAAGAAAATACAAGTTCAAATAAAAGGAGTTACTAGTGATGAGTCATCCAAAACCAGTCTCATAACCAAAGGTTTTCAAACTATAACCCAGGAAGGTAAGAAAGTAAATAACAAAGCAGTACTGAATATGACCAAACCCACAACGAGGAAGAATAAATAGAAGAGAAACCCTAAAATAAGCCAAGATCAAACAATACAGGTGGTGTATTTCTGAAATAAAGAAGCAGATGGAGAAGATCCCAAGAAACCTGATGGCATCAAGAAGAAGATGGAGAAGATACCAGTCCCAGAAGGCAGGAGAAAAGAAGACTGATGAAAGAAGAAGAAGGCAGCATCCTGAAGAAGATGTCTTGCTCTTATAAAAGACACCCAAATCCCTATATCCCCAAAATAAATATTTAAAAATAAAAGTATAACGAATTGAAAACCACATGTATACAAATTTAAGAGAGAGAAGTGTATAAAGTAAAAGTTGCCTGTGAACTAAGATGAAACAATAATATAGTACCCATGGAACAAATCTCCATTGAAAAACGCTAACCAATTTATTATGTTAATAAGACTATACGACCATTTAGCAATAACATAATATATAAGTGCAAAGTGAACCAGTGATAGTTTTGGGTATTATAAAAAATGAACCTTGTGTTTCATTCTTGGCAATCACAAACATTGAATGCAATGAAATATACATTTTTCAATGACTTGAAATGTGTACTGTGACAATATGTTGTTCATAAGACATGAATCTGTTTAAAATAACATTTTGTTTTACATGAAAAAAAGAAAAACAGATTTCATAATACTTTTTGAACAATTCATACTATTTATTTATTAATGACAGGGTACAATTCCCCAAAGACAATGTATAAAAGACGGTATAAAAACTGTAGAATCCTACTTATAATAATAGTTAGAAATAAGAATATAAATATAAGGTTTTTATGTATATAGTACAAGAATGTTTAAAAATGTTTTAGATATAAGGCCATTTGTTTGGGTCTGATACAACTAACATCAGAACTATAAAAATAGTTACTACTTGTAAATAGTCGAGAGTAATTAAGATGTTAGTTAATAAAAAACCTTTTTTGTAAACCATATTTCCATGTTAGAAATAAGGATTTTGTTGTAAAATGTCTGACTTGAAGACAACCATTTATTTAAAAAAATATTCTTTATTTGTTTTAACTATTATTTGTATTGTAACCAATACTAATTGTTTTTGTGTAATTTGAAAACATGTTTAATTTATAATACTATATGTAAAAGTCAGAGAGGGTATCACACATCATATATTGTTTGTAAAATATTTTGTAAGAAAAATTGTTAAAAAAATCATAGGCCAAAAGAATGGAAACCAAACTTCATCAAAACAGAGAAATTGCTCATTTAAATGCAAATAAACAAAAGGGGTTTAGACAAAATAAACTTGAGATCAAGCCATATAATTGCACATACCATTTAGGAAGATTTTAATAAATTATATTCAGAATTATAAATAAAAATGAAAATGACTAAACTCAGAAATTTAGACATGGGAGTCATATATTCCAGAATAATGTTTCAGAATACAACTAATTCAATTAATTAGCAGAAAATCAGGGAATATAAACCTTTTAATACAATATAGGATTATTAATATTAAATATAACGGATAAAATGGATGAATTTTATATAATGACAGGAAGTAAATTTTGATGTTTTGACTTTTCAGAGTATACCAAAAATGAAAGTAAAATTACTAATTTTGGACAGAAAACACTATAAAACGGCATTATTTAATCTGAAAATAAGCAGAATGAACTGAAAGATTAATTTAAATAACATCTAGTGAATAAAATTGATAAATAACCCAAGTTTAGGTATTTATATAGTGAAATATTAAAGTGTGCACAGGATATGAAAATATATTTGAACAATGTTAAGAATAATATTATATTGGCTAAGAGTTTAATTGAAACTGGAGGAAACAGTTAGTTAATTATTGGTATTTGAACGGTTAACATGACAAACGTTTTGTAACGTGCCTAACCTAACTTATAATAGTCATATAAAGCGAGTGTATAGTACGTTATTGTGAAATCGCGAGTGATTTGTAAAACACTTCTAGAACTCTCATATTATAACAGAAACAATCAAGAAACACTCCATAACACAGAACAATACATATCTACTCCGAAAACCACCACAAAACACTAGAAAACTGTATAATACATTAACCCAAATTAGTGACGGAATCGGGGAAAGTGTTTGAACTAATAATTACACGGATACACTAAATATAACCCAGAAACAGTACACTAGGCACTACACAACATTTAACAAGAGATTCGCAGACACCAGAACAGGAATACTACAGGAAAATCTTTTATTTGGAACGTCGAATATACGAATGACATTTTACTAACTTCACGGCAGCCATTTGCAATATTGGTCATCATCGTCAGTGCAACGCCTCCTAGTTCAACCCAGCTGTTTGGTGAAAACAATTATTTTATTTTCAAATTATTATTCAATGTCTGTGTTTAGTAATAATTATTAATTTGATGTAACGTTATACTTTTTAAATATTGGCCCGATTTCTCTGACTTTGATAATAATTGGCTGTTTAAAGAACCCTGTATAATTTTTATATAATATACTTTGTAACTTTTTCGATATCCTGAGAGTCGATAATAATCGATAAGAGTCAAATTGCTATTAATTAATAAAACATTAATATTCTTCAACACTAAATAGTTCTTCATTTCATAAATATTACTAGTTATCATTAATATAATTATAATTAATAATCTATCAGGACTTTACCACCTATAAGTGAAGATAACCTAAAAAAAAAAATAAAAAGGTAAACAAGTATCGATTGGTTTGAAGACAATCTTATGAGTGGTGATAGTTTATTTAAAATATACCAAAACTTTAATAAAAATTTTCAGAAGAGCATTACACTTTTTAAAACTTCACAGCCCTATATTAATTAATTGATGATAATTAATTAATTAATAAAATTTAAAAAAAAATTTTAATTATTTTTTTTATAAACATAATTTTTTTTTTTAATTTTCTTCAAAACAATAATTTTTGTTTTGAAACTTTCGGTGAAGCTGGACATATATTACTTCATCGACATTACGCCACTCGACCGGTCTTGCTACCATTGAGACTCGACCAGCTGGGAAACTTAAGGAAGTGTTTCAGGCCAGTAAGACGTCGAGAGCCACACCAATTTAAACACACCAATTTAAGAACACACACAGCAATTTTATTATTATTATTACAAATTGGCTAGCCCAAAAAGTGGGGCTTGATTACATCGGAGCCTCATACTTCACAATCTCTTATCATCAATAACAACATATTAATTTTATATTATTACAATATACAAACACTTTCTTTCTTTGAGTGGCATTGCAACGCATGCCGGGTACTCGCTAGTATTTAATATTTATAATCACTTTACCTGAAGATATTTTCTTCTTATTTGGAACATGTTTTGGGAAGCCTCGTGTTCCCATCTTCAGCCTTCCTGATTTTTGGACCATACAAACATCTACTTACAAACCTCTGATGATACTGATATTTTTCAGTGAAACGTGCGTCAGGTGTTAAAAAGAATATACGAAATTGTACTACTTGCAGAAGAAACAAATTGAAGAACATCACAAATTATATAATTACTGCAAGAAACGTCGAGTCACTTATATAGAAATGATATATATAATATATATAATAAATGGATTTTAATCCTCATTCCCACGACGCTCACTTCTGAAATCGAGAGTGCTGACTATTGTACATAAAAGAAATGTTCATGACAATTAAGCACATAAAATTATGGAGGAAAGGTTTGAGTGACTATGCAGACATAACGGACATTAGTAGAAGTCAAGGTTGCCTATAACGGCAAGAACTCAGCGAGAAACGGACGCGGAACACGGCGACACACATAACGTTACTTCCTGTCTGTGCGCGCGCGCGCGTGTGTAATTCTGTATGCGCACTCGCCGTCAGAAAGTGACAGATGTGTTTTTTCTTCTATAGTTGTGTTAATGGACGACAAACGTAAAGTACCGATTTGCGCGATTTCACTATCTCTGACTAATCCGCTTACGCTGTCCGTAATTACAGCTGTTACTAATCTTTACAAATTACCTCAAGCTTTTTGTCCCAATTCGTTACTCTTTTACCACAAACTGTGTTTCTCTTTTTTTGGTACTCATATTATCCGTAATTACATAGTTAATTTCTAACCAGAAATGAATCATTTTGAAGTATTTGAACAAAACGATTCTGGATTACTACCAAAATCGGAGCATGTGAACGGATTACTGAGAGTCGTTTGCTAAAACACATATGCAGTAAATTAAAAATTATATCGGAACGTTGCCCGTCCTGAAAACATGTAGTTGGATTGACTATTTCAATTTGAGCCTCGCACCAGGGCGTAAAGTCTAAGCTTAAACACGAACAATACCAAAACTATCGCAGTAATAACTTCTCGTAATTTTAGCTTGTATTGAAAAATGTTTGCAAGGCTGCATTCCAGACACCCTTTGGAATAAATAAACTATGCCGATATGCCAAACAGTGATTTCCACAACGTAAACCTTTAATAAATGTTTTAAAATTTCGACGAAATTTATTGAAAATATCAAACCAGAATATCAGTGATTAAATGATTTACAAGTGATTTATTCTTGAATTATCTGAAAATATCATCCTACTTCCGTTCATCAACCTATGCATCTGTTTTCGTCGTATATCGTAAACCGTTATAAAGTAATGTTTACTATGGACATCTATATGTTTACTGGGTATTTGTATAACATTTAGTTACCAATCATGCGTTTTACCTGGTACGTTCTACAAACGAAATACTTAAGAAGAGTTAGAGAAGTAACAGTAAATGGAGATATAATGAGAGACAAAGGAATCAGAACATACTGAGACAAAATCTGTACCTGGATTATTAGAAGGAAAAGACAATGAGATGGTGGAGAACACTTGACACTTGCTAAGAATGAATGAAACACGACCAGTAAGACGGATACGAGAGCAGAAACCGAGTAAAATACGAAAAGGCGTCTTTAGCAACCGCTCTGCTTTACCCAGCCTACAATCCCCCCCCCCCCATATCCCCGTAAACAAAATACAGCCACAATGAATATTGTTACGACGGTCTCACTGATCGTGGAAAACAAAATACAGACACCAATGAAGTTACTAATTACCAGCTTTAATGAGTCACAATAACAATTTGAAATCAACAAGGTACTCTCGTACAAATAATCAAGTTAAACGTATCCACACGCAATAACAATGTCAAGTAATAGAGTTCTACACTAATTATAACACAGTAAACACTTTCCATTAATCTTTATCAACCATTCGATTCGCAGAAAGGAAATCGATCAACGTAATTACTGACTGACAAAGCCAGCCGCTCTTACTTATATACGTCGCGCTGAGGTTCCAGAATAACTTTCCATCCTTACTGCGGCGTGCCAGCACAATGCGTATTTAAAGTGATCTCTAGAACACTCTGGTAGATAGTTGTGTGCGGCTCGGCTAGCGGGGGAACGGGTGGAAGGGCGTTCTCGTGTTTTCATCATTACAATATGAACAAAGAGTCGCAAAACTACTACTAACGGTCGATCGCGCGAAATATCAATTCAGACACGCGGAAGAGACAAAGGTCTGTTTTGGTTTAGTTACAGAGTGATAAGTTGACAAGTGCAGTACCTACACGTTGTACACAAATTTGGTATCTAACCCATTCCCGGAAACAAACTAATTACATTGTTTAAAAAAAAAAGTTGATCATTTTTGTTTTGTCTCCGGCATAGTATCACAATCGTAGCAACATGGGTAAAGCAATATGACAATTAATAACGCAATGAGAATGTTTTGTAGTTATGTGGTTATCATTTATGTCTCTCATTAGTTACTATAAATTTTAAATAGGAAATCTACAACATTCGTCAGCATTAGCGATGCGGATAGTCTCAATCTTCCTCTTTCAGTACAATCCGGACACAATAAAATCACTTGTTTCACACCGCGTACTACAGTCTCGACTAATTGTTTAACATCTTATAATTTGTATGAGCTCCGCTCGGATTAAACTATATGATTCATTATATTATAGTCTCCAAGTCACGTGTATAAGTATCTAATTGTAGTATTTGTAAACACTTGGTTACTCACCGTCTTGTGACTTCTTTAAACTTCCAATACCAACGCGTTTCAAGGATAAATCCTCATCATCAGGTTATAAAAACACCAATCCTTCTGGAGAGATCGTCAAAAAATCAAAAATGTTTACCAAACATCACAAAGAACTCCACGCCACGTCGCAACATGGTGTGCACCAGGATTGGTGTTTTTATAACCTGATGATTTTCCTTGAAATGCATTGTTTTTGGAAGTTTTAAAGAAGTCACAAGACGGTGAGTAAGCAAGTGTTTACAAATACTACAATTAAATTCTGAAATATATGCCTTGAATAATTATGTTTCCAAGTCACAAGAGTGAATTTTCTGCAAAAATTTAAATAAATACATAAGCCGGTAAAAAAACAAATTACGCAGGAAAGGCTTTAAAGAAAAGTAGAAAAATTGAAAATAATTAATTCACATCTTTGATTTTTCATTTTCTCATAATCAGCGAGGGTGGTGCCTAATGCGACCACTTCTCTCTCACACATCTAGGGCGATTCTGGCTGGCAATAAGTAGTTGAAATATTCTAGACACAGAAGATAAATACGTGGTAAAGCGAAGGTACTGGTAAAGTATGCAAAGAGTGTCAGTAAAGTTTAGTTATTTAACCGTAAAAAATTGTATGATTGTAGGAATTTCCATTCTCTCTCCCTGTTTCCCTCCGTCCACTCACGCGCGCACGCTCTTTGTCATCATGGTTTCAACTTTTTTAGTAGTTGTTTTACCATGTGACCGTGTGAACTGTGCCGAAGAATAAGGAGATAGAAAGTTTAGTTATATTCGGTAGTTTACAGTTATAATGCACTTCCAAAAGCATTTCTTTTACCGGTTATTTGATACAAATGTAATCTAGTCTGCATCATGTAAATAACATTACAAAATCAGTGACTAATGAGATGTTTTGATATAACTCTAGCTATTATCGTAATGTTCTGCAAACTCGTACGCAAGTAAGGTTTAAAATAACAACAAGCGTTCAACAATCCAAAATCCCCTTTCAAGTGGATCATACAAAACTGCATACAAGCAATAGATATATTTCCGTATAGAAATATGTACTGTTTCTGTCTCTCAGAGAGGAGAAGTTGACCATAATAGTTCCATTAGTAGAGAACTAATTATAAAAGGGAAAGGCTGGTCGTTGTTAAGGCTATTGCTGGTAACTGAGCGAGTGAAAGTACCGATTGCGTTTAGGACTGGGCTCCTTCACCGGGAAATCAACAGTCTGTGCCGCTTGTTTCAACTGAGACAAACGCATCGCTGTCGCGAATTTAAAGCGGCAAGCCGACTCGATAAGATAATACGTTTATTGGACGACAACGTCTTTGGGTCACGTCCGTAGGCCACGTTGCGTCTTCCCATGCGTCTCATGACCTTTCGTGTGTTTTTAGTTTATCACAAGTTTTATTTTTTATACGGCAAAAGTTGCGCCCGTTTAACTGTGTGGTATCCTCAGTAGCTTTACTGAAACCAAATTTTACGTCAAACTATATTAAGTCATTAACTTATAGGGAAGCTATTAACACAGTGAAGATAAGAAAGCTTCAATATCTGGGACATCTCATGAGAAATGAACAGAGATTTTACTTATTGCAGTCCATACTACAGGGAAAAGTACTTGGAAAGAGAGGAGTTGGGCGACCGAGAAATTTAAGGACCTGGTTTGGCGTGAATACAACGGACTTATTCCGTGCAGAAATTTAAAATAGTCTGTATGATATCCAACATCCGAAACGGGTAGGAACTATCAGAAGAAGAAGATATTAAGTCATAACTATCAATTCAAATCTTCAAAAGAATAATATTAACGGGAACGATAAATTTTAGGCGTTTGGAAACCGGTTATAAATAAAACCTAAGGCATTATTTTACTTTAACGTCCGAGAACTGTCAATTAGCCAAGTATCAGACTAGGCTGCAGTAGGCAGCTATGGAGAGTCGAAGGGAAGTAACGAGTTCTTTAGATTACAAACAATTTTTGTTATATATTTAATAAATCTTGTGTTGCTATTTTAGTTAAACAGTTGCTATTTCTATTTCAAACAGTTTGGTGGCCTAAACATAGTCGAACTCTTTATATTCAAAGTATTTGCACAATGCCAGCGGTGAACGGTGATGATGAGACAAGGCCAGCCAATTACAGACCCTGGATTAGCCAAGATAACAACCATTACAGTTATGAATAATTAACTCACGTCAGCAGTGGGAGATGAGTCAACAACACTAATGCTTGCGGATACTGTACGTTGATGCTGTGAAGGTCAGCATTGTCGTTTCGTGCTTGTAAATTTTACTGAATTAACTTCTTTGTCTCTGTTTTCAAGAGTTATTTTCACTTTGTTTTTTAAAACATCACCTTTAGAGTACTAGAATTGTTGTCAGTAGGTGACATTATCTTTTTCAGTCTATATTTTGACAGCATCTTATGCGATATTCCTTCATCTCTTTTCTACATCACATTTAAGAATTTGTTGTATTTTGTGCTCCTCTTCTCCGCCTCTTCGTTCAGTTCACTCCTATGTATTTTTTTCTCCTAGCATTACTTAGGTTATATTTAATTCAGGTAATATTACACCATTTCCATTTCGTTTCTTGGGTACAACGAAACTTGTACACAGTAATACCCCCACTTACGCTTCCCCGACTTCCGCGAACTCGGAGTTACGCGGTTCTTCATCTCTCCTTCCACTTCGTCTCAACTCAGTTGAAAAAAGATTACAAATCTTAAAGGATAGAGACTCTAATGAAGAGAGCGTTACAGCTACTAGGCAAGGAATAAAAAAGTTATTAGCTTGCTACAAAGACATTTTGCGTAAAAAAAAAAGACATTATATCGTCAAACGAATTTGTTAGATTTAACGAAGCCATCGACATATAAGAACCTTCATTTTATCTAACATTTTTATTTTAATACTATTTTTATTAATATGTACAAAAAACTTCAATTTTTGTTGCATACTATTCTTTTAAGCAAGTGTTCTTGTTAGCCCTTGATACTAATTAACTATAGTTTATATGTATTAATAAGCAAAGTTGTATCCGACTTACGCGAATCCGACTTGCGCGCTCTTCGTCAGTCCCACCTATCGCGTAACTCCGGGGTATTACTGTACCTCAATAACTTCATCTCTGGAGCTTGTAACGTATGCAGCGTATCTTTAAACGTAGAATATGTCTTTGCTGCAGCTTGTTTAGGATGGCATTCAGGTTGAACGTATGTTACGAAAACGCGTATAACTCTTTTGCTCACACTTTGCACAAAATAAATGCAGAAGAATGATAGTGTTACTCATATAAGAACAAGAATATAAGTTGTTGTGAGCGGTGATGACTGATTCTGTGCACACAAGACGTTTGGAGCGTGTTTCTCTAATTGCAAATAATCATAACTCAATAATGAAATACTCGTAATTCACATACATCAGAGTCACATCGTTCAATATGTATTAAATTGTTCTTTATTTAAATGTAGGTCGAGTGAATTGGAATGGCATAAACATATAGATAGTCTAGATAAAACGATAAGAGAAAGAAATAACTTCGGAAGAAAATCAATAGCATTGCTGAACAACATATTGTGGGACCAACAAATATCAAAACAAAATAAACATCGTATATACAATGCAATTGTGAAACCAATTACGTCATACGGGTGTGAAATATGGCCAATAACACAAAGAACAGAAAAGTTGTTGGAGGCTACTGAGATGGATTATTGGCGAAGAGCGGCAGGGAGGTCAAAACTGGAAAAAGTAAGAAACGTCAGAATCCGTGAGATAATGGGGGTACAGTGCTCTATTGTTGACGACATAAGAACAAAACAGCTAAGATGGTTTGGAAATGTGCAAAGAATGCCGGATAATCGACTCCCCAAGTAAATTTTGGGATGGACACCATATGGTCGTAGGCGAAGAGGAAGACCTAGGTTGAGTTGGAGAGAAGGCATCAATCGAGCAATGAGAGACCGGGAATTGGAAGAAGAATCTTGGTTGGATCGAGACCAATGGAAACTAGGGACGGAAGACGTAGGATAACGTCATGATCCGATTTATATATATTATATATAAACATATAGGAAACTCAGGATTTTTGAAAAATGCCTTTAGAGCACTTGAATCATCGGCTAAGAGTATGGGGCTTGTTATAAATAAAAATAAAACAACGTTTCTGGCTGTGGGAACAAATAATAATCATATACTAAAAGATGGCTATAACTTTGAAAGTGTAAAAGGCTTCGTATATCTGGGGACATACAGTATGTCGATGTTGAGAATAACTGCACAAAATAAATTGAAAGAAAAATTCCGGCTGCTAATAGAAGCTACTAGTGGCTGAATAAACATTTTAAATCAAGACTATTAACCACAGAAACTAAAGCCACGCTTTATAAGACGTTGGTAAGGCATGTATTGACAAATGGCTCTGAGTGCTGGGTACTCAAGAAGAATGATGAACAGAGGCTGGCTGTGTTCGAAAGGAACATACTGAGAAGGAATTATGAGCCAATTCAGCAGGACGGAGTCTGAAGAAAAGAAATAATAATTAATTATATGCTACGTACAATGCCATTACTATTGTCCGATTTGCCAAAATTAATAGATTAAGGTAGGCAGGACATGTTCAGAGAATGGGTGATGAACGTACGGCAAAAAGAATTATGAAACACAAACCAATAAGAAAAAGGGAAATTAGAAGACCAAAGAACAGATGGTTGGACCAGGTCGGGAGTGATGCGAGGAAGCTGTGCGCAGTGAATTGGTGGCGGATGGCTGAGGACAGGAATAAGTAGAGGGAAGTTCTTTTGGAGGCCAAGGCTCGATCTGGGCTGTAGAGCCAAGGATGTATGTATGTATGTAAATATAGAGAAAACTCAGGATTTTTTGTGAAATTTTGTAAGAACCAAATTTGTGTCGAAATATAAGAACCAAAAATTTGTAGGAAGATAACACAGTTTTGACTCAAAAACCAACGTGTCACTCATTTCAGCCGAACAAAAGAGGAAGTGTCGGAAGAGGTGCAAATAGATCACTCGCAAAGTGGATATCGCAGGATTGGATATAGAAATCGATACGGTGTAATGTGTCTATAAGGCCATATTATAAGAAGACAGGTGATCATACCATGTCGACATGGTATTTTAGCAAACCACCGATGGAAAACGAATCAAGAGGAACGAACCGGCAGATTTAAGACTAGAGAATGTGTCTTTTATTTATAGTGTTTGTATATGGTTACAACAAATTGTTTAAAAACGATTATCTATAGGTCATTTAATTCTTGACAAATTGGACATAATAACAATGTTATTTTAGTGTAATTTAAGGTTACATACATAGACAAACCGTATAACATATATCATTGTCGACTACTGTCTCAAGAGTGGACAACTCTACCTGTTTCGGCTTCACGACTCAGTCTTCGGTCTTCCCACATTTCTTCTACATATCGGTTGATATCATGTCAACGTCTATTTAGGAATCCTTCCGTTACGCAGTTTAGATAAGCGTTCTTGTCATCTTTTCTTCTAAATTTCTGCTAGTCGTGTTACCTGATGAATATTCCTTCTAATGGTCTCCATGTACCCTGTCTCCACTAACACAGCATTTCACTGATCTCAGAAATTTCATTTCTAACGTTTCCAATTGTGTGAGATCTCTTTCCCTTGGCGCCCAACACTCCGAGCCATACAAAACTGTGGAAACTGTAACTGCCTTATAAAACTTTAGGTGTGGACTTTTCAATGCCTTATTCTTAAAATTTCTTATAATTGTACTACGTATCTGATGAAATTTGTTTTGTTTCTTCTCCATAAGATTTGTCACACCCCAAATACTGAAAATATAACTCCTGTTCTAAAACAGTGTCATTGAGAAAACTTTTGCTCTTGTGGGGTAGTTATTAAAAAATAACCACTGTTTACTTTACGACAAAGTTATTTTCAGTTGTAAACGGAACTCAGTGGGTAAACTTTATAGACAGATAACTGTTTGTTTCCTTCTGTGTCTTCTATTATAATTTGGATATCAGCAAATACGGTAACATTGTGTTTACGGACATGTTACAATTGGTTTCAATGCCTGAGATTTTTCTTAGTTTTTGAAGTCTCTAATCAGATCATCTGATGTACACATTAAGCAAAGTCAGTGACTGCATCACTGCCACCTTAATTTCTGTTGTTATTCTTTTAAACTTTGTAAAGCTATGACTATATTACGCGTATATAGTAATCTACTTAATATTGAATTGTAACCTCATGCCGTCCTGTATCAAACGTGGTTGAAACTTTAATCAAAACATAACTTTAAGCTTGACGGTATTGAACGAATGCCAATTACTGGAAGGTATTCGTAAGTAAATTTATCTTAAGATTCATTTTTCACAAGTATCCAAGTCACTTGAAATTATATTCAAAAACTTACGTTAATAGTTCCGTCAGTGACTTACTTTTTTTTGTCGTTACGACGCGTTTCAAGACGTATGTCTCATCATCAGGTGTTTCACTCGATAGGTGAGGTCGTCAATACATTAAAATAAAATAAATAAACGAGCACATAAAAACACAAACGTAAACGTGAACAGTGCGGGCTCGACTTCAACGCGGTGCGCACCGGCCGTATATGTTCCGTTCACGTTTGTGTTTTTATGTGTTCGTTTATTTATTTTATTTTAATGTATTGACGACCTCACCTATCGAGTGAAACACCTGATGATGAGACATACGTCTTGAAACGCGTCGTAACGACAAAAAAATAAGTCACTGACGGAACTATTAACGTAAGTTTTTGAATAAATTTATCTCTTTTATACTAAATTATTACATACTAAGTAAACAGATTTGACTTCACGTTTGCAATACAAGTTTTCACTAACTGGTGACCGTTTCGTATAGATCGAAGTCTTCTGGCGTATTTGTCACTCTCAGTTCAGTCGGGACTTACAGATTCTCGATTCAGAACTTCAGGATGATGAAGATAACAAAGGCCTCGCCCGGTACCAGCGTAGATTCTTATTTACAGTGTTTAAGTTCTTATTCTAAAGCAGCAAAAATAATTTCTCAGCTTTTCACTAAAATTCATTTAACCATTGATATCACATAAACAATTTTGTTATCCAGTTAAACACGTGTTTTTTTTTTACAAATAAACATTTTTGTAAACTTTCGATAAATCATATTATGCTATTTTAATTTGTCGTAGATCACATGGCAATCAACGATACTTTTCCAAACCATCACAAAAACTCCAGCGTCGTTGTAAGAAACAACCTTTCTCTAACAAAGAGAAATTTCGTAGGTAATTAGATTACTAAATGGAATCCTATTTATCACTTTCACAGGTAATTTATGTGACACTGTAAAAAAAAACAGATTTGATTTTAGTGAATTTCACTTCATCAGAGTTTGAAAGTATCTGAATTTTTGTTTACTTCTTTGTACGACGCTTGTCTTCTATTGCTCTGTCCAGGAGTCCATTTAGAAATTCTCACTTTACGTAGCTTGCCAAATGTATGTTTATTTTGTATTACACTACACTTAGAAATATAATATTGTTACGACGGTCTACTGATCGTCGTATGGTACAGTGGAAAACAAAATACAAGACACCAATTACGTCACTAATCACCAGCATTAATTATCACAATTAATTGTTTGTAATTAACAAGACAGTATCATATACAACAAATCAAATAAAACTTGTTCACACGCAATACAAATTGTTAACTGATCGTCGTAGCCTTCAGCCTTTCGACTGGTTAGTACCCTCCCCGCATATACCCGTGGTGCGTGTGGTACTGAGTCTCTCACAGGTATATGGGACCTACAGTTTAACGCCGGATCCGAACGGCATAGTTGGGGAAGGTTTATACTAAGCAGGATACCTCTCGCTGGTTTGCCATTGCCTTGCGAGGGGGAACGGTCGTATCTAAATCAGATGGCCCCCGGCGGGAATTGAACCCGCGCCGACAGCGTAGCAGCGCCACACGCTAGCCACTACGCCACGACCGCTCCTGTTAACTGATATAAAACACAATTGTATTACAATTATCCCACACAATTATAAAACATGTAATACTTCGCTACAATACTTCAAACCGCCCTATGTAATCACTGTGTAATCGCCCGACAGTAACTAACTTGACCGTCGCTGAATGGCTGTATTTATACCCCGCTGATTTCCAGATTATTCTGTCACTTTGTTAAACAAACAGTCGCTCTCGAGAATCCACTATAAACAGTGTCCTTGAACACACTGCGCTTACCGGAATG
The DNA here is from genome assembly GCA_034769895.1 of Magicicada septendecula. Taxonomy (NCBI): domain Eukaryota; kingdom Metazoa; phylum Arthropoda; class Insecta; order Hemiptera; family Cicadidae; genus Magicicada; species Magicicada septendecula. Next base: position 303,575,476 of record CM068373.1, on the reverse strand, counting down.
GTCTGGTATAGACTCGATAGTTGACACGTAATTGTCTTTTACCGTAAAGTAGCAGCATTATGTACGCACACACACATTACAACTGGAATATCCGAGATACTTATAGAACGTTCCGCATTACGTAACAATTATACGCTTTATATGTATAAATTTAATTTAATTTAATTTAAATGTATAAATCAGTAGTTGAGATTATATTGCTCTCTAGAACACAGACGAGGGCAATGAATAGAAGGTAAAGGGAAAAGTGCCAGTTACGGAAATGGATTTTTGGAGAAGTGCATCAACGAATTCAAGTAAGGGGGAAACAAGGAATCAAGTAATGCTGTAAATCTAAAATGTTTAGGACTTATAGGTTGTAGTCGGTAATTTTAAAAATCCTCTGCTGAACTATACACCTACACCCATAGTAGCCACCTTCAGCGGTATAAACGGATGATTTAGTGGAGTCCGTACATAGCTCACAGAAAATTATTTGCTCCCTGATCTGAGCTCTGTACAGACGGACACCACTACCACGGCGCTGTGGGTGGTTGCCATGGCGTAGCTGAAACGTTAGGTAGAGCATCTGAAAGCGCCCGACCACGACCAGTAAACCTTTGAAGTTTATTTACTCGAGTCGTAAAAGCCTTCACTCTTTATTAAGAAATATTATGGTAAGAATAATGATGAATAATGAGAAGGATACAGTAGATGCTGTGGAAGAAGAAAGACAACGGTGGTACGGACGCGTGAGGAGGATATGGCAGAGAGAAAGCATGTTACTGACGAGGCTGAAGTCATTGGATGGACAAAAATGGAAGAACATAATCAGTTAGTTGAAAATGAAAATAGTAGTGTCGTTACTTTGTCAGTTATACAATTTTTTTTATTCTCTGGTTAAGAAGAGTTTGTGAAGCTTTTTGTAGACAAAAAGAGACCTCTGGCGGAAAGGCAGAGACCACAAGCATTGGAACATCAAATACTTCTTATCAGTACCTTAACTTATAATGTCGAAACGACGGACGCCCGTTCGGATGGATTTATAATTCGAAACGAACGCCGACTCAGAAGGAGAAAATTAATAATAACCAGAACTGATCTACATAAATGGGCAAGGTATGTAAACTCATACAAGTAAAAGTCATGATCCTCACTAAACCTATTACAGAAGGAAAGTGTAATCTTCTCGACGTTCATGGGCATCTTAAAACGTATGTTCATCAGATGTTAGTGCCGGATGCTGCTGCTGCTTTGCATTGTGTCAACATTTTAATAACACGCAACTCTTCACTGTTGGCTAACAGGCCGCGCCCTAGTATTATACAAAAGCCTACTCATCTTTGGCACTTCCTACAAACGGCGAAAGGAAGTAACATGGTTCTCGTATCTTAATTCTGGTTTCAGCACCTCACTTGTACTTCAGTTTACAGTAAAGCTTTGATAATTCGGTACGCTCGGACGCTAGCTCTGCCAGAAGATGTTTACAGGGACTTTTAAAATTGGAGATGTTAATTCGTTAGCTATAGAACTTGTAGTCTGTTAAAAAAATTGTCATACGTCAACAACAAGCTGCTCTTTAGTCTTGGCCAACTTACAAAGAGCGTGAAGATTCATCACTTCTACCATAAAGTAACGACTGCTGCGGTCAGCTACCCTTTTCTCTTTATTGAATTTAGCAATCAGAATTGTAAATGCTATACGCTAATATGGTTGTAGTATATATGGCATCATTAGTAATCGCCAGTGACGATTCCTCAGCTACATCAGGTCGTTTGGTCGCCTTGTTTTGAGTCTCCATTGAATGGGTCTCCATTCAGTTATTTTCCCCATTGAGGAGCGCTCCTACCCACGGGTTCTCGTGGGTTCTAAATTTATCGTGATGTTTTCTGCTTTTATAGTATACAATGTCTTACACAACTTTCTTCGAAGTCGTTGTGAGGCGTATGATATGAGATATACCATGAGGCGTTAACTATCATTCTTAATATTTTAGATTGACATCTATGAATAATATCTGTATATCTGTGTTGGATGCACTGGCACGTCCCCACCAATTTAACGCTGCAAAAGTTTCATTACGGCGTTGTGTATTAGGATTGTATTACTTATTAGTAAATTCGATCTCCTATGTGTTGCCCAATAAGGCTTTTGTTGGTTCACTATATTTACTTTTTTTTACTGTATGCTGTTTCCATGTCAACCTGTTGTCCATATACATTCCCAAGTACTCGACGTCATTTTTATGTGGTAAGGCAATGCTATTTATATATACGTCAGGTGTGCGGCTTCTGATAAGTGTAAACGTTATGTAGCTATAATTATTTTAATTGACTTTTATGCGCCATTTCTTAAACCATCATTATTGTAGTTTGAGACTGTATTGTAACGAGAACCCTATCGAATAGCCTTGAAGGTTCTCCACCCGTCCCCCCCCCCGCCATAGTCGGGCAGTTGTAGCCTCAGTCAAGGCCGCCCACAAGTAGGTTCCAGTGTGTTCAGGAACACTTGAGATGCGCATTAAGCCTGTTCGCAGTAAGGAGGGAAAGCTATACTGGACGTCAGCGCGACCTATAAAATGAAGAGCATAGATCAGTTCAGTTCTTTGAGCGATTTTCTCTAGTGCGGATTGAGTGGTTGATGAAGATTAGTGGAAAGTGTTTAGTGTTATAATTAGTGTGGAACTCTATTATTTGACATTATTAATGCGTGTCAACAAGTTTAACTTGAATTATTGTACAAGATGATTACAAACTGTTATTTGTGATTAATTAAAGCTGGTTTTTAGTGACTTAATTGGGGTCTGTATCTTTTTTTCCACTGTACTATACGACGATCAGTGAGACAGTCATAACCGTATTGAAAATTTGACACCGCTGTGTCTGGACTGTGGCCGCTTGTTAATATGGCTGCATCGTCTGCACATATTCCAAGGATTGTGTTTCTGCTTGTTCGAAAGTCTGATTTAAACAGTAACCACAAACTTGGACCAACAACACTACCTTGTGGTACTCCTGATTTTATTGGGTATAGTCTATAAGTTAAATTCCTTATGATACGATTTAAAGAGATTGAAGTATGAGGACGGGAGTGTTTGTTTGATTTTGTATAGTAGGCCGTCATGCCACACATGTCAAATGCCTTGCTTATATCTAAGAATACTCCAGCGCAGTATTTATTCCCCTCTAAAGCCTTATTAATGACATTTGTTATCTGGTGAATCTGCTGTCCTTGACGGAATCCGAACTGGTGACGAATGTTACATTTTTCTGGTCTGAAGTCCTCGTCGACTCCGCGGAGAATAAATAGAATGTTAGAATGTTCAGTCTCTTATATTTTGGACAGAACCGGAAACATACATTTTTGACGATATGATGTAATTTCTGACGGGTATTTCCTTGGTTTAGCCATAGGAATTATTTTAGAGCTTTTAGTTTTTTGTAGCCTATTCATAATATTCTGTTGAATATATATATTAACAAGATTATTCATTTTTGAAATCGTTCTTTCAGCGTTTACAGTGAGATTGGATCTGGTCCGGGTGATTTCTTGAGCTTAAAGTGTTTGACCACTTCTTTGATATCTTTTGGAGTGTTTTATGTCATTATTTGTTGCACTTCAGTAGGCCGTGATTGATTTTGTTCTCTTTCGTTGCCGCGGTCATCACTGTGTGAAGTAACAGAGTGTCAAAATATTCTGCAAAGAGTTAGAATGTTCCTACGATGCTTTTGGTCAACGGCCCAGCCACTGGGCTTGCGGGTTCTTTGGATTTTTCCTCCTTTTAATAGGTTTCCGCAATAAAGAGTCATATCCACTGAGGTTAGTAACGGATTCGGTGAATTTGTTGAACTTTCGCTTACCATTATAATACGTTTCCTAATTTGCCGAGTAGCTGATCATATTTATGCCCACTCTTATTAGATGAATTAAACAAATGTATTTAATTAAATCTGATAATAAAAGTAATGGCTTCTTCTTTATCACTTCCCGACCGTACCATACTATCAAGTATATTATTACATATTCTGTTTGGACTATCTGGGTAGAAATATCAACGAGGAAATAAAAATACGAGTTGGAATAGAGAATCTACACACACACTATATTATATAACAGGTACATGTCTGATATGGTATGGGCTACATACATGGAGTGTTGACCCAGATATAAAAATGCAATTATCTGTGGCAAAGAAAATTAGAAAGACGTCTAATATTGGAGAACGAAGTGAACGAGTCGATGCAAAAGAAACAACTGAAAGCTGGAGACTATGAGAACTGAGATGAATGGAGTAAGTGGCGACTTAGAGACGGAAGGCTGTATACGGGTATGTTTTTAAATAAAATTCCTTTTCGTCTGAATGTTCCTGTTACTAAATAACTCATGTCCGGTATTGCAGATAACCGCACAGATGTACAAGCTGTTTCGTACCGGTGAGATCGTATATGATAACCCGACTAAAAATGTCTTCCTGGTCCTTGAACGTGTCTAATTTTCGCCTCATTTGCAATTCATGAAATCTGGTCGTCGTGAATTCGCTTGTGCGTAACGGACTTTTACGTATATGTGTTTACTAAATGATTGCGTCCTGTCAGCTGTTAATGTTGACGTTACTTTTGGCTTCTTGTACCAACATAAAAATGTTTTTTTTGTATTGTATTAGCAAAACAATAAAATCCTTCTGCGAGTAAATTTTATCTCATTATATGCAGCTTACGTACATTTTGCGGAGATAAACTACATCGTCAGATATAGGATGCACAGTATATTTCCAAAACGTTACGTGCGAAAAGTACATAAAGTGAAAATAACATAAAATTTACAATAAAAATATTAGAATCAAAAAACAAAAACACCTTTTTTTGTAGCTACAGTTGATTTCTGATAATCGTTTGACAATTTAAGTTTTACACGTTTTTTCCTGCTAGCAAGTCTTTTCTTAACAGTTTTACAACATCGGTACTGTAATAATGCAGTAAACAAGAATAGTAAGAAGATGATAAAGGAGAACAAGGGAAACCATAAGAATAAAAAGAAGAGAAAGATGGAAAGTAACAGGGGTAACAGGAAGAACAAGAATAGCAAGGAGAACGAGAAGAAAGAGAAGATCAAGAAAACATGAATAACAAGAGACATGAAGAGAAACATAGACAGGAGAGGGAGGAAGAAGAAAAGGAGGAGGTTAAGGTTAAACACAAGAAAAAAGAAGAAAAACGTAGTAGCAATTAACGAAATACATTGAGAGTACGTACTCTGCATATGTTAGTTATTTACCGTAACTGGTTATTTATTTATTGAGTGTTCGTTGTTGTTAGCACTGGTAGTTGCTATAGCAATTACTATTGAAGTGACCTAACAGCGTTGTTGACGATTAGGGAAGCCGGCGCACTTAACCCGCACCACACCTGAGGTCAATGCACAGATTAAAATAGTGTAAAATTCAAGAAGCATGACTAGAAAATGTTTCGCTGAACAGTTAGATAAACCGGCGTGCGGTGCGCTAATGCCGGCCGAAACTTCCTTCCTCTCTGTGTCCTCAACACTTCCTACATTACCGATTGTCAAACTGTTATTTTAGCAAACCGTTCGTGATTTTTTACAAACGTCGAGACAAACGGAACGTTTGTGTAACTCACTGATCCTATACCTACGTAAACATTCCAGTCTTAAAGAAATTAAAAGGCTGTATTATTTTGTAGTAACTTTCAACTTTATGTGTATATTTAACCAAAATTTAAGTTAAATACCTTAAATTGGTTATAGATTTACTGATTCACATCTTAAAGCCATTAAGACTAAAGCATATAAGAGGAGGGAGGGAGGGAGGGAGGGAGGGAGGGAGGGAGGGAGAGAGAGAGAGAGAGAGAGAGAGAGAGAGAGAGAGAGAGAGAGAGAGAGAGAGAGAGAGAGAGAGAGTTGGAGACCCTTCATAGAGGTTTTTAGGCATATACGCCTAATAAAAACGAGAGGAACATGAAGTGAACATAAAGTAGGGTAGCAGAAGAGCCAATGAGGTAAATATGAATCTTTTTAAAAAAGAAGGGAACATTACAGTGCCTCACAAGGCAAAGTGTGATTGACGTACTCCTTACCAAGCATAACGGTTCCATAATGGATTATTTTCAATTGGCAGGGTTTGTAGTTTGGTTCACACCGTAGAATTTATAGACTTCCTACGTCCAACATTATTTTTCCGCCGTTGCCGTATTTACAACAAAAAATATATTGTTATTATTATTTGTTTATTTTTACTTTTAATATTTGTAATAAACAGATCAAACGTCTGCCTGTTATATGCTCAGTCTACTTTATATTAAGCTGCGGTGAAATTATATTGTCAATAGTTACCGTCTGTTTGAGAACATCAACAGACTGGTAATGATAATAAGTTTTGATCTATATTTTAATCATAGCATTAATGAATTATGTTTCATCATACCATGGGAAAAACGATGGGCCTACTTATTATAGAAGGTAATTAGAATGTAATAATTAGGAGGTAAAATTATTAATTTAATTTTCTTCTTCGTCTTCTCTTCTTCAAGGATTAGGCTACATAAACCTATTCCGGCACCCATCTCATCCTCGGACGACCCACGTCTCTTCTACCAATGGCTTTATAGTTCGGTGCCACTTTCGGCAGTTGACCCTCTGTCATCCTTTGCAGATGATCCCATCATTGCCTTATGTAAATTTCATTTATGTCCTTTACTTCGAGTTGTGCTCTGATATCTTCATTCCTTATTCTTTCTTGCAATGTATAATTTAAAGTATTTCGAAGAAACTGCACTACTCTGAATCTTGCCGCTTTTCTTTACCAGAACCAAGGCCTTTAAAGGTAAATATCCAGTGCGGACAGCACTTTAAAACAAGTGAACCGATTCAAATATCTCGGTTGTGCAGTAAGCTATGAATCTAAATATAATTTAAGAGAGAAGATAAATAGATTTAGGAACATTTGTGGTAAAATTCATAGAAATCTTAGAAATAAAACAAGACACAGCAGAAGGATTAAATTTTATAAGGCAATTAATTTTATTTTTAAGTGTTTTAACAACATTTAATTGTATATATATTTTTATGCTAATAATAAGAATATCACAAAAACAAACAAAAAATAATTCTCTGACGGCAATATATACTTGGTGGGACGGCTAGGGCCCTACGTTAATTGCGAGAATCTAAAGTTGAAACTTTGGAGACAAGAATACGTTGTTTAGCGTTCTTAACAGTGTATTAACACGCAGCTTTGTAATGATTTCGATGGGCCTGCAGAGTTTCCAGCGAGATAAGAACTGTTGCCATGTGAAAACCAATAGCTACATTTGTAATTTGTTTAACGTAAAAATAACCCATAGTATCGTTATAACAGACTGAGTTTATAGGATTGAAACAAACTTGCAACTAAAACATTAACTTTCTCACAGAGGCTTATCTATCCAAATTACCATTCGGCTTCTATGTCGGGCTATCGTAGTCTGTACATAATTAATGTCCATGTCGGTAATCTACCGCAGTCTGAAAACGAGTTATACAATAGCACTACCTTAAATGAATATGCAAAAAATTATTTCAAAAAATCTGCAAATGAATGGTCACCAAGGGAAGAAACAAAAGAAGATATTTTAAGAAGTTCTGGAATGTTGACAATGGCAAACAGAGGGCTATATGAAAACTATTGACAGTACTAGTCAATACAGAGAAAGGGTAAAGAGATACGACTTGAGCTTCGAGACCTTGCATATAGAATAGCACTCTGATATCGGCCGGAATCCTTACGAGTAAAGGTAGGTCTATACGGTTCAAATTTGATCGGTGATAACGAGAAGAAATAAACACGTGACCGATAGAAAAAAACAGCGATTAAGTAAGCAGCGAATCACGGACGCAAGTCACGTGACGAATTCTGATAACGTCATAAATAATTTTACTCAGGCCTGAATAGAGTAGCGGTAAAATCTCTTCACAGTGGAAATGAAGATACTTTAACAGGCGGCTACATGAATAATGCATTGATTGGTTACGCGATGAATATGTATGATTTTCGTCACTTCATAACTCTGACCGCAGACACAATTACGCCAAGCAAATGCACTTTAAATATAATCGTTTTCCTCACTGTTTACGGACAAATAATTTGTTCTTAGTACTGCTTCTTACACAGACGGTTAAGGGATATTTGATAACACGCTGCTGTCTATAGAAACAGATACTGTATTGTACGACTACAAAGTTTTGGGTTAGACATACTCAAATTTTACAAGACAGAGGGTTAATTATAATTTCTCTATTCAACATTACTTTTTTTAATTTGCGTAGTACTTAGTGTAATTGTAAATCATCATCATCATCATCTTCACGGATTAAACCAAGGATGGTTTGTTCCAGTCTCAAATAGGCAAAGATTAGAGACGTCCCACACCTCTCCATACCCTCGGCTTATAGTTCCAGAGTCTTTGAGGATGCGGCAGTCATCCATTCGGCAAAGATGTTCCCACCAATTCAGCCGATACTGGGCGATCCTGTCGAGTATACTCATAATATTCAGTTCCTGCCGTATATCTGTGTTTCTTCTATGATCGTGAAGAGTAGCCTATACCCTGCCACGTGTGAGAAATCTCATTTCAGCCGCTTGGATGCGACTGGCCTAGTCTTTCATTAAAGTCAAATTCTCAGACCCATAAAGAAGTGTGGGTCTGAGCCATCACATTGTAGAATTTTAGACGTGTTCCTTTACTTGCCGACTTAAGGGTTCGCCTAATGGTGCCGCACATAAGGTTGAACTTATGCAACTTATTCATAACGTCGTTACTTGCATTATAAGATAGTCACTGTAAATCATTCTACCATAATGCAATGAAAATGTTTTGATGAAATTTAAATACAGAACTAAGAGTATTTAAAAAAATTTTAATAGAATAAATATTTTAAATTTTGTTTTAACAAGATTTGCTACGTTGGCTCTTAGAGAGTAGATTGCAGTGAAGACGGAACAAGCTGTCAGCCTGTACCACGGAAAGAAGATTACGCCAACGACAATTGTACAATTGTAAACAAAGTCTACAGAATATTCTTCTTCTGATAGTTTCTATCCGTTTCGGATGTTGGATATCATACAGACTACTTTAACTTTCTGTACTGCTGCACGGAAATAAGTCACTTGTATCTCATGCCAAACCAGGTCCTTAAATTTCTCAGCCACGAGATTTTCGGTCGCCCAACTCCTCTCTTTCCAAGTACTTTTCCCTGTAGTATGGACTGCAGTAACTACAATCTCTGTTCATTTCTCATGAGATGTCCCAGATACTGAAGCTTTCCTATCTTCACTGTGTTATAACTTCCCTTTCTTTCCTCATCTTTCTAAGAACTTCAACATTAGTTATATGTGCTGTCCATGAAATGCTTTGCACAGTATTCTACGGTTAAACCACATTTTGAAAGATTCCAATTTTTTAGTTGTGGCTTCAGTCAAAGTCCAAGATTGTACACCGTAGAAGGGGACCGAGAATACGTAGCAGCGTAAAAGTCTCATATTTTTGTTTATTGTTAAATCGTGACTTTTGAATAAACTGCTGATTCTAGTGTACACTGCTTTTGCCTTTTCAATTCTGCTCTTTATGTTTTGAGAGTGGTCCCATTGTTTATTGACTATAGTACAATGATATGTAAATGTGCTTACATGTTCAACTGGCCTTTGGTTTATATTAAGGGTGGAGTTTGTGAACTTTTTCTTAGATACAATCATTAGCTTCGTTTTATTAACACTGATGTCTAGACCATATCTATAGCTGCTTTCTGTCACTCTATTCATTAGTTGTTGCAGCCCCTCTAAGCTATCTGCGAATATGCCGGTATCATCCGCATAACGTATGTTATTTATTCTTTAACTGTTAAGAGAGATTCCCACATTACATTCATCTAAAGCTTCTCTAAAAATACCTTTTGAGTAGATGTTGAATAAAAGTGGAGATAGTATACATCCTTGTCTTACTCCACGCGGAATCTGTATCTCTTCAGTTTTCTCTTTACCTACTCTAACCACTGCAGATTGGTTCCAATACAGTGTAGCTATTATCCTTAACTGAATATTATTTTCCGTAAATGTACAAAAATGAATGTAACTATAACCACTGAGTACCTGGTTCCTTTGCTGTTGAGACATTAAACGCCCAGATATCTTAAACAATATGTAAATCAAATTAAAAATGTTTATATAAGCAGAGTAAATAAATAGAATAAAAAAGTTTTGGAACCTATTTGGAATCAAATCGAAAATGTAATTTGATGAATTGGAAAAGTCTTAACTTGAAATCTCAAGATTACTTCGGTAACTGAAGTACGTTCGTAAGAATAACTGAAAACATTAATATTCAACAAAGAACCTGCATTTATATAAATCTTTTTGCTCTTCAAGGTCACAGACGTATAATTATGAATACAGTATAAAAAAACTTTTTATAAAGTATCAAAAATAGAAATGACTTAAAACTCTGAAATAAACACACTCAACGTGTCGGACACACTACTTATTATTGAAGAGATGATCAAATCGCCGCAGGTATTTAAGGAAAACGATACCACACGCGTCATTCTATAGTTTTCTTTTGCACAGAATACTAATTATCATCTTTGTAAAGTCGAAACAAAATAAAATAAAAATTATACATGAGGAGAGATCAAAACATAAAAAGAGACCGCATTGTTGAATATAATACAAGATAGGTTGGGAAGAATTTACATATTACAACATTAAACGTAGCCTATGTAAATCTGTAGAATCGTTCACAATCTTCACGTGAAAGACTTTTTGAATTATCATTATGTTATTCCTGAACCGACTTTACATCGAAGTTGTCTTGGATTCATTTTTTTTAACCAATCCGCAGATTATTAATTATGAACAGATACAAATCTACCTGTTCGTAGATTTAAATTATGCAACGTACTCAATGTAGATTACATGATAGCTAAAGGTATAGTAACGTCTGATAAGCATGATTTTCATTGTAATAGAAATCTTTCTCTGCAGGCGATCTATTCAAACGTCGTGAGTCGTACCTTTAGGGAGATGTTGTGATGTTCCGCACAGTCCAGAGGATGATACCGTCTTCAATTACAAGCAAATTGTGAAGAATACAATCAACTTCACCAGCACAAGTGAGATCAATTGCCTTATGTGTCAGGCGAATTCCTTTGGCCGGTTAGGCGTATCTTTGCTGCTACCACACCCCTCCTGTCCTTGGCCGTGTCGTACGTACGTACCCAGCACATGCGACGCCACGTGCCTGCCTACTGTAATCACTGCCAACTTGAATTTTTTCGCTCGCACATTCAAGGTCCATTGTCTTGTTTGTTTCTTGTCCAACGAAACTGAATACATTTCCACAACAACGGAAACAAACGGTTGTAGCGTACGTTTGTAACGCTAAGTAAACATGAACGGGCTGACTTAACTGTAAGTACAAACCGTTTCCTGGTTCACGGTTTACTGAACCTTCAGGCGTGTTGGTTCATCAGTCACACGTTGCTACGACTGGACACTACGGACATAACAAATGCGTTCGATTTAGAGTTTGGTTTCGACCGCAGTTTGTGGAAGTCTACACACCTGCGTATACTGATCGTTGTGGAATGAACAGGGCGACGGCTCGCTATGACCACACGGTTTGGGTTTCATTCACGTCATAGGCAAGACAATACATTACCTGGCCTACCTCCCCTTGCAAACCACCGATCACCTGCCTAATGATATCGATTACCTCTATTGTTAAATATCTGTATTACGACTTTAAATTTCATTTGCAATTTTTTTTTAATGCAGTTAAGATCCTTTACAAAAGTACATCTGTAGTGCTGGATATGAATGGTAGGCTCTCAGTTGACATTCCAATAAATAAGGGAGTTAGGCAGGCAAGCTGTGTTTTCCCAACCTTGTTTAATATATACATTGACGACATGTTGAGAGCATGGAAATCCAGACTCACTTCGGGAATATACGGCTTAACAAATCAATTTGTATTGGTTCCCTGCTATATACAGATGACATAGTTCTTATTCAAAAAAATGAGGATGATTTACACAGAGCTATGTTTCAATTACAAGAATTGGCAAGAGAGTACTCACTGACAATTTCAGTAAGAAAGTCCAAAAACCATGCTCTTTAAAGGTAGATATCCAATGAGGACTACGATAGATTTAAACATCAGCACTAGATATAAACAAGTGAGCCTTTTCAAATATCTCGGTTGTGCAGTAAGCTATGAATCTGAATACGATATAAGAGAGAAGATAAATAACTTTAAGAATATTTCTGGTACGATTGATAGAAATCTTAGAAATAAAACAAGACACAGCACAAGGATTAAATTTTATAAGACAATTGCAATACTCACGTTGATTTATGCAAGTGAGGCGTGGGTCACGACAAAAAAAAGGAAAGCGGCAAGATTCAGAGTGCTGAAATCCAGTCTCTTCGAAATACTTTAAATTATACATTTCAAGATAGACTCGAAGTAAATGACTTAAATTATTTCAATTTACAGAAGACAATGGCGGGATCATCTGCAAAGGATGACAGAGGATCGATTACCGAAAGCGGCACTGAACTATAAAGCCATTGGTAGAAGAGACGTGGGTCGTCCGAGGATGAGATGAGTCCCGGAACAGGTTTATATAACCTAATCCTTGAAGAGGAGGAGGAGAAGAAGAAGAAGAAGAAGAAGAAGAAGAATGAGTTTTTTAATCAGCGATTACAGTAAAAAGTATTCTATAAGCTAATACACGAACGGACCTCAGTCTAGCCGAGGTCCCCCAGCATAATGAGGTCTCACCGATCAGATCTATAGGCTGTCTCCTGGCCTTGTGATTTTTGTAACGTGTATTTTGCCTTCTAGAAGTGTTTGTATCAATGGCTCTAAGTTGTATTCCAATTACTTCTATTGTTTTGCTACTTGCTTTGTGGATGACATGTTCCACACTCGAAGTGCTTACGGCATTATCAAATACGTCACGTGCCAAGGATCGTTAGCAAATGCACTTCTTATTTAGGCCGAAGTGCAATGTTATACGTACAGCCCCGTACTTACATGTCGAAGTCATATGATAAATGGTATGATACAGATATCGATCAGTGTATATAAACATATGAGTATAATTACGAATTTATTTAATATCACGTATTTTATTTTACTTTTTATTGCCAACATACATTTAATTCACTTACTGCCATATGCGCTGTTTTATTAAAGTTGATCGTAAGTTACCATTTTAAACTTTTCTCCGCAAGACGCTGAGAACGCGCTGAATGTTAAGCACCTCACGCACTATGCCACTAGTTCACTGTGCAGCGAGCGATAACGTGACTTCCTTTCGCGACGTCACGAGAGATGTGAGCTGACCTCGACCTCTTCTACCCGGAAGTTTTCATCGCGTGACCGGTCGTAAAGAGTTAAAGCATAGTTATAATTCCCCAACATCTTAGCCACGAAGAAACTGATGTATTTGAAAATTACAATTAGTAGTAAATTTAATTTTAAACGTTGCGTGAATACAATAAAACCTTTCTGACGTCTAAACTTTATATCTATTATTAAATTACATGGTTTATTAAACAATATGATGAGTTAGTAGCCGGAAGCGTTTATTAATAGAGCATAATGTCTAGCACTTATTTATTGACTTATTCATTCCTTTTATTTATTTAAAATAAATAAATCAGCCGGCAAAACAGAAGTCTACTTACGAAAGCAACGCCTACGTTTATCGGTATTTTGAAAATTATGTAATAAATCAAACTTAAGAAGTCATATGTACTGATAAATGAAAAAGTATAACGTTTAGAATTTAACAAAACAGTAGCTTTTCCAAATTTCCTCTATATTATTTTTGACGGTAGATTTTGAAAATTGTGGAATAAATCAAATTTAACTCATCTCTACTGATAAATGAAAAAGTATAACGGTTAGAATTTTACAAAACAGAAGTTTTTTCAAACTTTCTCTATATTATTTTTTGACGATAGAGCAATTGTGGGGTGCGTGGAAATGAAAGAAACGCTATAATAGAGGACGTTCTGGAGGTAGAAACTCATAACTTCGACGAAAAGGTGGAAAGTCGTGAAAATTTCTCATCACACAAAACGTGTTGAGTCGATCAAACTACTTGCTTCTAGCCTTGGAAAAAGTGACAGAGTTGGCAGTATCAATGAAGAAAGTTACAGTGAAGCAGTGAATTGTATACCAGTGAAGAAAGTAACTACAAATTCACAATTTGATGTAGTTGGTTGTGCTGGTAGTTAAATTTCCGAATAAATGAAGCCGACTACTGTAGACACTGCGCTACTTCATATGCCACATTGTATTTATACGTGGACTAAAAATAAACTTTTTTTCAATATCTCATGAACGGTCCTCATGAAATACATATTGATGGAGATTGAAAATTCAAGAAGTTGAATAATTTTTTCTGTCTTCTTCTTCTTCTTCTTCTTCTTCTTCTTCTTCACTACATGGCTTGTGTTATAGCCCGTTCCGACTTCACAGAATCTCTGACCATTTTTCCAGGGTCAATTTTATCCAGAACCGACTATAACTTTAGGTCCTTCCTTATGTCGTCAATTTTCTAACTCTTCCATGCAAAATTTTGTTTATTTGAATTCTTTAACAGAGGGAAAATCGGCTAGAGTTTGTGGTGTCTGGTAAAAAAATAACAGAGACAGTTCACCAAATAAAGACAACGGGAAGAGGATAAGCATATTAAGTATATGGCGAGGCGTTGTGGACAAAACAAATCATCTAATGCATAAATCAAACATACAATGTATACATACGCTGCTGTAGCAAATGTATGATCAATGAGGCATTAAAATGGCGATAATTGGATGCAGTTGCAATGAATTTCTAGGTAATAGCGTCTACTAGGTCCAGAAAAGTAAAGACTAGAAATAAGGAGATAAAGCCTGATGGAAGGGGAAAATTACAAAGGGATGGCAAATTATTTAGTTTGTCAGCTATACAGGATCATAAAATGGAATGCTTCAAAAGTCATGCAGTCACGCAACCCAAAAAAATACAACACAATATAAATAAAATATAGTAGATTTACATAAATAAAAATAAATAATAAGCAATGCGCTTAAATAGACATACATACTTGACTTTGAAATAGAATTTTACGAGTATTTTATTATATATAATAAATATTAAAGGTTAAATAGTATAAACACACGTTGCTCTTTGAAGAAACTCATTATATCTAAACACATCTCAATAAACCATTGTGTTGCCTGTAAAATCAATACAAGAAATAACTGATAACGCATACCACGTAAAGAAAAAGATTCAGTGTTACCATCAGTATAAGTGTAATTTCCTTACATAACTCTGCTGTCGAGATGAACAATTGATATTCTTGATTGCGTGACCCTTCGACCACTCTGTAGGCCTATAAAACAAACGTGGAAAACTTTGGGGTAACGTATAAAAATGCGGAGTATGGAGAGAAGAGAATTCTGACCGCAGGATTAATTTATTAAGCTGTGTGTCTATGACGAAAATTTGATGCCTTGTTAAAATTCTCTTTGCTTTTATAATATCTGACTAAAGAAACCCCTCATATTTAAGATCATTTTCAAATGAAAAAAGTTTTCACACACCTATTTGACATAATCTGTAATAAAACTTAATCACGTGTTACCACGAGAAAACTGTCCGTTCACGGAATTACATTTCTTGAAACCCCTACTTGATGGCTCTGTGTGTTCAAATCAGTAGCGGCCGGTGTGTCCTGAGGAAGGGGAGGCTACGAGACAGTCACCTGAGCAGCCCTCAACCATAGCATTCCCTCCCTAACACACGTTATTTCACTCTTAAGTACGGTAGAGCTATCTGATTTTTACACCGTTTGTAAGCTGTGATGAATTTACTTGTAAGCCTTCAGCAGACCATATAGTCTCTTGTTTGTGTTTAACAGTAACCAGGGCCAACACAATAACTTCGAATTTACTCCACTGCGATATAGCCATTTACGTTGGTTATACAATGACGACTGGAAAGTTCTAGATTTGTTTTTGTATCTTTTAAGAAATAAAAATTTTTGGGTAGGCCGACCAGTTTACAGTATTTCATTTCTCTCAAAGTCACTCAACTGGGAACATGGTTTATTCAGTAGTATAATACATTTGTTCGATACTGCAATATCACTTTCATTTTCTTCTGTGAAATCTATTTTATCCTTGCATTAGAGATCACAAATGCACGCCAAGAAGAGATAAATAATAAACATACACGTACAAGGAGCACGAGAATGTAAAGACTGAGATAAATAATAAACATACCCGCACAAGGAGCACGAGAACGTAAAGACTGCGTAAAACCAACACAAACCATATTAAACCGTGCAGAGAAGCTAATTCACTCGTTGCCTGGTTACATATATGCACTAGCGTCCCCCACCTCCTGTCAGGCATAGTTCTGACGTAGCCGTACGAGTACTACGGCGGCTACTCAAATTCCTGCCTCTTCTGCTATTCTGCGCTTTTCATAACGCGGGAATAGAAAGTTTTTTTGTAATTAATGAGATACTTTAAACCCAAATTATGATTACAGACTGATTACGAGTTCAGTTACAATAAAAAATAGAGCCTATTAATAGTTGTTTGCTTTTAATAATTTTTTTTTTAATTTCACTGGGGAAGCTTAGCCTCCCTTGTCTCCCCTGATGAGCCACCGCTGGTACAAATAATTCTCTTGCTTCAGAGAACACCACCTTGCTATTTTCAAAAAATATCTCCGTGCTCCTAATTCCTAATGTTGAGTTTTCCTTCACAAGGAGAGTCGCAAAACACTTTTCTAATATCAGGCCAAGTAAATATACCGTCTTTTATTTTCCCTTTACTTAATTGTAGAAAAAATTCTCTTAAAACGTTTAAAGCCTTAACCTTTCTTAACTAGAATCTTTACAAAATTTTTCATAAATCCCAGCTTGATGTGAACCGGAGAAAAAGAATCTTTTCGAGATCAACAAGAGGGACGTACGAGATCCGTCTAAAAAAGTTTTCTTTAGCCAGTCTTGTTTTACAAAATGCTGCTGTACTGCATACTATCCTATGAACGCAAAAAACAGCAATGATTCACTTGATATTTCAGTTTTGTGATCTAATACCATCCTAAAAGTGACACATAACGAGGAACATGTACTCAAGAAACATATCACTTTTAGAAAAAAGAAGCGCTTCACCGTTCTTTCTACAAGAGAGAAGACAAATTACGCACAATACCGTATGAACTACCTCATGATGGCCGTGGTCACATCTCGATCTTAGGATATTGTGGATTAATATAGGCAAGCTGTCTCTCACAGACGAACTGCTCCTTCAGTCATACGAGATTAGTTTTGTCTGCCGTACATACAGACAACGCGGATTACGTAACTAGCGTGCGTAACCGAACAAGAGACGGAAGAAAGCGACACAAAACAGGACGATTGTCATGCAAAGCAGGTGACATTGCACTTGACTGTCACAGCTGAGTGCCGTAATTACCCAACACTCTGTTTCTGCTAATTGGCATAATGTGCCCGTCTAGCCGAGCAAAGACTGTACTCACTCACATACAGTGTTTACTTGTCTTCCTCGATGCTATCAAAATGTATGTTCGAGATAACCTTGTTTGGCTAAAAGAATTATGAATGATGGGTTATTTCGTTATTTGTATCAGATTTTGAAATATTAGTCATCATCATCGTCATCATCATCATCTTCACGGATTAAACCAAGGATGGTTTGTTCCGGTCTCAAATAGGCAAAGATTACACCTGGTCACTCCAGCGCTTCCTCGGACGTCCCACACCTCTCCGTCCCCTCGGCTTATAGTTCCAGAGTTTTTGGCAGTCATCCATTCGGCAAAGATGTTCCCACCAATTCATCCGATACTGGGCGATCCTGTGGAGTATACTCATAATGTTCAGTTCCTGCTGTATATCTGTATTTCTTCTATGATCATGTAGAGTATACCCTGCCACGTGCCTGAGAAATTTCATTTCAGCCGCTTGGATGCGACTGGCCTGAGCTTTCATAAAAGTCCAATTCTCAGACCCATAAAGAAGTGTGGGAAGAGCCATCACCTTGTAGAATTTTAGGCGTGTTCCTTTACTTGCTGACTTAAGGGTTCGCCTAATGGTCCCGCACATAAGGTTAAACTTATGCAACTTATTCACAACGTCGTTGCATACATTATAAGACAGACTGTAGCCTAGGTATTCAAAATTACTAACTTGTTCCAGGACAGTACCGTATATAACAATTTTTGCCCGTACGGGATCAGTTCCACGAAAAGCCATCACCTTGGTCTTACGTGTGGATATCTGCAATCCAGAGTCTTTGCAGATTCGATTTAACAAATGTATATCCATCTGCAATCTCTTTTCAGAGTCCGACAGAATAGCCTGATCGTCCGCAAACAACAGAGTGTCAATTGTAGAGTGACCAATGATAAATATTAATATATCAGTAATATATTAGTGTCAATTGTAGAGTGACCATCAGTAATACAATAGTCATCACTCAGTTAATTAATGAAAGCCACGTATAGACTACATGACACATCATTAACCGTCCTCAAGCCAAAATTAAACGAAAGCGTATCCAACAAAACAAATAAATTTCTCTTATTTTTAATTACTAATGTTTTAGAGTTAGACTAGTCTAAAGGCGGCTAACGATATGTCGTGTAGTAGAAACATTGATTTATAAATTAATTAAGTAATGAATAATGCAAGTTGTTCAAACGATAAGGCAAAGTGTAAACTGTAGCGTATATGGTTTTCAAGTCGTATTAAAACTAAAATTAAATATAGTGTTACTTTCACCAATTTATGAAGGACAGTGAACTCACTTGCCCTCTTCTACAAACATATGTAGTTTTCAATAAACACATTTGAACCTACGGAAAGTTAAAAAAAAAATAGAATATCCGACAAGACTTTGATACATACGCGCTGAACGACAAAATCCAACAATATAGACAGTAATGGGGAAATCTCTTAGAAAGGGCGGATGATGATCAACAAAGTGACATTCTATGCCCCACGAGGCGGTACAAGTATAAGACGACCACACAGATGATGGAACGAAATGTGAAGTCGGAAAAGACAACCGCTTAATCCTTGAAATGCTGACGACGACGCTGACGAAGACGTTTGAAACCATCTTTTTACAAATTAAGAAATCTAATGCATTTTGATTTTAATAAACAGCAGCTGTTCAAATAATATTGTATTTGTTGTTTTTCTATTTACGTGTGGTAGCAAGGAACTATAAGATAAACGAAAGAAATAGCATCGTAGAAACTATACAGACGATCTCCTACAGTAATGACTCACAAGTCCTATATGAACCGACAAGAAGAAGAAACGGATGGGATTTTCTCCTCACATAGTACTTGTTAGCAAGTCCAGTAAAGAAACTGAAGAATACGATACAAAGAAGCTCCTGTATGAGTACGATGCTTAACGTATTGGCGAATGTGGCAGGCATTTGCAGAGTTTCCAAAGTTAGGGAACCGGTATCGAGACTTGTGGGTTTGTAGTGGTCGGTGGGGGGGGGGAGAGGTACATAAGATGAGTTTAAGTTTTTGGAGAAGGAAACAAGGTTAGGCAGTTACAGGGAAGTGTCTTATTTTACTGCTCTGTTAAAAAAGCTCTAAATTTAGAGTTTAAGAATTTTCACAATACTACGGCACAAATTAAATGAATACGCCATTGAAATTCTCTCTTAATTCTTCCCTTGACCGTGCACTTTTAGACTATCTGCGTTTTTGTTGAGCGAAATGTGTGAGAAGTTATTGTATTTGTTGTTCTTCAATCGCAAGCATCGTGTTTGTCAAACTGTTGCAAAATAAGTAAATGTACTTAAGAAAAAAGTTTCCTGTAAAGGAGATGTTTATAATTTTGTGTTATGCTTTATGTAGAATTTTTATTCTTTTGTATTTAGTTTGTCAGAAGTTATTAATTTTTTTAAACGTCTGCTAATTCCGTAACGGCTACACTTCAAGAAGGAATTTTTTCACTATAATTGACAAAAAGTTGTATTAATGTTTATTACTAGACTAAAAAAGTAGTCAGTATATCTAGCCTAATTACATACGACAAAATATTTATTGACATATTTATGACAAATATGTTTGTTCCTTAAACTCATGAACAACATTGTGTAAAATAAACATGAAAGAGATCTATTTCACAATGTACGTGTCTGTATATATATCGATTAAAACATTACTAATAATTATACATATTTACATTATTTGAGTTACTTGTAATAAATATTTTGTTTACAACAAATAAAAAAATTAGACACGTGGCATTTTCAAATAACACAATATCACGATACAAGAAAAATATTAATAATGTTTAATGAATACAGACAAAATAAAACTTTCAGAGACACGAGTACCCATCACACTTTAAGAGGAATTTTTTTCTGTCGCAGAGGAATTCACATTAGATCTGCAAATTGACGTTCTTGTCAGAAAGGAGAGAGATCCGTGAGTTTTATATGGTTTCACTGTACCATAAAGTAATAAAAAAATTTTTAAAGTAAAACTAAACGATCTGATAGAGAAACAAATGATGATTACAGTGTTTATTTATTTTTTTTTTATATCATACATTGTGAAAATTATTAAGTTCGAGAGTGAGGACCACTCTTTCTTCGAACACAGTATAATTCAGACAACAACACTTCTAGATAATAGTGATCTGTAATTGAAACGTCGGACAATGTTCACAGGTGAGAGGGGCCTGGTTTACCGGGAGTGTTGTCTTCTAAGCCAAGTCGGTATGAAAATGGATAGGTCTTTACGGTCGTCTCCTCTTCTGGGTTAAATTATCGTTAGAAACACGAGTACTGCTACGAGCTACAAGCAAATATTAGTTTCCTTATTCTAATATTATATCTATCAAAGTAAGATCAACTTTTTTTTACTGATACATCTGTGTTTGTGTATCTCAGTGGCTCTCTTTATGACTAAAAATAAGATTAATTGTCTTTGATTATTGAATGCTAGAAACTTATTTTTTGCAATTTGTCCTTCTTCACATAAGTGACATGTAGTCGCTGAAATATGCTTCTTCTTCTTCTTCTTATTCTCCTTCTTATACTTATTGTCCTCCTTGTCCCATCTGCGCTCAATATCTTCTTCTCTTCCTCCTCATTTTTGTTTTCTTAGAGGAAACCAAGGCATGTCTTCCATTAGTCGTCGTTTTCTTCTTAAAAACTTACGTGTTATAAATAGAGGCGAAAATAAATTTGTAATAAAAGACAACTGAATTTATAATTGACGCGACTGGATCGAATAATATTGCAAATGCATTTGGATCGACACGTTGGAGCTGGTTTCGCATAAATCTACTGTATACACGGTAGGACACAACTTATAAAATAATAACAAACAAAATGTAAATATGTTTAGTATGTAAAAAAAGGACAAAATAAAGCTACATCTTAAGCTATAAATTTATAGAGAGGAAAACTTTCTGAAGAATTTCTATAAACATCTTCAAGGTTTCCTACACACGCTTGCCTGCGGTTAGAAATAAGCGTGACACGCATAAAAAACATGGGCTAATTGCAGACATTCACACTGCATTAGTACGAAACCACGACACAACTTGTAGTTGGTGCTCACTATACTTTTATTTTATACTGCTGGCTTGTCTCTTGCACGAACGCCAGCAAGCTCGCATTATTATTTGCCGGCCGGAGGCTGAATCCACGCTTAGATCGCTCGCATCTTAGTACCACCTAATCTTTCCTTACGTTTTTCCATACCATTTTTAACTCTCTACAACTAATGAAATTTTAATTAATCTAATTACATTTCCTGAGTTAGAAAATAATTTGTATTTTAAGTATAAATTCAATTTGCACGTTATGGTGAAACAATTCTTTTTTCTTTTTACCAAAAACTTTGAACAGGGCTAAGAAAGAATAATTAATTTGCGTTCATCAATTAAACTGACTTGGTATTAATACGATATTAATTCATTAACAGTAAATTTGGCAACAACTTATCTAGTGAAAAAGTCTAGAAACATAACAAGATAAGCGATGAAGAATCTGAGTGGCGCGTGTAACGAAACCGAGGGTCTTTTTTGACCGGTAAGTTTCAAAATCACCTCGGACATTTGTACTAAATCTTCTCTTAGATTTACTTCTTTTTGTATTAAATCTCTCAAATTAATTCTTATTGAAAAGTAACAGATTAAATTCTTGCCAAAAAATAATAATAATTTGTGACACGGCAGCTTTTTGTCATTTTCTTTATATTATAGTTATAATAATAATAATATCAAACTAATTTACTTGCGAGATTAGTTTATGATCGTCTCCAGGTTTGTGATCACAACGGCCCTGAAGTTAATCATTCTTTTCAATTTCGAAATTCTTCAAACGTCAACAAAGAAGATGATATCATCGTTGTTCTTCCTACGCCATCTTCAGTACCGTTTATTGTTGACTCACAAAACATACTTCTACAACACTGTATTCACTACTATTGTATGTAAATAGGCACACGCAATTTAAATATGTAAATTTATTTAGTGGATACCAGATTTTTTTTAACTCACCTCACAGAAACTGACCACAAGCTAATTCATATATTCGCTAAACTTGTAAATAAATTTGTTTTAATTTCTAACTGGCCGGAATTTAATTGTGTATGAAAAAATAATTGATTCTCTGTAGTTAATCATTGAATACATGCAAACTATTTCTTCCTATCTTTTTCTCCTGCTTTTCTTGCTCATGCTCGTCCTAGACAGTCAGCTTCTTTGCACTTTGGCCGACTTTGGGCAATACAATCACTACTGGATAGACATTCTGCCCTCTTTCAACTCCACGCTTCCAACGAGAACTTAAGACAAGGCGTTTATTATTAGGTTTGCGTCTAAACTATTTACCGATTGTACTAAAAGCTAAACTGTACAGCTTTTGTATGTATTAAGTATACAAACTTTGTATTCATCTGCAAGAATCGTTTACGTTTGAAGTGAATTTTTCTAGGCAATATTATTGAATGTATGTTGTTTCTAGAAATTTTCAAATAATAATATACGTCAGAAGTAAGTAATGATTATATAAAAATTTAAAGGAGAAATCTAAGAAAAAGAGGAGAATTTAAAAAATTTATAAACAATAAATTTTACATGTTAAACAGTACAATAAATAAAAGTAATAATAAACGATGAAAACAGCATAATCTTAAAAACATTTTCTATACTTCTAGCGAAAAATAATTTGTGAAAAATCTATCTCCAAATCGGCTTTAGCTTAATTCGGCTAAGGGCAAAGAGTCTCTACTCCTTGAGAGAGAAAAACGACAGCAATATTAATACATTATAATACTGAACTTATTTTAATTGTGGTGAATTACAAATAATATTCGTTAACGTTAGTAGTGATCAATGAAGCAATAAATACGGTTGACTTTAGAGGCGACTCCGCAGTCTTGGATGACACATAATACATAATTCGATTCTGAGTCTCAAGATCTTTGTATAAATAATGTAATTAAACAACTGATAATGACGTCATCAATAAGGGGCATCTTCAGTTCATATAAAATTATCAAATCGTGAGTAAACTAACTTCCGCTTACTATCGCTATGGAATGAAGCAAAATCGTGAACACTCAACACTTCCGTAAACGCGCGTTTATAAAATTATGTAAGTATTTAGAAATCATGTTTTGAAAATAACAATTGTTTACAATTAATTCTGACATGAACCTCTGTATGACGGGGTTTAATGTGAAAGTTTAACAAAAGTACTAACCTTCATAAGAAACACAGGCGGTCCGATCTCAAACTGTGATCGATGATCGTGTTGAAGGACATTTTAGCAATCTGTTTTTGCTAATGGTTGCTTTGTCATTTGTAATTGCATCCTGTGTTGCACTATAACTGAGGTTCTCAAGATTTTTACTAAGTGACCCTCTTTGCAACTATATGAGTAAGCTGCTCCCTTTCCTTTTACATAATATATTTAGAGTAAACATGTTTTTTTTTTTACTCAGTGTCCTATCTTCTTCAGTACATGTCTGTATTTAGCCATATTAACAATGTAAAAAAGGCAAAAAGTAAACAAAATACACACTAGAGCAATTTTAATTAAATAAGTTCAACAACGGGAGTGCGTTCTAACACGTCAACAATGAATTCGCTTTCGTGAAATCGGCAATCGGTGTAGTACATAAAATATTGATGTTTTATAAAATAAAATATTTTAAAACTGTAGTCATTAATCTGAAAATAAATAAACAAGTGAAAATTCATAATTATTTTCTTATTTTTCTTTTAAGTGCTTTAATACTTTTATTGTGCATCCACTCTTAAGAAGTTCTTTCTCAGTTTTCAGTTCCCCAAACAAGTTTCTCTTTTCGGAATAGAGACATTTTTTATAATCCATCGATGAATTGGTAAAATCACGGACTTGGGCAAAAATTCAATCCCGTCTCACATGGAAAAGAAGACATGTCCGGGAAACCCGAATGGATCATAACCTTACTTTAATAGGGTGAAGAGAGGCAGGAGTACGTTACGTACCACAAGGACGAGTATTTATAAATGTTTACGTAATGGGGCCCATTTCACACACACACACACTGTAAATTGCAACAGTTCGTAAACCTATAAAATAATATAAATTTACAAAATTTTGTAAAATTGTTATATTTGCAAAAGCAAAGTCTTTAGGCCACTTTGGGTTTGTGAGATATCTGAAACTTTAGTGAAATTACATAAGTTTTGTAAATGTTTTGAAATAATAATAAGAATAATATTAAAAATAATCAGTTTATGTTGAAATTTCAAATGGCTAACTTAAAATTATATATGTACTTTAGTAATAGCAAATACTCAAAATTCAATGAATCAAAGTTTATTAAACAGTACAGTAGTTCGTTAGAAATATACACTAAAATAAATCGTAGGCTTAATCAAATGATCACAGGGATTATGTGAAGTACAACAAATTTTATAAGAGACTAATAATTGTAAAATAAAAAAAAGAGTGTAAATAACATAACAAAAATTAGTTAAATTATATTTTAAACTTAACGGACTATGTGATGGACAAAATTAAGAATTATAAAACGTTATAGTGTTAATACTATACGAGCGTGAGAAGAAGAAATGTTAATCTAGAACAATCTAAAGAAGAAAACTCACTATTATATGAAACTTTTATGAGTATACTTCTAGCAAGAAGCGTGTTTAAGAAAACTGAAAGAAATAATTTAAAAGTTAGTAATAAATAGGAGAACATTGTTTGAAATTACAACATTTATAAGCATATAAGTAATTAAGGAGAAAGTAAAGAGGGGATTTTCAAACGAATAAAAAAGTATAATTGGTACCTTTAACGAAATACGGGAAAAATTAATTGAGATTAACCGACTACGTACTAGGTAATAACTAATAAAATAAATAATATATTAATAAGTAATAAAGTAATAAGTAATAAAAATAAATCTGTTAATCACATTAAGATTTCATTCATGGCATAAACATGGGAAATACAAATGAAACATATTTACATTAAAATAAAAGAAATTACAAAACCAACCATTGCAAGAAATATCATTTGCAACCTTGGTCACTAATTAGAATTCTTTCTTGTCTAAAATTATCCAAACCAAGTTGACATTTCACCCAATCAAAATGGCTTAAATTCTTCTTCCTTCTCTCTAACCTAACCTTTTTACAAACTTTACAATTCTCATTTAGTTTACGTGCTGTAACAATTTACAGCAGTAAATATATATATATATAGTTAAAAAAAACTTATGTATATATTTTATTCACACGGTTAGCCGAATACTTAACGATAGTACATACTTTAAGACGATAGTATAAAGTTTAGCATTAGCTGTGATACAATCGCTTTCTAGTTTCGACGAGAACATGACAGAGAAAGGCCCAGTGACGTAACATCCATCAAATACGCATTATAAAAAAAAAGAAAATTCCTAAAAGACGTTTGCATTGTGGTTTCCATTGGAAGGACACCGAAAACGTTTTGTTGGACACGATTGTGTTTTTATTGTTGCTGCGATAACAAAAAATACTGTTGTGTTTTGTTGGACTGATTGTTGCGTAACAACAGGCTGGCAAGAATGTGGATGATTCATTCAACTGAAGACGTCCCTCAAACATTCTAACCTTTCCCTTTAACAACCGCTAAGGACGTTACAATTACTCTTACACCGCTCATTTTCCGTTGTATATTTACAGTAGAACGTCTGTTATCCGAACGTCGAATATCCGAACTCCCTGAAAAAGAAAAATTTACAAATACGATGTAATTATTGTTTTTGACCTTCATATTTTCGACGCACACTAAACACCTTTCTCATTAATAGATTCGATGTTATATTATTATTTAACGTCTCAGTAGCTCATATTCCTTCCTTTCCTCTCCTTTTCCTGGCGTTACAACCTGGCGTGGTTTTAGCCTGCTCAATGACTGTCTTCCATTCCGCCCTCTCATTACACATTCATATTAATCCCCTCATGTTCATACACCTCAAATCATACTCCGCGTCGTCCAACCATCTATTTCTGGATCTGCCTCTAATTCTTCTTCCTCTACCGGTCTCCAATCTGCATTTCTTTTAGCCATTCGTCTATCATCCCAGCCACTCAAGCTTCCTACTCTTAATAAACCGGAATATGTCAGCCTCTGAATCAGTTGGTCCAGTTCATGGTTCATTGGAATCATCCAACATCCATCTTCAGTTTGTAGAGGTCCAAAAATGTAGCTCGTAGTATCAAAAAAAAAAAACTAAACTCTTTATTGATATTGTTTCATTTTAAATGCAGTAACAATTGCTGACCATACAGACAGGGGAATGGATACACGTTGGTAGTATATTAGTAGCTGGAAACAGTCGTACTGTAAGACGATTTGATGTCTTTAACTTGGTAATAGACTTGAAATATTTTGCATTGTGACCCTCATTTAGCCTCAAGTTCAAGTTCGTTTTATATAGGAATTTACAAATGAAGAGTATCAGTACTGCGAGTTACAGTTGAGTCCTGTAACTTATGTTTCCTGGCTTAGATTATTTATTTCCACTTCAGATTGAATGCCGCGGCGTTTTCTTCATTTGCTTAACGTAAAATTTTAAAACAAAAACTAAAATTGGACTCTACATATTTTTCAAGGGGGAAGTGTCTCGTCCTTGGGTACATTTTATAACGCCAGAGACGGCACAATATGACATAAGAAGTTTTTCTTTACAAAAACGAGTAAAGAAGTCATCTTAAAATACGTGTCAAAAGTCGAGTCTGATAGTAGTTAAACAAAAACAATTAAGAATAATTTTTATTTATGTTTCACTCAGGAGCGCAACTGAGTATTCATTATTGAGAAAGCAATTGATTTGTTTAAAAATTAGGACGTCCTTCTACTTTTAAAGCGTGCTGTAGGCCTATACACTGCAGTGTAAACAACTACGTACTTGAAATACACGAATCAAAAAAACCGCGAGTACAATATTTACACCATTATTATTTACACCTTCTCCATATTATCGTTCAGTGTATTAAAATTTGTTTGTGATTATAAATATTCGTATACACACGTAATACTAAAAAATATTTAGACGTTTCGACATGGGTCTCATTTTTATGATGTCTTATTTTTTTTAACTTAATGTTTCAGAGTTCTTCAAAACATTAAGATACAAATTTATAAATATGTGGATTGTCCACATCTGTCGACATTTCCGCATCCAAGGTTTTACGAATGTATATATTACTTATGCAAATTTAATAATTGCATAAATTAATTAATTAAATAAACTTCATTTGTTGTCCCGCGTTTGGGCACCATGTACAAATATAATATATTACCACGCGTTGGGCATCATGTACAAATGTACATAATTTTATGTTTGTCTCTACTTGCATAAATTAGTTAAAATTATTCAAAGGAGTTTCCATAAATGTAAGTTTTACTACAGATCTTGTTTACTGCTCCAGGACGGGCATGCCATATCTGATGATACACTCTGATATCACTGAGCTTTAATACGCCCCGCGTGCTGGAGCACCATATGTAAACAGGTGTTTGGGTGAATAACAATCATGTGACTCAGACACTATTAATTTTCGTAAACAATACAAATTTAATTTTTATAAACGATACAAATTTATTATGTGTTTTCACTATCATTTAAATACTGAATAAAGTTAGCGTTTCTATACAACATATCAAATACACAATGCTGTTATATTATCTCTAACGTTATGAACATCTACAAAACCAATAAAGACTAATTAATTAATGACCATATAAATTTCAATATATCCTACTTTATGGATTCATATTTCTCAATTTGCGTTACTTTTGAGCAATTAAATATATGTATATTCAACGATTAAATAAATGTATATTCAACGATTAAATAAATGTATATTCAACTCAGTGGCAAGTTCTTTTTGAGTGGCAGGACAGTGGCGACCTAATCTAATGTTACATGAATGATAATAATTTACTTGTTGTTTGTATCCAAATTGCGGTGATTAACTGCGTCGTACCTCTCATACTGCGAAGAAGTCCAGGCTGAAGATACGCCAATTAAATTACACTTGACACTCCGTCACGACACTATTTGTTCCACATTTTATCCGGATACTCGCATGAACGATAATGACTAATTGCGTTAACTCGAATATTACTTCATCGTCTAAAACACTTTTGCGTGTAGGTTCTGTGTCACTTTCGATGTACGCGTGCAATAGTTTATGCTGCGTTTAACTAGAGCGATTGTACCATTTATACTGTATTCACAATGCAAATATAATTGGCTTTATTTGCATTTCAGTGAGTTAATTCGTGGCACAATCTTACTATATTGTCTCATGTCACTTATGTCACGGTAATGTGATATTGTCAATACCTTATCACTCGCATTAGATTCATAAAAAGGAGATTTTTATGCTCACAAAGTCTGATCGTACTTAACTCGACATTGTCATAGTATTTGGTCACGGGTTAGTTCTACAGTTTTACATAGTCTCTGATACACTCCCGAACGATCTCTCTGCTTGTATCAATACACTTTACTACCGTCCATCTGAAAGACTCTGGCTGGTTTATACCGAAATAGAAATGACTGACAAAATTTAGAATACGACCGAACTGAGACTGAACTCAAATTGTTTAAAAATTGGAAATCGACTGACCTCTTCTTCTCTGCGAACACCTTATTTTATTACTTCAGCAACACGACTCCCTCCACGGATGTCATACCCTTACCACAATCACTGTCATGATTGGTTTCTCGCATCAGATTCTGCGAAGGCTCCTCCTGGATACTCTGGCTGGGGTCTCTAGTCCACTTCCCATTAGCTCTTCACCCTTGTCTCCATGTTGACGTCTTCTTTACTCCCGCCTTTGCCGAATTCCTTGCTCCTGATAGGTCAGCCAAGACCCCTCTCTAAAAGTCTTGCTGTCCACACCACCTCCCCGTATGACGACGGACCTAATTACACGGTTGTCTGTTATGTGATTGTCTTACGTTCCCTAGTGTCCTTTCTAAGCGATTTCCTTTCCGCACATGTGTGTACCATAACCCGGGTGTGCCGAATCGCCGTATTGTCCTCGACTTCCCTTGTTACGTTCACACGCTGATGGTGGTCATCTTCCAGGAACTAACATCTGTTCTGCAGCCTTACAAGATGCTCCGTATGTCGCGCCAGTAAGCAAGTTGCCCGCTGTGCGGCTATATAAGTTCCTTTGTACTTAATTGCATCCGCTCTTAGACTGCTTTTGCGGAAAATGTTATGTCCATGTGCAGCCGCTAACTCACACGTGTATGTCGAAAATGTTGGCGTCCCCTTAGTACACGCTTTGTCGGTAGTTGTGACGAACTGACACCGTCTTTTGTTTCTTTGTTATTGTCGCCACTTGCGCTTATGTCGTTCATCCACGTCCAACATCTGTTGTATGCCAAGGCGTTGTCTTTCTTAAGTCATTGTCTAACGGCGGCCGTTTGGCTATACTATGCATCACTCTTGACAGTTGACGCCCGCTACAGTGCCGTTTACGCAAAAAAAAATTCTCTACCGTAATTGCTTTACAGTTTCATCGCCATAAGTTTCACAGGCCGTCTCCTCTACAGCACATTACCTCCATTACCTCCACTTTAAAATTTTCCTCCATAAAACTTTAGGTAATCCTCTCTTACTGTGTTGTGTTGGTACCCATTTATGTGTTTTCTTAGGCTTATAAATGAATAGGCTACACGTTGGTAGTATATTAGTAGCTGGAAACAATCGTTACCGTAAGACGTTTTGCTATCTTTAACTCAGCGGTAGACGTGAAATATTTTGCCTTATTTCTACCGACTTGTAAATGGCTGAACCATCTTAGTTGCTTCCCTCTGATAGTTGTTTTAATAATGCTTACCCACGTCAGCTCGTCTTCTTATTTCTCGTTTCTGTTTAACCCTATCCGACCTTGTGAAAGCTCGTCTTCTCCTCATGTACTCTATTTCTACAGCTCGTTTCCTAAAAATCTTTTTTGTAAATACACATCGTTGTTTAAATATTGCTATTGTATCAAATGGTTAAAGAACCACCGCTAACACAATACATAAAACTACAGCGTCTGAGATGGGCTGGTCATGTAGCCAGGATGGGGGAAGACAGAATACCACGAAAACTATTGAATACCAGAATCCATGGAAAAAGATCAGTGACAAGACCGAGGAGAAGATGGGAGGACGCGGTGGATGAGGATACAAAATAAATACTGAAAGTGCGTTCCTGTAGATGGATGGCTACCGACAGAAGAGAATGGGGGGGGGGATTGAATGAGGCCAGGGCCCAACAAAGGCTTCAGTGCCATAGGAGAAAGAGAGAGAGAGAGAGAGAGTTGAAATATTGCTAGAGATATTCATTTCAATTTAACTAATTGCATATTCACTGTTTCATGAGTAGAGTTCAGAGTGATTTCAAGAAAGGAAGTAATGGAAATAAATAAATTTTAATCCAATAATTTTACACTGTGTTACAACGGAAACAAAACAACTTTTCTGAAAAATACCAGGCTTGCTAACCTCAATAAATATCGGACTCCAGTAAAAATCTCATAAATCTTTTGTGCAGAAAGCGCAACTCGTTCACTCACGCCCGTTCCGAGTATGAGTTAAAAGCTCGAAAGCGCTTTTCGTTAATCATGTAACTGATTGGTAGCAACATACAGGTGTCTAATTGTATTTTATAAATTTACTGCTTCTAACACAAGTTTACCTGATATCCTATGGTACCTACAACGTAACCTCAAAATACACGAAGAATTCATCAATCCGGTTAGAAGTACACTAAAAACTCGTTTATCCGAATCGCGTTTATCTGAAAATCCTGTTTATCCGAAACAAAATTTGTAGAAATATTAAAAGACTTTGAAGAGTGTGTACAGTTACAAGAAGAAGACATATCCGAGTGGATGAATTCGGAAAAAGACAATCCTGGATATCACCTGTTATCCGATGATGAAATTGTTTCACAATTGTTCACAACAACCCGGTGAGGACAAAAGCTCTGACAATGATGTGGAAGAGAAAATGGGAGTCAACCATATAGAGGCAACATCAATGTTTGAAGAGCTACTGTCGTATTTGGAGCGACAAGACGAAACTTCCCCTGCAGAACTTCTAACAATGAAACGACTTCGAGATCGGGCAGCCAGCAAACGAGCTTCAAAGCTTAGGTAAAAAAACTTACGTACGGATGAAGGTTTCATCGTAATTTATGAACTTCGTATTATACTCGGCCGACGTTGACTTTCAAGCACGGACGACGTGTCATCGTCTGAAGTGATTAGTGTTAAAGCACTTAAGGTACAGTACAAGTAGAATTAATTACAGTATTCTCATTATTAGGTGGTGTGTGTAAAGTGGTTTTCTACGTGCGCGAATGTTGTGTGGGTGAAGTAGTTAGCGTGTAAGATGATACGGCATTAACTGTATACCAGTCTTTGAGCAAGACAACACCGGCTAGCTCATGTAATATTTTGACGCGTGACCGGGTTTTCTTAAATCAATAAGATCTTTCAGCCTTTTCAGGTGTAAGGCCGCCAGAGAATTTCAAAAACTCTCTCTCTCTCTCTCTCTCTCTCTCTCTCTATTTTTGCACCTAAGCATTCAAAGAATTTCGACGAAACCGAAACTACGAAGCATGATAATGTTTTTAAGCTTTTGAAACGTATAATGTGGATTACGTTTGGTGGATTACGTAAATCATTTCCAAACCACAGACGATCACAAACAGAGCATGTAAAACCAAATTTATTACACTAAAACGTTTGCTAAACTCAATGTCAGCAGCGATTATTTCTGTCTTGATGCGTTTACAATTATCAAATTTCTAGACTGTGGGGAATCGAAAGTGTGGAAGCGTTACGTTTTTCGATGACGATTTTTGTGGAATGACCCCCAGCCTAAAAACATTATCATGTTAAAACTATGATTGATTACTGTACGAACAAGCAATAGGACTGTTCCAGCACTGTAGAAACTATAATTTAGAGTGCGGTGCCGTTTTAAAATTTATTGTGTCATATTCACTGTAAGTAACTTTTAATTTATTATTATTAAATAAAGTTACTGTACTTACATATGTATTATTATTTAAGTAGAAATTTCGGTTTATTCGAAATTTCGTTTATCCGAAACAGGCGCGGTCGCATCAAATTCGGATAAACGAGTTTTTAGTGTAGCTGACTACATGACCATGCCATTAAGTGTCAGATAATGTTGCACTAAATAGTCCTGTCCATTTCACTTTTAAGTTCGTGTAGTCTTTGCCACTTATGTTAGTATTGTAGAAATGAATATTCAGTGGGTAGGACATGTAATAGGAAAGAACGAATCTAAAAACAATTAAAAATCTTGAAACAAAAATGAAAAAGAAAGATGACTAGTGTATAGGTGACGAAGAATTGTGAAAAGATGGCAAAGATCTACACACCAGTCAGCTGTCGTTCATTGGAAAATACACATATACGTCATATACAGAAATAACGCACGACTTATTGACGCATCACTATTATCTTTCTGATCATCGTCGTTAGCCTTCTACTCATCACTCCAGAAACTAACTTCGTCCACCATGCTGTTTGCGCTCTCCTCTTTTATGCTTTGTTCCAGTAAATAACGACAAGAGAATTCAATACTCGAGTGGCGAATATACCATCTTTCTTTTGTCATAAGACGTAAACTTTTTCATCGTACCAGGACAATAATATGGCTTCTACAGAATCCACCACAAAATGGCACGTGAATCCCTTATTCATCTCGTCATCATCGTTATCTACACTATCTTGCCTTGTTTTTCTGTAATACATTCTTCAGTAGTTCATTTCTGCTGTTTTACCTTCTATATTATATTTCTTTTATTAAGTTTCATGATTCCGAGCCATAACTTACTACGCTTTTTACAGTGATCTTATAAATACGTATTTCATTACCAGGCCCGGCTCCAGGCAGGGGCGAACCGTACCACCTCCTAGGGCGGCAAATTTTAAAGGGCAGCAGATTCCGGGATGTTAAGTTTTAAAATTGAGGGAAAAAATAAAATTATTCACTTAATTTCATCACAATATGTAAGATCTGTAAGAATTAGTTTATGTACAAAGTCAGTGGAGTTTAACGAAGAGTCGAAAACTCGTGAACAAGAGAACGTAAACCTGACTTTTTCGAGGCTCAAACTTATTAAAATTATCCCAGATCGAGTATTATGTCCGAGAATCGCCTGAGTGGTCTGGCGAGTATACCTACAGAACATCAGTTAGCTGAATCACTTGATTATAACGAAGTCATAAAGGAGTTTGCCAGTGCAAAAGCTAGACGAGTATTTTTTAACTAAGGTATATGATATATAACTTTTGTTATATTTCAATCATAATGAATTGTAGTTAGTACTTTAATTTTAAGTCATCACATAGGCATACATTTTTTATTGTCTCACGATTCCTTGTATTGTCTCTACAATTTTTATTGTAGCCCTTCGCCGCATCGTAAACGTGGAAAAGTTCCAGTTATTTGATAAACACAACAATGCAAACATTCTTAGTCGTCATTTGAAGGCAATCGCCGTATCTTTAGAGTAGGTCTAGTGTGCGTTAATGTGTTCAGAGTTAAAATAGGGAGGGGGCGGAATTAAAACTGATAAAGTTGTAAATGGATAAACATAAACTATGGTAAAGCGTTTTTAGTTATAAAAAAATAATAAGAAACCTCTAAGATGTATGGGTTTTCTTGATTATAACGACAAACTCATGCTGCCAGCAAAATAAGCAGTTATTTTCAAGATTTAGGTTTTGAGCTGTTGGATAACCCACGTATGCAGTAGCGACGTGGTTTAAATTATTTTTATGTTTTTGGGACACTGAAAGAAGAGATGCAAGGAAAACGTTTTGTTACGTGAAGAGGTCACGGAAGCGATGCGGCGTTGGCTGCACACGAGCCCGGAAAGTTTCTTGCATCGAAGAATTTAAAAGATCGTTAAGAACTGGACAAAATGCATAGAAGTATGAAGAGATTATGTAAGACAGTATCACAAGTTTCATTTATAAAAGTGCAAATAAAAAAAAATAATTTTAAGTTTCCTTTAATTTTTTACTCACTTTTGTAAAATTAAAAAAAAAACTTCACACAAAAATGACATTTCCATCGACGAACGTTTTGTATTCGAAGAAAAGCAAATACAAATGGAGTACTGATCACAGTAATTATCGTAAATATGCATACTGCGAGTGAATGTAAACAAGCGGCAGTAACATTTAGTTCCGAGCGTATCTTCATTCGTGATCTTCAGTTGCATCATTCAGCCAAACCGAAATGTTAAACAACTGCGCACACGTTTGTGAAGCCGCGTTGAAACACTTTCACTTACAATAGGGCACTGACTGACACTGACTATTGTCTTTGAAATACGATTAATTCTTTTTTTTCATATATGAATTAATACTTTATTGTGTGGCTGAAGTGAGTGAAGCCATTCTAGCCTGGAGCAGCTGCCGCAGTTGGCCAACGCAGCAGCCGGTACCGTCACGTGGACGTATGAATGAACTGCGTAGAATGTGCTCATACGATAAGACGTATGAGGCCTTCAGATCTATTACTCTTTCTGTCGTTGTTTTATAATTTGAGTTTCAATAATGTTAAGAAATTGGTGTACAATATATTAGATTTTCAATTTAATAAAATATTGAAAATAATAATATCTGTGCCCCAGAGGCATAAGACACCATCTCCATTTTTTATAAAATAGAGGTTTTTATATAGTGTTAATGTTAATGTACAGACTGCCCTTTTTCTAGTAGTATATGGCAGTATCTCCTAGTTATTTTTATCCAGCCAATACGCATGTTTAAAATAACACTGTCTCATATTGCTTCTCGAAGCAAACAAAATGTTTTTTAGCTGTCCTATAAAGCACTGTGTATGTGACATATGTCTGAAGCCTCTGGTGTACATATATAAAATTATAAATATCCTGAAACTATAGTAATAAAAATTTATAATACTGAGACGTAAGCAAAACGTTATATAGTTCAAAGGATGGACAGTAATTGCATCGATAAAATAGCTATGTGGAAATAGGTTAAAGAAAATCAATGTGGTTAGATTTTGGTCTAACGAAGAAAAGTCATAAATAAATGGCTATCTAGTGTAACGTATTGGGTTTTGCAAGAGAAAAAAGAAGAAGAAGAGCTATGGAGATCATGGATGGATAAGTAAGATGAAACTGTGGAAAAATAGAACCCTCAGGATGGTAACTGAGAGTTGGCAGTGATTGATAGGAGAACGACAGTTACAGATACTTCAACGTGTATAAACTGGTGATTGAAGACTACGACATCTCGGGAAATTCTCCTGTTTTAATGGTGTAATTTTAACGGAAAGTAGATGTCTAACCTAGGACTAGGGCAGCCTCTACCATATGTGCGAAACAAGCACCGCTCACAGGTGGCCGTACCTAAAGACGCAAATTTGTATTTGAATATATTATGATTACGCTTGAATATAATTTATTGTCAACTTTTTAAAATCTAATCACAGTATTCGTACGTTTCTCACACTACCAATTACAGCAACACCGGGCTGACCCCTGTTTTCAAACTTAACGGTACAGTGGGGAACGTTTAACGCGAAATGAAGGGGACCAGCTGTTTTTTAATCGAGTTTCGTGTTAAACGGGCAAAAAGTGATATAAATGAACAAATACTGCATAATTTACTTACTGTATTGTGTAGTAAAGTGAAGCAAAAAAGAATATTTAAAACATACATATAAGCGTTTTATTTATCCTCCTGAATAATCTATGTTTAGTTTTGGGGAAAACATATGGTTAATTTTTCTTATTTTTGTTTAGTATACAAACAGTGTAGCTGTTTTTACACTTAGTCTTACGATTTAGGTTTTCTTGTGCAGTAATGTAGTATGCCTTTTAAAGTTCCTATAGTGACAATGTTCAATTCTTTTTAAAATTATTTTCTTTTGCACACAATTCTGCATTACTTTAATTCCAACAAATTTTTCTAATTTATCAATGTGGTCAAATATTTTACCTTCCGAGTTGTCTCCTAAACGAAAGCGTATAGGAGGTAGTGTGTACAGGTAGTGACGGTAAGAACTCGTAAATTTTCACTAACATTTTCCATGTTAAGTTCATCGGGATCCTCATCACTTACATAGTTTTTAAGTGTCACTGTTTTGGGGCGTGCATGTGCAGTGTTCTCTTTATACAGTAGTCAAAAGGTTATTACTCCAGGACAAAATAAACATAGGACGGTTCAACAAAGATGGCTGTTGTGAAATCGGAACAGGCTGCAAGTCTATTGTCTCGGTTCCCATTTCATTAGCTCCCGATTGGACCCGGTTAGTAAAAAGCTCTGTGCTGTCGTCATAATTGTCACTTTAGTTTCAGATTGTGGGAAAAAATTAAAAGAACTCGTGAACAACCTGTAGGGTGGCGTCCCTGTTTAGTGTTTTCCTTTATATTTATAATGCGTACCTTAGCGATTCTATTTTATATTTTCTTTTCCTTTCAGTTGTGTTTCTTCTACAAGTCATAAGTCAAATCATGTTAAAATAGGAACTGTCTGTTGGATTGCGTTACTGTTTCGTGGTGGTTTTCTATTTCTTAAGTGTTTTTGTAACTTTCTTCTTTTTGTAATTTCTATTTGATTTAATCAAATTTTATTCTAGTTACTTACTACAGTTTAACTTCAATTTGTGAAGAATTGAGACGATAGCTTTTGAAAGCCCATAAAGATCTATAAATTTTGACTCACACAAATTGTCCAAATCGGTATTTCTGTTTCCGGCAATGTTTGTTTTTCGTTTTGTCTTTGGATAACTGTCTAAGTAGAACTACGCTATCTCAGCGTCAAAAATTTCTCCTTTCTCAATCGTTTTTTTGTTTGTCACAGTAGGTGACAACATTACACATTAATTCAAAAATAAAATAATTTAATGATACAAGAGAAACCACAGACGAAGTAAATCTACTTTGTGTGTACGTGTAGGCCTATATTTTATTTATCTTACAGGCACAACTGCTTCACGGAAAACAACGTACATGAAGATCATTTACTTACAGCACGTCGTGTGCCACATGACACCACACGTAATTGTAAGGTTAGTTCTCGTCGTTATAACAGCCCGTTGGTTACTTAACATGCCATATATCTCCCGTTAAGTTCACCGACGATTTTAACGGCCGCTGGCCCCAACTGAGCTTTGTGAAAGTCAAGGCAGTTGAATTATTAACGGAAGTTGCTGAAACGGATCATAAACTTTGAATTAGACAAGAAGAAAAAAATAATAAAATAAAGGAGTATTTATACTCTCGCGGTGATCCCTGTTTCTACTAACGGGTTCTGGCAACCGAGTGTCACCCGATATAAGGTGACCCCCTCTACGAAGTGCCAACGGCCTCGTAGGAGGGCGGACGAGCGGGTAGAATTTAGGGCACCCACTTGCCCTTGGGATGGGAAACTGTCCCTAAAGGCGGAAGAGCCAGCGGATGGTCAACGGCATAGGACCTCCAGTACTAACAATCTTGGTTGTATCTCTTGGATTAGCTGAAATTCTTGTAACCTACCAGCAAAACTTTGTTCAATGCCCAAGGTTTTCAGAAAAATCCCAAGAAGAGGACCTGTGCCATTTGTACTGACGAAAGGAGGGAGAGACATCGATCAATAATGAAGAAGATGTGGAGGCGGAGGAAGAGTGAGGAGAAGAAGGGAGGAACCAGTTGAACCAAACGTAGTCCGCAGTGGCTCATACGATAAAAGAAAACTAATGGAATAAGGTGTAGGCGATGAGCCAAAGGGCATGACAACAAGTAGTGTACAGTGTGTACAGCAGTACAGTGTGAGGAAGTACAAAAACAAGTATCTGTCTTCTGTGTGTATCACGGCTTTGAACTCGTCTGCTAAACATTTGCCGCACTCAATGATGATCACTCAATTAGGTCGAACGTGTTGAGTACGACCGCCGTTGGAGAAAGAGTATAAACGAGCGCTTCTTTGCTCTCAGTTCCGGCAATTAAAATTGGAAATCACAACAAGAAGAAATGTGTGCCTATATCTGCCATCGCTTCCGGGAAGCGATCAATTGCAAACCTGTCTTCTGCTCTCTTTTCTCGGCTCCATTGTAGAAAACAAGCGACTTTACTTTAAATTAGATGCTGTGTGTGTGTGTGTGTGTGTGTGTGTGTGTGTGTGTGTGTGTGTGTGTGTGTGTGTGTGTGTGTGTGTGTGTGTGTGTGTGTGTGTGTGTGTGTGTGTGTGTGTGTGTGTGTGTGTGTGTGTGTGTGTTCCTTTTTAAGGTCGTCGCGATAACATTCCTGCTGTTGTGCGCCACTTTGCGCTCTGCTGGATTTCTCTAATTTACAAAACAATTTGGAAACTGGACGGTGGCTTTGTTTGATGTTTATAACAAGTTGTATAACGTTTTATGCTTTTGTGCACATTTTGCAATAGATTGGAAACTCAAAGTTTGAAAGAAAATGGTAACGAATCAACATTATTAATTATTTGCAACGTAATATTTCATTTTATTTTCATGTCTGGGTACTTTTTTAACGAGACATTTCGACTTCGAAAACATCTGCAGCCGACATCAGGTACAATATAAACACAGAACAGTAAAGCATCTCTGTCACTTGGACAAGAATTCGTGTGTCGATCAGTCAAACAGGAATGCCATGGTAAAAATATTAAGCGATAAAAATTAAAATATATAAATTACTCGACGCCGCTAAAGCTCAGACACTTAAGCATTTGTTCTAATCCACTTGAACCCTTCCTCCTGTTTCTCTCCCATACATTCCTTTTGAAACATCTCCTATCTTTTTAACCAATCCTCCTGTTTTATTGTCCATGTTTCTGAGACATATAGCACTATTGGTCTCAGGACCGGTCGGTTTTGTAGTGTTTTACCATGGATATATGGACTGCTGTACGATACATGGATGGACTGAAGTGCCAAATAGCAGCAATGACACATAGCCATTTTATCTTTCATTTCTTTCATATCTTTTATTTCTTCGGTTATATTGTTTGTAGTAATGGGAAGGGAACGGGGTATTTAGAATTACAAATATTTTGGTTCTTCACCTTTTTACTTCCATCACTGGCACCATTTCAGCTCCTTCGCTTTTTTCTTAACATGTATTTGGTTTGTTCAAAGCTTTTTTTTCGCTTAAATCTTGTAGATGCTCTTTCTAGAGAAGCGAATTCTTCTGCCACAGCCTGCCTGCCTCTTGCCAACATGCAACGTCATCAATAAATGCTCTGCATTGTAAGAGTCTGTCTATTGTTTCTACTGTTAAATAATAGTTTTATGGTGTATCTCCCTGTTTGGTGGTTCTTCTTCTTCTTCTTCTTCTTCTTCTTCTTCTTCTTCTTCTTCTTCTTCTTCTTCTTCTTCTTCTTCTACAAACTGTAATGTCTTACCAGCCATTTTAATTTTACACTTTGCCATTTCTAGGGTAATATCATTGAGCTTCTTAGTTTCTGGGGTATTTTGAACTTTTCCATGATACGATATATATCGCTCTGTCTGCCAACCGTAGGCTTGTTTACAGTTCTTCAGCAAATACATTTTCCAACTCTACTTTATATTCAAACCATTGTTATATACAAATATATTTATATTCAAAACAAAAAATGAAATTATAAATGAAAGTACTAATGAATACAGCTTGTATTACAACAAGACAAAAACGGGGAGACAAGCAAGAAAGGAAAGGCAGAAGCAGGTGCGACACGCGTTGGATTTCTTTCGACTGCGGTAGACGAATAAAGTACATTAGTTTCATAGTGCCAAACATCCCCTCTTGAGCAATCCCACAGGTATACACTCAGGCCTACATCATTCCATTACAAAGCAACAAGTTCACTCGTGTATAACAATATTAGGAGAAATTAATGATTGTTCAGTCAGTATGTGGAATGTGGAACAATTCTACAAGTGTCGTCAAGGAAATCAAGTACAGAGACTCAGTTTAATGTTTAAAATAGCTACGTCGACGTTGATGTACGGTTCTGGAACTTGGGTTCCGGCGAAAATGCAACAAATGCATATGGCTCACTCGGTGTTTCTATACAGTACTCGAGTTGGCTACACCGTCTAGTATTTTTCTCATCCTGGGTTCAATTTCTGTCTGTTTTTCTATTTCTTGTTTAGATTGGTGCTCTTCATCCTTCCACGAAAACTAAGCCATCTTCTTTTTCCCTTTTTAATCAACTGCGAATTTAAATTCCAAATTTTTTGTAGACACTTTTAATCTAGTAACCTTTCTTTCCATGTGAACTTACCAACTGAATACCCCTGAAGGCCGGTTGTATCCGTCCCAGTCTCGTTCTAGCTCTAATTAATGCGTTTTTCTTATTTTTATGCCTCATGTGTAAGAATCTTGTTTTAGTAAACCAGATAAAAACACAGTCATTAAATTTAAAAGTACAATTAATTGCAGACTTTCAATGCAGTGTTGCCACCTGGACAATCAAGTGTAAAGTATCACACTATCGGGAGCCTTGCATTCGTTGGGTGTGGTGTACACTCGAATTCTTCCTCGTCTCTTCCGCCTCCATGCGCACCTGTTTGCTCGCGCGCGCGCCTGCGTGTTTCATTGATTGTGTTACGGTGTCGGCACGCGCCCTGCCCAACCTTTCTCAAACACTTTCACCTGTACACTCCCATCTCTGTATACTATAATTATCGCTAACAAATAAACAAACAAGATTATTTTAAAGTACTAATTTCGCTTATGAATTGTACACAGTGTGTGGTGTAGGCCTACTTACCGGACGGTATTTATTGTCTGTCAGTAATCATAAGTTTGCTGACCTCTTACCTGGAAAAGAAAGCGGAATTAGTCACCCACCGTCTTGCATCACGAGATAACAACATCATAAATCAAACATCACTTCATTCGCACAGTTTTAACTTATTAGATACTTACATTAAGTACACTATAATTATGTTTGTTGTGTTTTAATCGAACACAATAGGCTTAAACGTTGTATCAGACATTAAAGAAAAATTTTCAGGTACAACTGATAATCGAATTAATCAAAACAGTAATTAACGGTTACGTTAAGAGAAAGCTCCGGTTTGTAAATCAAATTATGTAAATTATAATGTCTATGACAAAGTGAAGCGAGAGAGGCAACCGTGATCCATATGAAGAACAGCTGCAACCAGCTCATTGACTGCGAACCGAAGAAGAA
Source organism: Magicicada septendecula (assembly GCA_034769895.1). Classification (NCBI taxonomy): domain Eukaryota; kingdom Metazoa; phylum Arthropoda; class Insecta; order Hemiptera; family Cicadidae; genus Magicicada; species Magicicada septendecula. The sequence goes on along the minus strand of CM068373.1, from coordinate 303,533,679 downwards.
CTAATCCTTTACGCTATATCAAAATCATTCATTGTGTGTGGTCTGCAAGTTGCATTAATTAATTGAGAATAGATTAGATACCTGATTATATTTCCCTTCATGCAATTTTCCTTTGGTCGTTAGGTACGACGCGTTTCGGGCTCACAGTCCCATCTTCAGGAGAAAATCACTCGAGGCGAGCTCGTCAGTACATAACAATTAACACGCGCATAAAAACACTGAATTCATTATATACACATATCGCGCGAGGACACGATGCGCATTGTCGAGAAAATAAAAGCGTACTGGCTGTATAAAGTCTAACCTATTCTCAATCAAAATTCATATTCGCTGCCCACTTCACCGGATATCCTGCCATCATTAGTGTCATTCCAGTAAATTGTATGTCGTCTTCCTCTTTAACAAGGCTATAAATCAAATTTGAAAGAAACAATCAATTACTGGAAATTTAAGTCTGCTAATCTGAGTTCAAACGATTCCCCAAAACCATAAACAATTCAGTCTATCTAAAACGATATGTCCAAAATTATTTATAAAAAAACTATACTGTAATTACTAAAACAAGGCGATATTGTATTGTTAAAAATATAATTATCGGCTCTACTGTTAAATAAAACACCGTAAAAGATTGGCTGACGAATTTAAAATTCACCCTAGGCTTAAATATGTCCGTTTGCCTACTGTCTCAATAAAAGCGCTTCAAGTCTCCTTCAGAAAACATTGCAAAGCTTATCCCCATAGATCGATTTTCTGAACAGTGAAAGTTATATAACTAAATTACAAGATATAGAGTGATAAAAAAAGCAAACATAACAACTCAAAGAACGTTTAGCGATATGTTAATTTCAGAGGATACAGTTCTAAACAGAACGCACTTTGATACTAACATACCGGTAAAAGTGGGCAGGAAATTTGCTAGGCAGAACGATGATCACGAACGTTCTTATACTTTAGGCTAGAGGATGATTATATATACATGTTTTTAATCATTACTTTATTTTATTGAAAACGAAGTGGGATAGGTGTAATAACTTAAAAAAATTTAAGGGCAAGTGAAATATATTATTTGCAAAAGTGACGTGTGACCGTGGAATACCGCGGAACTGAACTCCGTGCTGTGACGCAATTGGCCACAATCGTCAAACGAAGCGCACTCAACTGTGCAGTTCGCGGAGAAATTATCGCCAACGGAATCGAACCGTGGCCCGCTGTCATGACTCGAAAGCCAAGAACGATTTCTCTCACCGCGGCCGCAGGTTCATCAATTATACACAGCTCACGATTTACGACTGGAAGCAGACAAAAAAAATATAAAATAACTTATAATAGAATAATAAGTGGTTTAAAACGCGTTTCGGCAATCTGGAACGTAGCGCTACTAAAGCGTAGAAAATTAAATCTAATTTATTGTAAAGAAAAAAAAGAAAGAAATTTCTTCATTCTAACTTTAAAACCTGCCTGAGAAGGGATCCATTAAATTAATTGAGATGCATTGTAAAAATACGTGCATGTAACATCGCTTCTTGACACACATTTCTCTTATGAATATGTGTGTGTGTGTGTGTGTGTGTGTGTGTGTGTGTGTGTGTGTGTGTGTGTGTGTGTGTGTGTGTGTGTGTGGAGCGCGCGAGTTTGTACGTGTTCGTGTGGTTGTAGTGATGCGGACAATGGTAGCTAACATTTGACATACAACAATACAAAACAAAATCCTCAAGCACTTATTCACGTATGAATATATATACGTGATTGTCACACACACGTGCGCGCGCGCCTGATGTGAGCTGACAGTTGGCCTCCACACTTTGCAACATTTCAGAACAATCACACAACACAATCACAAATTTTTCCTGCGAAAACCTTTCTACGAATTTAATTATTTATATTACATGTCTTACATTACAGGTACAAAATTATCTTTCACGTACGTAGGTCAGACAAATAGCAATTAAAAAACGTTACTCTGTGCATCATTAAATGCACATGTCTAAATATTTACACATTGATTTTGCAACATTGGCCATAAGTACAAGCCATGGATTTTCTGACATGACGCCAATACAATATATGCCGTAAAAAGACACTACAATGAACAGCTTGGAAAACCTAGATTTATAGAAAACAGAACACAAAAAAAGTAAAACCCGTGATAAACCTCACAAGTAAACTACACAGTAGAACACAAACACAAGATGAATCCCTGAACAAGTAGAAGTCATAACAAATAGGTAGAAAATTAATACATAACAAAGTACAAGTAAGTTCTCTACAGAGGGAGGCCCTTACTTGGGGTGACAGAGCTCCTGAAGTTAGTCCTCAACTACCATGAAATTCGTTTTTCAAGCACAAAACTCAGCCAAATGGATATTTTTTTACGCTAAACATTGTTAACACTTGTAAATGAACAGAATTATTCACCAAAACTATCATAATAATATAATTAAAATACCCCCATTAATCACAAACAATATAAAATTAATTCAAAACACAAATACGTCTCCAGGCAGCGAATCAGTATGGTTGACTAACATCGGCATGAAACGTGTCTCAAGAAAGCAAAAAACATAAAAACATGTTTAAAGCACACATATATCGTGTGTGTGTGTGTGTGTGTGTGTGTGTGTGTGTGTGTGTGTGTGTGTGTGTGTGTGTGTGTGTGTGTGTGTGTGTGTGTGTGTGTGTGTGTGTGTGTGTGTGTGTGTGTGTGTGTGTGTGTGTGTGTGTGTGTGTGTGTGTGTGTGTGTGTGTGTGTGTGTGTGTGTGTGTGTGTGTGTGTGTGTGTGTGTGTGTGTGTGTGTGTGTGTGTGTGTGTGTGTGTGTGTGTGTGTGTGTGTGTGTGTGTGTGTGTGTGTGTGTGTGTGTGTGTGTGTGTGTGTGTGTGTGTGTGTGTGTGTGTGTGTGTGAATATCAACGTAACACCAGAAACGTACCACCATATCACAGTAGGTGGCTGGTGGCTTACTAGAGTTGCGTTACAAATGTTAAATTATTTTATTATTTTATGCTCTGAATATAAAACACAGAATGTAACTAATAAGCTTAAGCCAGTGACTTATAAAGCTATTACTATTACGTAATATAAATTAAAATGTAATTGATGCACGTAAATGTTAATAAAATATCTTCTGCAGAATTCTGAAGATTCATTGTACAAACCTACGTAATCCCTCGACTTCAAAGTACGAACCTGATGATTGTGCTATATAAGTTCCAAAACGCGTCGTACAAAAAAATAGAAGACGTTGCCAGAGGGACTGCCATGTACTCTTTTACACAAGGTAAGAATAGACGTATTAATTAGTCATGCAACTTGGGGACACTAACACTACAGGGCGTTTTATCAAAAAAGTAACCGTTTTTCCTCGTCAGGGCGTGCAGTGAATGGGTTCTTAATAAGTATCAAACGTCACTCTTTGTTTCCCAAAAATTAATATAAGATAAATATAAAAAGTATCTTATAGTCTTACAATTTAATCCTTTGTAAAGTATTATTTGTGCTTAGCAATGAAAGATTTTGCAAAAAATACGACCGACACAAGCGAATTCATGTAATGTGACAACGTAACGTAACCTTACTCTTATAGAGGGATATGCAGTTCCTAATCACAACAGACTAACTTATCTTCTTGGCACAGTAATGCCCTACCAATGATAGTTTCAGTGTTATTTTTCCATAACGAATCGCTCAAGGTTGGCGTACTGGCGTATACACCAGGTAAGACTGTGTTTAACTTTCAGTAGTTCTCTGTCCTTTTCGATTAGCAAATGATCAGTGATGACTACTGAGCTTCAAACTATTAGTTATTGTTTTATTCATAATGTAAAATACAATTTTTGGATTTCATGTGGGATGAGCAACCCAAACACTAGCCGTCACAGTGATATCATACAAATGCTTGTCAAAATCTCAAACAGTTTACAAACATGTTTTAAAAGTTTATTTTCTTGGGTAACTTCAAAATGGCATTGCTGTACAAACAGTGATTTCACTTCTCGTTTGTAATCAGTATTATTATAAATAAGCCTCAAAATTCAATAATTATCATTCAATTATTTATTTAATAAGTATTCTAAACAAATTCACAGTACTTTTACTTTACATAAAATTTAATTATTGACACGGAACATCGCTTTTGTAAGTGCGTATACAGATACTGATTATGTGTGAATTTGGCGTTTGTGCATATTTCAATCACATATGCACTGCAGTAGAAGGTTGTAAAACGGTAAACTTTAACGAAACACATACTTATTAATATAATTAGTGTTTCTCTTCTATTGTTTTGGACGAAAATAAGCCGTGGGTACGGCTTCCAGAGGAAGTAGTAGGCTCCAGGGACACGATGCCGCGGACACTCGCGCACAAATATAGTTTCGTAATGCTTACCAGAGACCGAAGCATGACTAATCAGAAATGTTCATACGCATCCACACTTAGTCAAACAGGCATATCCCCTGCTCCGCGTTACATTGCTGCTCCGCTGTAACGGAAACTTAATAGAATTCCAATCCACTCAAATAATATTGCACCAGTTCTGACGGAGGTGCAATTCTGAAGACGTTCGTAGGTGTATACGACCGAAACGTCAACAAATACTGCAGAAACAGTAGTGAATTGCTCGGTAGAAAAATTGTTAGATATCAGATTTAATAGTTGTAAAATAATAATTAACGAAATTTTGAATTTTGTTTTCATTACGAAATGTGTTTTTTTATTAACGAAAATATAAGTGTACATAAATAATTATATATAAGTACGTCTGTGCGCCCGTACGTGCGTATGTGAAATATGAGTATAAATACTTTAAAATATACAGAACTGGTACAAACTTCACTTTTAACAGAAAGTATTGGTACCGCCATAGATTTTATAGTATCAATTGTGTTTCTTTCGGAGTTCCCATTTATGGATCCAGGAGAGTAAAGATTGTGATCACAAAGTAAATAACCGCATTAATTTCTTCAATGTTTATACTTCAGTAATTGTCTCTCTTCATGACTATTTTAGTAATTTTCGGTAATACGTAGTTGGAATTAATTGCGATTACAGAGTTGGTAATACGGTGCTTGTTGATTCAAAATCTAATTAATATTGGAACGGTATAAGCGAATTTGAGAACCATATCGGTGTAACTGGAAGGCAGCAAGCATATGATTGAGGCACATGGCGGAGACACCTTGAAGAAATCAAACAAACAAAATGGACTTAGCGAGGCGTAGGATGGGTAAATGAATGCATTAAAATAATATCAGTTGACAAAGTTTTATTGTAATCTTATTTACACCAAGTCTCCATGTCAGGTTAGGCATAAAGATGTCATATGTCAGCTGTTGAAAGCATGAGTTACTGCTCAACAACTGTTTATTGTTGGAGTAGCCCACTTACTAAAGCCCTGCCTGAATGTCTTAAAATGAAGTATAAGAACTTAATTTTACATCTAAACAATGCTGCTAATACATCGAAAGATAAAATGAAGAATAAGTTTTTACTTCTGAAGCCCAACGTACGTACAATTGTTGAAAACTGATTAACTGTAGGGTACCCTACACGTTTGTGTTCAAAGGGTAAGTGGATATCATCCATCAGAACCGATAGAAAAGTTTTGCAACTACGGTTAGGCCCTCTTGAGTCATCACATCAACCAAATAACAGTCAAGAATTTCGTAATTTTATTACTAATTAACAATTTTTTATTGAACAATTACGAGTAGGCCTTACATAATTACTAACGTTTCTTCTTGCCCATTCAAGAAGTAGGTAAATTCACATTTTCCTTGTGTGTATGTTAAAGATGGTCAAGGACTAACTATCTTTTACATACACTGCCAACATATTTCTCTCCTTTAGAATGAGTATACAAAAACGTTCCAGGGCAGTCTCCGTTAATTCATTCTTTCCGCGTTTTTCACCCACTTCTTCGGACTGTGAAATAGTCCCACATTATCGTTGACTGTACAAATGTTGAGGGCCTCTCTAAAGGCCAGTTTCGAGGGCGATATTTCTTAGACTTCTCATGACATCCGGCAAAAACTTCACTTCGGGAAAAATTACATTCACTTCGAGTCGAAGCTTAGGTTTTTGATCCTACAGAAGATTATACTCAAATTTATGACTTTGGAAAAACGGCAAAAGTGTTTCTCCGTAAGGATTCTTTTTCGTACAGTGTCCTAATGTTGTCGCAAATTAACTTGCATTTCGGTAGCTTTACACCTTTGTTGACTCCAAAGTCATAAGAAATATAGAGCTTAAGTATCAGTCAGAGGACTGAGGCACTGCCTTATGTCACAGCTATGTACAATATTTGATGTGACAAAATATTTGTACTCGAAAGCCGTTACCTCAGTCTTATTAACAGACATCCTATATTATAGACATTGGAAGATGGTTTAACAAACATTCTGCTCTATGTAACGTAATGAGAATCATATTTGCACACAAGTCTACTATAATTAGACGTTTAATTTATATAAAAAAAAAGAATAAATACTCCACTGCATCATAAGCACAGTGGAACGCGAACACGGGGACAACAATGAAGATTTCCCCACTAGCCTGCACAACACTACGATGACGACCTCAACAATTAGGAAATGAAAACTGGAACAAAAAAAAAGTCAAGACGTTATAACAATAGCGATGGCTTTCTCTGTCTATCTGTGAGCCAACGAACCTGCGACAAAAGACAAGATTTTACTCCTTTCTCTATGACAGTAACCTTCACTGCACCAGTATGCATTGTCTCGACACTGTTACATGTGTCTCCTAGTACATGTGCAGTAAATAAGTATTAACTCTAGTGACAGTTTATTGATGTTAAAATGTGACCATCAGACTTCGATCGACGCCCAGCTAATTGCAAAAGGTTTGGGGTTCTGCCGAATGATCAGTGCGCAAACTTTCAATTCAGGGTATGGGTTTGCGTAAATTGTCCGAAAAAGTTAGTTTATCGCCTTTCGTTAGTTAGTCTATCGACTTTTATCCCCAGAAGGATACCAGAGAGTAACTTGTGTGGAATCCACAGGTGGCGTAACCTTAGCCGAGGGAGCTAACTTCTGTGCACCCAATGTTTATCCAGTGAACATTCTTGTTACCTCACAACGCAATAACACAAGAATCCCAACCTTCAAGAATCCACGATACGATTTCTGTTTGTCTTGAGTATATCATCCGCAAATGCACGCATTGAAACACTGGATGCTTGCAACACCGGTGTCCCATTCACAGATTTCTTACTTTAGGTAAACATTCCTCCGTTATTTCACATACCACCGTCTATTCTTCGTGTTACGGCATCACTCTTTGACGTATTTCGTATTATAGATATTAACTGACCATCTCTTCGTCTCTCCAACCTTCGATGCCCCGCTTGTCTGTATTTATTAGTCTGCTTCGCCATTCTAACCACTTCCAATCTGTCCACATTGTATAGCCACATCCGTCTGTTTCAATGTTTCCTGATCTTTCAGGACGTCACATTCTTTGTAAAAGAACGTTTGCTTGGGCAATCTGTCAGACGCCACTTTTTCTGCATGACTAAATCATCTATTCTGATATTTTACATCCTTGTATTTTATTGAGGAAATTGTTAGTTCACTGAGAATATCCGTATTGTGTACTTTCTCCTCTCTTGTTCAACTTTTCGTGAGTCGTTCCTAATATGATCTGTCCTTCTGCAGTCCTTAATTATTATTAAATATTTCATCCCCAACCTCTGAATCCTGGACGAATTTGAACTTGTTAGAGCCTACATCTCGCTACCTGGAAAGAATATTGTGTCGTGCATCAGCTTATAAGTGTAAATTGAGGGTATTTTTTATTTATTTTTTTGAGGTTCTGCTAATTGTACCACACGTCACTATGTACATATGGGTTTAATGTTTATATCATTATTATTCATATGGTTGACGTCTCGCGTCAAATAACTGAAGCACGATACGTGTACTATTAGTTGACTTTTAAATACCATTTTGTTCCTTATCTATCTCTTGACCTTACGTCATTGATCTTGTTTCCGTGATAATCATACTCACATTGTATTTGCATACATATTGTTTAAAAAAAATTAGGAATATTTGTGGTAAGATTCATAGAAATCTTAAAAATAAAACAAGACACAGCACAAGGATTACATTTTATGTAAGACAATTGCAATGCCCACATTTATTTATGCGAGTGAGGCGTGGATCATGACAAAAAAGAAAAGCGGCAAGATTCTGGGAGCTGAAATGCAGTTTCTTCGAAATACTTTAAATTATATACTGAAAGATAGAATAAGGAATGAAGATATCAGAGTAGAATTCGAAGTAAAGGACACAAATGAAATTATTTAAATTTACAGAAGACAATGGTGGGATCATCTGCAAAGTATGACAGAGGATCAATTACCGAAAGCGGCACTGAACTATAAAGCCATTGGTAGAAGAGACGTGGGTCGTTCGACGATGAGATGGGTGCCGGAACAGATTTGTATAACCTAATCCTTGAAGAAGAAGAAGAAGAAGAAGAAGAAAATATTGTTTAAACTGTGTAATTTATCCTCAGAATCGTTAATAATGAAAACGCCACCGCGAATAACAGAATATGTATCTGTTTCGTCCTTTCTTTGAGGCTTTTTTTTGTCAGTATTCTCAACCCATTATGAATGTAAAAAATTCCGGACATTGAAACAAGAACTTGGTCACATTATATTTTCTTTTCTTAGTTATTCCATAATCTCAAAGTCTGTCATATTCCATATTTTTATAAATTACACAGATACTACACTCTTGTACGTATAAACCTTTGTTGGTTCCAATAACGCTTTTACGCGCTCGCCTTTTTGTTAACCCCATGCTGTGTCAAATGTCTGTAGCATAGTCTATAGTGTTTCCCAGTGGTTGATTTCTAAAATTATAGGTGCCGGAACGCAGCAATTCAAAAGCTTTACAGATACAATTACACTTATATTTTATATTAGCATATAAGTTTCCATAGGAGGTCTACATTTTTAAAGCTTTATAAAATATGTAACATAGGTATAAACTTCTATCTAAAAAGATAATAAAGTTTACTGATACTTCTAAAGAACTTCATCGTCAGGTTAGCCGCACGACAATCGAAAACATGTCACTCATGATGGCGTCATCCCGGAGCCTCAATCAAACCCTAAGTGATGGTTTCGGTGGTTCGGACATTTTAAAAAAGTTTTCGTAATTCCATCATTGTGTTGTCATGTTGTTTTATTTCCTGACATTTCCTTACACTTTGTGTCCGTTCATGGCTGTATGGTGGCCAGAAATCAGCCATGAATCCACCCACTTTGATGGAGCGAACCTTGTTGAAATTTTCTTAAATACGTTCTACTTACAAGAGAATTTTTGGTAGAATATTAAAAAAATGAACAGTAGTAGTTAAGATAAAGATTAATTCTGGTGTTTGTTTAGTTTTATAGTGGGGCTAATGAGGGGCACAATTAAAAAAGTACTAGTAACGTTTTGTAATAATTACGTTTCTCTTTTCATATACTTTTCTCGGTAATTTATTTTTGGATCCAAGAGGTTTCGGAACGCCGTTCCGGCGCGTTCCCCCTGAAATCAAGCCCTGGTGTTTCCTCAATTATTACTTTTACTGAACATTTGTGCTCCTGTCTCCACACTAGGTTTCCATCTGCACCCACGTTGTGTTTTCATAATTTTCCTAACTCAACTATTTCGCCTACACATTATTTGTTATGTCTGTATACTGTAAACACATAGGCCTATATGTATTAAGACAAAATATTATGTAACGGACCGGATCGGACCCACAGAGAGAGCTGAGCTGGTCTAGAAACAGGACACCTGCTCTTGGGTAACTATATGTAATAGGTTTGTTGTTACTAGACAAGTACGCATATTATCAGTAATTATCAATACAATGACTGGACATTAAGCTTCCGTACAATTACATCACCGTTATCTAGCTACTCTTCACACAGAACTACTACATCTGTGCTACTGAGACCTGTTTACAACGCAGTCTATGAACAAGGGTAAAATAACATTAACTACAATTCAGTTCCTTCATGTGTTACAAATATCTAGTTTACTTCACTAAAACAGCTGTTCTAAAATCTGGGGGAGGGAACATCTTTACTAAAACAGCTAACTTTAGGGGGAGGGAATTCAATTTTCGAACATTATTATTCGCATGGTTAATGCCTTCCTTCCCTTAATGTTATTTCTCCAACAGTAATTTAATTGGTTTTCAGTTCTGAAAATTGTATTCTTAAGTACATTACTTGCATTTCGTACATTTTTATATGCCTTGTAAGTTGCATTAAGCCTTCCAATCTTACAGTGCCCACATATTCGGATCCGTTCAAAATTTCGTCTAATCTAACTCAATCTCAGTTAGATAAAGGGAAAACACATTTATATTGGCTATAAAAAGCAGTAGGTTTTATAGGTCTTACATATATTTTAATTTAATTTATTTAATTATATTGAATGTAGTATTAGAACACTTTACTTTGTAAAATATCTGTGGGTTCTGTACTTGATGGAAGCAGTTTTGTGCATCAGCCTCCTACATTGGCGAGTCCAACCGGCGCACGGAATTCAGCATACATATAGCGATGCATTTCGGCGTTCCACACAAAGAATAGAGATCTGCGGTGGTCACAAACGTTGAAACTTGACTATTCGCCCAGCAAGCACTCAAGACTGGTCACAACAACAATTTCGACGTGGCTAAACTACTGATCGCCACCGGTCGTCGATTTTTTTTTAGGCGATTTAATTACGGCTGGCGCCGCCTCTCGCATCCTAGCTTCCACTGGCGCCGGTCTAAACAGTCCTGTTCTGTAAGTCCCCTTGCATTCATTGCATCTTCGACGTCCATTTTCCATGAATGTTTAGGTCTTCCTTTTTTTCTTCTAAAGGGTGGAGTCCATTCCCATACCTTCCTTGGCCATCTCTCATCCGACATTGTTTTTAGGTGTCCGAACCAATTCAGTCTTCTTGCTTCTATTGTTTCTATAAAGTCAAGGCCAATTCCCACCGCTTGTTTTATCTCTACATTTCTCACTCTATCTAGTCTTGTTAGTCTACAGCACCTCCGCCAGTAATCCATCTCCATAGCTCTTATTATGGATTTATTTCTTTTATTAATTTCCCACAGTTCTGCTCCATATAGGCCTATACTTTCAACAATAGTTTTATATATTCTGATTTTATTGTTTTTTGTTATTCATGGACCCCAAAGCAGACTCTTTAGTTGTTTTGTTGCTGTCCTAGCTTGTCCTATTCTTACTTTTATTATCGATTTATTTTCAAAATAGTTTGCCAAAAATATAAATACAAGTGCATATATATAAAGAGAGTATTACGTATTAAGTTTACGTTGGAAACTAAATGCTCGCGAACAGTGGTATTAAGCGTTACAAAGAAAGTAGACTTCTGCATAATGGCAAACTATAACAAAAACAATGCCAGCTGACTAGAAAGTGTTTCAGCCGCACGATGGTATTGACCCAGTTCTGGCAGAATGGAAAGAAGAAGAAGAAATTGAAGAGAGCAAAAATACATTAGAGATGTATCGGTACAACGTAATCAACGATCGTGACTCCACAGTAGTAACAGTACAAACGTTTTTATTTACAAGCGATAAAAGAGAGAAAGACAAGAGTTGGGATTTATAAATACATGATAATAATTAATTTGCGTCCATAGCGATAACGTGCAATACCGTTACAAGTTTGTTGCCATTGCAAGTAATGGTACAGGACAAAACTCGTTTCCCAGCTAATCGACTAGACAAATAATTAGCGTTTTGAACAGACACGTAGGTATCGATACACGTTTTATTCACCTGTCGCTTTCCATTTCAAATGATTAAATCTTGTCTATCTGAGTCAAATTTGACTTTTCCCTAAGACAAAAAAAGAGAAGAGATTTCTCAGTCACGTGGCAGGGTATACTCTCCATGATCATAGAAGAAACACAGATATACGGCAGGAACTGAATATTATGAGCATACTCGACAGGATCCCCCAGTATCGGCTGAATTTGTGGGAACATCTTTGCTGAATGGATGACTGCCGCATCCCCAAAAAACTATGGAACTATAAGCCGAGGGGACGGAGAAGTGTGTGACGTCCAAGGAAGCACTGAAGTTACCAGTAGAGTGGAATGAAAGTATAGGGCAACATTTTTTTTTTCAGCAAATAACTTTCTAATAGCATTTAAAAGTTGCTTTTTTATGTCAGCAATAACACTACGAAGTTTTGTTGTTCTATATTTATATCTTGAGGTGCCGCAAGAGCCTTAAAAATAAGGTTTTTCTACAAAAAATCCAAATTTAACATAAAATTATAAATTTTTCTCTACTTTAGTTTTACATTTTTTTATCAAATATTGTTTTTAATAGCTATCAATATATGCTTCTTTACTATAACAACAATGATATGAAGTTTGGTTGCTCTAAATTTATACCTTGATTTTCCGCAAAAGTTAAATAAATGGGCTTTTTACCTAAAAACCAAATGTAAAATCCAATTTGAATTGATCTATTGTAATTACTTTTTTACTTTCAAATTATTGTTTAAACACAGTTTTTAAAATAATTGTATCTAAAACTACTTAAAATAACTGATTAATAATAATAATAATAATAAACTTACCTATTGTTTCGGGTGTTTTGCTTTATAAAGAGGCTTTAGAAAGGGATTCAACTTAAACATTCAACATGAACAGTTACCAACTCACTATAATTGAAGAAAAAAGAACAAAGGTAAAGACATAATTAATAACCAGTGTCATTGAAACAAAGTAAACATTAAAAAATAATAATAATATTCCATTAGTTCATTAGTTTCACATTTCTTTGATTTTCAACTTTTCTTGAGACTTAGATAAAATGTTTTTTGATATCAAATTTTGGCATCATCTTTTGCGAAGCAATTTTTGCTTTAACAAAGCCATCTCTTGCTTCAGGACCACAGACACTTAGTGATGACTCTGTCACAAGCTTTATAACTTTTTCTACCGCTTGTGTGTGACAGGGAAAACGAGGGAAATCTATAGATTGCATCTGGCAACTAGGTTCTCTTGCTTCACTTATATACTTTTTTAAGTCCTCATCAGTTATGTGTTGTTTTGGGGGCTCTGTGATTGTTATATCCGTCCACTTAATCATATCAATTAAATCTTCAGCATGAAAGTTGAGCTTGGGGACCACAAACTTCCTTACGCCATTTTTGTGTTCCAATCTTGCCTTCAGAAGTCGGCGAAAACCTAGCTCTCTTATGTGTTTTCTCTCATCACATAACATACAGAGAAGCACGTTTTCTGGGTGAGCGTAGTAACCATTTCTTTGAATAACTGGGTCAATTATTTTTAGATGTTGCTCACAAAGGTAACGTGAAAACTTTATCAGTCTCCAAAAATGTTTGGAACCATTTACACATGATGGTTTAAGTTTAATATGAAACCAGATGGGAGCATACACCTTCACAACATACTCTGTTAAGGTTTTAAGGTTATCTGAAGGATTCTTTGGTCCAACATACAACCGAAGGATGCGACTTGCTAACGTAAGCCATCGTGAATGAGCCAACTTTCCTGGTTTTTTTAAGGACAGATCTGGAGAGCATACACCACTTGAGATTGATGTGCACATTTCAAGTAAATATTTTTGGTCTGTGCTTAATCGTCTTTTATTTCAAGATTAGGAAGGTTGTGTTGTATAGGAGAGAACTTAACTACTGGAAGTTCGTTACAGTTTTCAAGTTGTTTGCCTAAAACCCCTCCAAATTCATTGGGGTCTTTTGTTTTTCCGTCTAATGCACAAAACAGGTGGCGCAAAGCCAACTCATTACCGTGGAACAAACAAATCAGCCACTCCAGTGGCCTATTTAGATCTTTCTCCATTAAAGCAAGTACACCATTATTAACTCCAGTGTTTGTGGCTGTTCCATCACATCCAATAGCAGTTATATTGGATATGTTCAAATGATTGTTACCATTAAAATACGCTGTTATGCTGTCTTTTATAGCTTCGCCTGTTCCAAAAGCAGGAGTTACGTGCCCTAGAAAGGATGAACCAGGCTCTTCTACTAATGAAATATGTTCTTCGACGACAGTCTTTTTGTAAAATTTGTTGCCTTTTTTTTCTTGCACAATTGTTTTATCTTTTCTTGTAATTGTAATTATCTACTACAGAGTAGTTTATGTATGTAATTTCAACCTTTAAAACAGGCATTTGGTATTTAAAATAATTTTTTTTATTATACCAAATTTGTCAAAATTCGTAAAATCTACTTAAAAATACATATTTTCAACTCTTTTGCGGCACCTCTAAATATATTATATTTGTGAACATACTTTAACACTGTCTTAACAAAGGCAATAGACAACTTCTTATCACTATTACGTATCGAAATTAATAAAACTATTTTTTCATTCCACCCTAGTGACCAGCTGTAATATTTGTCTGTTTGAGACCGGAACAAACCATTCTTGGTTTAAACCTTCAGGGTGATGATGATGATGACAAAAAAAGACCACTAACGCGGCAGTCCGGTTGGCTGGTCATATGGCATTTTAACGATGGAGGAGGGGGACAAGGTTTCGGTACCTTCTCTATGAGGAGGTGTTGCAGGAGGAGTCGCAATCACAGCCACCATGATTACGCTGCACTGACACATGCATAATGTCTCTCACAACAGAAGAGAACTTCAGCTACAACACCTTAACAAGGAAGTCAAATAGAAATTGACCTTAGACCATTTGTCTTACGACTAGATTACATAAAAGATTGATTCATTGCTTCACGAAAAAGGGAGAAATGTGATTTTACACGATAACCAAACTAGCAGAGGATACACAAAAAACAAAACTAACGCCTAAGATGGAATATTTGAAATGAAAGACAAGAAGAAGTGAATAATTACAAGCTTCTTGCTTGAGCGTTACCGACGGTGCCAAGGAGAATTTCCGTTTCTTCCACGGCACAAATTTATGGGAAACCATAAAGCAAATTTTTTTTATCTCTTTCGACAATGTCATACTTGTCTTTGTTATCTACCTTTGATCTCCCATTCTGTATCCGGTTTTCCCCCCTGGACGACGGCTGGTCTTCTCATCTTCGTTTCGTCTACCTCTCAGTCTGCTTCTCGATGAAATTTCATCGCTTTCTTATCATTGCCTCAGGTCCTCTTCACTACACGTGTCCAAACCACTTTAAATCTCTCTGCATTTACATGTAGAATAATTATATATCTTATTATATTCCCTCCATTCACAATTTCTGAATTCCTTGCTTTTTCAGATTCTTTTATTCATCATAGGACAGAAACCCTAATGTTCTAATGAAATTAATCTGACTTATTCTCCTGCATATTTTACAAAAAAGTAGATGAGTTTTTCATCATGTAGAATAGTACTTTTTTTATTGTTGTATTGGAGTGTTAGTCAAAACACAAAAAAAATATTTCTACTAGTAATTTTGTACAAACCACTATGTTGTCTTTGGTATTGACGAGCGCTTCCGGCAGTCAAGCCATCTTCAGGTCATTTACCAACCTTGACGAGCGCTTCCGGCAGTCAAGCCATCTTCAGGTAATTTACCAACCTTGACGAGCGCTTCCGGCAGTCAAGCCATCTTCAGGTCATTTACCAACCCTGAAGGTAAATGACCTGAAGATGGCTTGACTGCCGAAAGAGCTCGTCAATACCAAAGACAACATAGTGGTTTGTACAAAATTTCTAGTAGAAGTAGAATAGTACCGTTGCTGTAGGCTACTGGACAATAATTAAAGGCGCCTTGATATCGGATCAAACTGTTTCGACCTTCACCCAAGAGATCAAGTTAGCTAAACTACTATTTCTTACACAACCAGAATGACTAGCATTTCCTAACGTTCGGTCAATATTACTGTTAACCGGCTGACACTGTTATAGTATCTAACATTGACAAAACATTAATGATTACAGACGTCTACCACAAACCCGTCTTCACATTGTTTACAGTTATAATCCCATCTTTGTGTCATGACTCGACTATTTTGTCTTCTCCTTCTCTTCATCTTCTACTTGTCCTCATTCTTCTTCACTTGTCCTTTCCTTCTTTACCGCATGGTTTAGGTATTTACCTATTCCCCGTCTTTAAGAATACAACCGTTCGAAGTTCCTTCAGTCTCTTCCTTTATACTGTAACACTAGTTACGTTAACTTCTTTTTAATTTTATAGCTTCTTCTTAGCATTTGTATTAATTTCATAAACTTTTAAATCACCTGCCAACATCGTGATTCGTTTTTCTGTCTGTGCTTGTCTACTCTCTAACATCCTCTGTAATTTCATTTCGGGAACCTGTACTTTTTTTTAAGCAATTCATGTTGCAAAAACTTTTATAAAACAGGGGCAGTCGTTCATTGTTTTATATAATTTAATTATTATGTCCGACAGTACTTTTATTTTTAAGCTGATTCACATATCATGTGATATTTCTATAGCTTACTTCTTATAGCTCTGAACGAAACAACGTTCTCTTTCACAGCTAATATCTGGCAAGTAATTAAATTGTCTCATTGTTTATAGCCATTCTATGTATGATAGATTCTTCTCCTTTACACGCCAAAACCTAACCTTACTGGTGAGCACATAACATTTTATCTTTACTACTTCATCTAATTTAAACGCTGATCGTGGTAATTCATTCTCACTGTGTTGAATAATTAATTGGCACTTTGGAAAAAAATAATGTTTATGTGCTTTGTACGGCCCTGACGCTCTACTGTTCCGAAACGTGTTAGCGATTACCATCTAAAGTAATGTTTTAAAGAATAACCAAACGATAAAAAGGTTTACCACAAAGAGCGGCGAGAGTTATCATACCGAAGACAAAGTTTATGTATCTTGCTCAAGTTATATACTGAAAAATACTACTTCGAAAGTTTGTTCGGACGATTGGAAACAAACTACGGGTGGTCGCAGAATTATGACATACATCGTTTTCTTTAAAAGAAGAAGTGATTTTATATTAGGTTCTACTACGTACTTTGCTGGCGAGTAAAGGAAAACCATATCGATACGAGTAATCGGTGAAAATTATGTTTAACGCGAACGAATCGAATGGACAAACAACATCAGCCTTGAGAAACCGTGCGAGACAGACGCAATCCCGTTAGACAGAGAGGGGAGAGGGACGGCAAGGAAAAGCAGTAAGAAAGCTACTTATTGTGGCTTGAGGAATAAATCAAGTGGCAATTCCGTCCGAGATTAACCACTTTATTGGTATACTCTAATGATATGAGAGCCGGACCAATCACCAAGTTTGCATTTCCTTCGTGACCCACAAAAAAATCATAATAACTGTTTAGAAGTATGTGTATTTTTATATTTTTAATTTACAATATAGAGCAGTTGAACTGTAAAAAAGATAACACCATCTGGATTCGAATAAAGTCTATTATTAATGAAAATAAAGCATAGATTAATAATGATATGTAGTAATGACAAAACTTGTTCTGGAAATTCCTTCTGCCGAAAAATATAACCCCCCCTCCAAAAAAAAACTATCTGTTTAGTTTCTTAAGATGACCTCAGTAACTATGCCTTTAGTTTCCGAGAAAGGCCTCAATGCTGTCATTACAATTGCTGAAGACAGCTACAGAATTTTAATCGAAATATCGAAGAACTAGTAATTAAATCAATGATTATATACACAAACATAATTAACCCGCATCATCAAAAATGTTTTTATTTAAAGCTAATCAAGACAGTGTACAACAAATTGAATTGGAGTCCGATGGAACGTTTAGTGCGCTTACTTATCCGTAAACAAATTCTGACTTACGAAACGACAGGTAAGAGAAAAGTCTTCAAGTCCTCAACGATGGCGGTACAAGCTGAAGTTTAATAAAAACTTGAAGATGAAATTATTCAAGAAAAATAAAAAGAACAAGAAAAGTAGACACTCTTATTGCCCCAAAGGTTTTGATGAAGTCTCGTCAAAGAACTGTCAATCGCTTTCCAAACATTCATGCAAATAAGAAGAAGAATGCAATTGTTATTTCGTTACATTGTACGTGCTGTCGACATTCGGTAGACACAAATCGCCGCTGAAAATATCCTCATTAATGATTACTGTTAAAAGTCGTTCAGGTGCCGTTGGGAAAGGAAGTGCTAACAAAAGACATCTTGACACAGTCACGATGTGTTACGCAATGACCGACTTGGAGGCACAGAAGCGACGACATCAAATAGGCTGTGTCGTGACCGACGCAGTGGACGGGGCATGACCACCGTAACCAAGTTCCGCTCGCTCACATTTCAATCTATACGATTCCTTGTCTTGAGAGACATTCATACAGAAAGGAATGCGTGATATCAAGAAAACACATGCACACACAAAACCTGTCCGACTACTTTTGTTTTCACTTTCCAACAACAAAAGAAAACTAAAAGTTTGTTAAACTTCAAGTAGTTGTAAAAAATTTAACATTTCTTTATCGTAGATAGTTATGAATTGCTTGATAATGTAAAATATTTAGAAGTGGCAGGGAAGTAATAAGCGTACAAGTGTAGAAGTTATCCTGGACAGGTAAGCGATATAAAACGGTTATTCCTGTTATCCTGAAGTTGTAAAATATTGGCGACCTATCAATATGGACATGAGGGATAATGAAAATTATTAAAACTGGTCAAGTCTACAGTTCCGGGATCACCAGAGGTTGCTTAACGTACTTCTCGCAGTAAAGAACATTCCCATTGAGAATTAATTAAGAAGTAATTAATGTTGCACAATTAAGAGACCGAATTGCTGAATTGTGTTCTAAATTCTCTACGGAACTTTAACTCACAAGAACGTAATGACAGTATACTTTTTGGACAGCAGAATCGTTGTATCAAGATATTACTTCTACAGGCCTATTTGATGTGTGTGTGTGTGTGTGTGTGTGTGTGTGTGTGTGTGTGTGTGTGTGTGTGCGTGCGTGCGTGCGTGCGTGCGTGTGTGTGTGTGTGTGTGTGTGTGTGTGTGTGTGTGTGTGTGTGTGTGTGTGTGTGTGTGTGTGGGTGTGTGTGGGTGTGTGTGTGTGTGTGTGTGTGTGTGTGTGTGTGTGTGTGTGTGTGTGTGTGTGTGTGTGTGTGTGTGTGTGTGTGTGTGTGTGTGTGTGTGTGTGTGTGTGTGTGTGTGTGTGTGTGTGTGTGTGTGTGTGTGTGTGTGTGTGTGTGTGTGTGTGTGTGTGTGTGTGTGTGTGTGTGTGTGTGTGTGTGTGTGTGTGTGTGTGTGTTGTGATCACAAGATAGATGAGCTATCAAAGCATGAGGACTTGTAAGATTCATAAAGGCTCAACGTACACAATGGCTAGGTCACCTAGAGCGGATGGATGATCAACGTGTGAAAAAATAAAATCCTGAGGGTGCAAGTCTATAAAAGCAGGAAGAATGGATGTAAGTGGTAACCGAGATGGCAATGGATAGGAGACACTGGAGAAGATTGGTGTCAAGGCAACGGATAGGAGACACTGGAGAAGATTAGTGTTGGAAGCCCAAGTTATTAAATTTTAAGAATTTTAAGGTTACTTTTTTAATGTTCTTGAGGTTCATTAGGTCTACTGTAATTAACTCAAGAACATACCTGCACCATACTATGGTAATTTTTTCTGATTTCTTCTTTTTTCTTGCCTTTTTACTTTTATGTACCGTAAGGAAATGGAAGTGTGGTGATCGCGAAAAAAATCGTGTTCGAGATAAGGGCTGATTCTGATTGTACTACCCTCAAAACATGAAGAAAAGCCATTTTCCAAAAATGTGTGTGTGTGTGTGTGTGTGTGTGTGTGTGTGTGTGTGTGTGTGTGTGTGTGTGTGTGTGTGTGTGTGTGTGTGTGTGTGTGTGTGTGTGTGTGTGTGTGTGTGTGTGTGTGTGTGGAATTTTTTCTACGGTGAACGATAACTGCCGCAAATTCAAACAGAATCAAATAATGTTTTGCATATGTGCCTGAGTTGTCGAGGCCTTAAGGCCTATTGAATTTGGTGAAGACCGGTTAATGGGAAGGGGTAGTTTACCTGCAACGTTTTACGTTTTAACAAGTGTAAATTACTTAATATTGATAAATAAAGTATACTAAAAAGAAAGTTATAATAATCTACTGTAGATAGGTTGACGAAATATCTATAAATGAAAAGGATAGTTGAAGGGGGAGGGGTACTTTTCTATAAATGAAAATGATAGTTGAAGAGGGAGGGGATAATTTTTTATATGTGTACTACGTTATCGGCAACAAAGAAGTAGTTTCTATGGAAATATTTCATTTCAATTTGTCAAACATAAAACTCGATTTACAAGGAACACATCTAACTTGTTAGAAATTATCAAACCGAATTCAAATATCGGTATGGAGAACCATACATCACTTCCACATTCTAAGATTTATATTTAAAATCATTTTCAGCCAAACAGCCAGGGAAGGAATTTTAACAAAAAAATACTTCTTTGTTGCCAATAACGTAGTACACATATAAAAAAAAATTATCCCCTCCCCCTTCAACTATAATTTTGATTTATAGAAAATTACCCCCAGCCCGTTCAACTAGCCTCTACATTTATAGATATTTCATCTATGTTTCTACAGTGGATTATTAAGATCTTATCAGGATACTTTATCAAAATTAAGTACTTTACTCATGTTACAACAAAAAATGTTTCAGGTAAACTGCCCTTTCCCCGTAACCGATCTTCACCAAAATCAACAGACATTGAGTTCTCTATAGCTCAGGCACATATGTAAAAAATTATTTGATTCTGTTTGAATTTACGGCACTTATGGTTCGTCATATAAAAAATTACCCATGTTAAAACATACAACATGAGATTTATAAAACATATCTAAGATTTATATTTAAAATCATTTTTGAAATAAAATATTTTCATAGAACCTACTAACGCTGGGGAAATCTGAGGAGCCAATCAGAGTTGGGCCTACCTGTCACTCTGCTGAATTTGGTGGAAAGCCCTGTCACTGTCGTCAAAGTATCAGCCTTGACAGGGTCCTCTTTTTCTGCAAAATGGGAGAGGCTTGAGATGGAGTGAGTGACATGGTCCCCACCTCAATGAAGAACCCATTGTTTTATAAAAATATATTTAAATTTTGAAAACTGAAAATTCTTTTCTTGTTGTAAATATTTATATTTTATAATCAAAATGACTTTATTTTTGTTACCTGGCAACAAAATTATTTTATTTTAAACAATTACCATTGTTTCAAAAAGTTTAAATAAATTTTCAAGTACTTTACTCTTGTTAAAACGTAAACGGTTGCAGGTAAACTACCCCTTTCCCTTAACCGATCTTCACCAAAATCGAAAGTCCTTGAGATCTCTACAATTCAGGGATGTATGTAAAACATTATTTGATTCTGTTTGAATTTGCGGCAGTTATCGTTTTCCATAGAAAAAAAAACGTTGCAGGTAAACTACCCCTTCCCCTCAACCGACCTTCACCAAAAACAATAGGTCTTGAGTACTCTACAAATCAGGGCTGTATGCAGAAAATTATTTGATTCTGTTTGAACTTGCGGCTGTTATCGTTTGCCATAGAAAATACACTTGTTAAAAAAACGTTGTAGGTAAACTACCCCTTTCCCTTAACCGATCTTCACCAAAAACAACAGGTCTTGAGAACTCTACAATTCAGGGCTGTATGCGAAACATTATTTGATTCTGTTTGAATTTGCGGCTGTTATCGTTTGCCAAAAAAAAAAAATTTCCCTTGATAAAAAAAACTGTTGCAGGTAAACTACCCCTTTCCCTCAACCGATCTTCACCAAAAACAATAGGTCTTGAGTACTCTACAAATCAGGGCTGTATGCAAAAAATTATTTGATTCTGTTTGAATTTGCGGCAGTTATCGTTTGCCATAGAAAAAAAATCTACAGATAGACACACAGACAGACAGACACACAGACACACACACAGACACTTTTCGGAAAACGACTTTTTTTCATGTTTTGAGTGTAGTAGAATCAGAATCTGCAATAATCTCGAACACGATTTTTTTTGCCATCACCATACTTCCATTCCTTAAGGAATATGGAAGTAAAAAATGATTTTAAATCTAAATCTTAGAACATGGAAGTCATGTATGGAAGTCTCCATACCGATATTTACCTTACGTACAAAAATTGTCTATTGTTTGTGAAAGAAGCAGAAACTAAAGTTTCCCTTGCGACAATACAAGCACTCGATACAAAATTGTTTACTCTTTTTTCATTATGGTTACTTTTAACCGTCGCACGAATACAAATTTTATCATTTCTTCAGATTTAAATTTAGTTTTTGAAAATGAAAAAAGCACACAAAATTTTCAAAAATTTCGGGTACACGCTTAACTGGGTCTCGAACCCACGTCTCACGCAATCCGAAACGTCAGGGTGAGAGATTACACGTTCTTGCCCAATTCTGCATAACTGTGCAGTAAAATGAATAAAGAGGCGTAGGTAGGCCTACAACATTACTGCTGCCATACGCTAACTGTTTAGTGGCGAAGTAACGGCAGCGTACAGCGTACTGCCATACACAGAAGTACGACCACTTCCAAACGCGTCGTTATTGTTTACACTAACTGTACTCTCCCGCAGTATACGTTTAATTACGCATAGCTGCAGCTTCTCATTTGCAATGCCCCGTTTGCATTCCTTAGCTCGCATTACCCAGTCGTGTCGATTACAATAGAAATTTTCTACTTTTTCAAACGAGACATATTTACGGTCGCCATCTGTCCCGGGTACGTCGTGTTTTTCATGGGCTCTAGTAGAAGGCAGGAACATTAAACGTGGCAACGTTGCGTCTGAGGGCTATAAGCATAGTGTAATAAAATAGCTAAAATGGACATGTTATATTTCATAGCATTACTAAAAAATCCATCAGTAGGCCTATTTGTAGCTAAATCTAAGTTATAGGTATCTACGCACTTAGTGCTATACGTTTAAGTTGAAGAAATTTGTGAATTAGTATTAAGCCTAATAAATTAATTTTGTTCGAGTTATTGAATTCCTATCATATGAGTGAGTTAATTATTATATTTCTTTAATAATATAACAGTATTTTAAATAATATACTTTTAATTTGGAAAAAATGAAGAATTATAAAATTGCTGTTAACCGGCAGTTAAAAATGACGCGATTTGATTATTGAAATACATAAATTAAGAGATCGTCTAGTCGGCCTCAAAAATCAGCTAGTTCCAGTGTTGCCAAGTTTAATATTCCGGCCTTCTACTAGAGTCGCCCATGGTTTTTCACGTTAGACGAAAACGTCCGGGAGGGGGTGATTTTTGTCCACGTTTGGCTTTCATAAATTCCTAAAAAACTTTTGACGAATTTCACGATTACATTTTAAATTAGAAAAATTAGAATAATACCCATAACCAAGTGGGCAGATAAGAAAATTATGGACTATCACTTTAAAACAAACGAATAGAAATTGCGTGTTTTAATTTTTTATTTACTCTTTCCGATTAATGTCTATCTTTTTTTCCAATAAAACTGTGTAGGCCCTACTTTTTAATTAGAATATCGTCTTAGTTAAGAGAATGATAATGTTTCACAATAAATAATAGTAAAATATTGCGCATACAAATTCTTTTGTTTTTCGAAACCCAAAATCATTTTTAACAACGTAGTAATTTTATTCTAAATGACATGCTAACGGCACAGCTGTCTTGTTGTATGCGTTCCATGTTCAGGATTGTCACAGTTTTTGAAGCCGATTTTCCTGCAAATTTGTTACTCCAAACGGCAACACTATAAATAAACGGCAAACTTATAGATACACTAGATATACAGTGTGATTCAGAATTGCACAGCAATACTTCAGGAGCTGATTCGGACCATTAATATTATTAAAATGTTCTACAAAAATATGTGCAAAAACGCTTAGTTTTCCGGTTTTAACAGATTTATTCCTATCTGCAATCTGTTTTCAGAATCCGACAGAACGTCTTATCCTGCGATATGCTAGTAACATATCCAGGGAACATATTCACTACTAAATTGCCACAAATAAGGACAGGCCTATTAATACAATAAATATTCCCGAAAGACTGAGACAAATATTTTAAAATTTGTCAAGTTACTGACTGATCATCACAAAAAATTACACCATTTATCAATTCACGGCCACTACTAAATTAAGGATAATTTCTAGTGTCTCCCATTATCTCCACCATTATGTAGCCTTCAGATACAATTTAGTCATTTATCAGTAATAATGTGATTGGTTTCTTTTGCGACTATAATATTAGGCCTATTTCGTCTAACACATTTCACTGACAATCGCGCCTGACGTATATCACAGACCAAATGTTTGAAGAGTTGTCGATGACTGGCGTCCTTTAGGCCTATGATATCAATGGTTATATTCTGTTACGTATTACTCAACATATAGACTAGTGTATTACACAAAACTATATGTATGTGTGTGTGTAACGCAATACATACAGTACCACGCTGTTGTAGCTAATATTGCATAGACATCAGAATACGCCATAAGTTATAAGTATTTAAGATATTTTCTTTTTCTGTACGTTATATTCAAATGTTTATTTAGTATTTAGACCTAATACCATAACAATTCAATGCCACTTAGGACAGTTACAAACTATATGTAGCCTACATCCCGTAATTCGTAAAACTTGCTATTAATAATTTGAAAAATGACTGCTCTTTGAGTCGTTTAATTTCCGCCAATCAAAGAGCGTGTCGGTTCTATGTTCACCGCCTCTCTCTGCGAATACACACGCACGCGCGCCCACAGCCTTCGCGCTCTCTCTCTCTCTCTCTCTCTCTCTCTCTCTCTCTCTCTCTCTCTCTCTCTCTCTCTCTGACTGGTTGACTTGCACTAGATAATACGAAACTTGAAGTGGGAACTTGTTGCATGCGGTTGTCATTGAAGGTACAACCTTTCACAAGCCATCTTTAGAATTATTAATTGAAGATTCCGATTTGTGAAGAATTATTATGTGTATAACGTTTCTCCGCACAGTTGTGTAACTGTGAACAACTGTGTCGTACAGTTGAATAACAACAGGATAAAAGTCGATAAAATTATACACGTCGTTTAACTGACTCAGGACAATGTTTTACAGAGAATACGGTGAGTTGAGTTGTATTAAACAGCAAACATGAGTGGTTTAACAATTTGTCTTAACAACAGATGATAAAAAGATTCTGATAGTAATTATGAATGTAGACTTAATTGCAAGCACTACTTTATTTTGTTTATGATCTTGTTTTCTAAATTTAAAAAAAAAGAAAGTTTGTCGATGGTTTTATAATCTTCTTTACCACCCATTATCACATTTCTTCTAACGCCATATTGAATATAGGACTACCGTTTTATACAAATGACGCTACCCTAATAGCAGAAATAGAAAGTGGGAGTTCAAATCGGAAAGCATTCATTATGGGATATCCACTAATTTTAGAACACTAGTATCAAGTCAAGTAACAAAACGATTGCGTCCTAGGTCGCAAGGACGTGTTCCGCAAAGTCACAGCACAGGCTCAAAAAATTATCAACCTTGGGTTGAAATTTTGTGTGCATTTGATAGGGATTTCGAATATAACAATTAATAAGTTGGATCATATTTTCTGAGTAATAAGTCGACAGTCTAGGCAAAAATTTGGGAACACAAGAATAAAGATGTAAAGAACAATGGCATGGTGCGGCCAACACTGTGGTGCCGTTGGCGGTTCATATTCGCAACGGCTGTGCTGCGGTCGTAGGACCGACTTTATCTGTCTGCCCACCCCTCTTGCTGATGAACAAACAATACTGCGGCCTCATCTGGCATGCCTGAACCAGACACACTTACACCTCCTCGCACGCGCACGCGCACGCGCGCGCACGCGCGCGCACACACACAACTCCCTCTTCGCCGTGCAGCTCACCACCACATGTGGTTACTATATGGGTGATTTCTCCTTGGCGGGGATGGAACGTAAAATATACCTACTTCAGAAATATATATTCCTATAACTTTGTTGTTTTTTGTATAGGCCTACATAGTTTACAAGCAAGACGGTCAAAAATTTGCAACGGGCGTAACAGATATAAATTGTCAGATTATTACCGAGTTCATATTTTATTAAATACAAGTGTACGTAAATTTATGAAGTTGACAGTTAAAATACTGTAGAAAAAGTACAAAACAATTTATATAACATATATTCTTGTGGATAGTTAAAAATATTATTTATTATTAGTAAATATAAAACAAGAATAATAGTGGGGAAATATAAATATTCCAATATATATATTTGCAATATACGCAAAGTATAGTGGAACAGTGCAAAGCAAGTTCAGCGTTTTTTATTTATACATTCACATTAAGTGTAATTTTTTAAACAACTTTCCGGTTGCCAAAATGTATACAGCTGTTATCATCAGGCTCAATATAATATACATAGACCTACTAACGTGAGGGAATTAACTCTATCTCTTGGACAAGTATACAAGCGGCAAATAGCGACAAAAATTTATGTTCACGGCAAATCTTTTAAATGGTAATGATAATAATAATAGTAAATTTATTACCCTGAGCTGCAGAATTCTCACACTGTTTTGAATGAAATACATACGTAAAATCAAATAAATAAATCTTAATTCTTAAAAGTGCAAGTAAAGTTTTTTTTATAAATTATTTTCGACGTTACCGAAGCAACATAACAAGGAGGCCATCATACGCCGTTTCTCATATTTTATTTTATGTTATTTTTTTGTTAACTGGTAAATGTTAACAATATGTAAGGTATATTTTTGCAAATACAACTAACAAGTAAGACGGTCAAAAGTTTTCAACTGGTGTGACAGACATCGATTGTCAGATCATTAAAGCTACCGAGTTAATAAAATTTTCGAATTTCTAAAACTGAATACAATACTTACATTCTGGTTAAAATTCTGTATAATTTTATGTAGACGCGTGCTAAGTTTTAAGAAAAATGGTTGCTGCATTCAAATGTAATCGTGATACACCCCCTAAAGAGATAAATGCCCATTCGTCCAGTTAAAATTTTAGAACTCGCTTCGCACGTTCTCAAATGTATTGATAATAAAGATTAACAAACAACTGAAACATAAAAAACAATTGGCTACATAGACATTACAAAATACGATGTAATTTCAATCGAATAAATACAAATCGATTGCACTTTATTCGATTAAAACGTCTCCTGTGATGCAGATTTAACGTGTAAAACGTGTGATAGACAATAAATAACTATACCCTGATTAACGAAAGAAAGTGACTGGCGGAGCGGCCGCGCGGCGACCGAGTTTGTAGTAAAAACATTCCACTTAATAACCTCGTGGAAACGTAAAATACAGGGCTAGAAATGTCTAATGAACTGTATTTTAATCATCAATTAAAGACGTTTTTAACAAACTTTTCTAATTTTTTAAATCTTTTTTCAATTAATTTATATTGAGAGTTAAATAAAAAAATACACGAATTTGAATTAAAAATTTAGTGTTTATCGTTTTTATTACGTAAGAACTCAGAGGTTAAGCATCGGAAAAACATTTCTTGTAGGCAAATGGTAGTCCACCTTCTTTAGTACAATATATCAAAAATTGAGATTCCTACGATTAAAATTAACGACGTTATTAATTTTTTTCTAATGTCCTGTTAACTCAGTTGTTAAAAGTTGTACATGAATGAGATTTGCGTGACGCTCTCTTTAGATAACTATAAGAGAGAAGTTAGATAACTATAACTTCTAACACTCTATTTTTAAGTGTAGAAGACATATACAACTTACACCTTGTACGTGATAGGAATACTACAATGGATTAATATATAAAGTGAATTTCACAGAGAGCAGTGCGTGGCGCTCTGCGGCGGAAGTACAGTCAGAACCTAGTGGACCCATTTTATTCGCGCGCGCGCGCGCTACCGTCTTCGTTTGAAGACTACTAACTCACAGCTATAAGTGTTTTAATAAGTGTTTCTTATAGAGTGTTTTAATAGTGTATTTTTATGATTTATACACATATTTTATGAGCGGATTCCATAAAAGCTGAAGAACACTACAATACTTGTAAGTACCTTACTGTCTTTATTATTTATTTGTCAATGCTAATCACAAGTAATTTACTAATTGTTTTTTACATTTCAATACATTATAACAGTAAAATACTGTTATAATTATGCAATATCTGGTAGACCGAGCAAAGCTCGGTTAGTTTTAAACTGTAAACTGTATTTCATAGTTAAATAATTAGTTGTTGAGAAATTTGAATGGCATTAACAATTTCCCAGTAATTACATTGCACTTCAATTAGTAGTATTAAAGCTGATCACAAAACAAAAATAGTTTATTAACAAGAAAACAATAAATACCGTACGGCAATCATTCAAGACCATCTGTTATAAAAAGCATGTAGTTCAGCTAAACCACAAAAGTCTGGTCAGATGTAAGTTTTTGACAGATCTCCAGGTAGATAGATTAGATTAAATAAGTAGACAGATAACTAAAATCTCTGTATATTTATATGAGAGGTTGGTGACTCGTAGCAAGTTGGCTGTGTCAATGCGTGAGCCGTGAGCGTATGCACCACTTTCTTTGGGCTGTTACTGTACCTTGACTCGATGGCGCGCCGTTGAGCAATGTTAGTTCTAATTTTCCTATATTAACTGATTGCGGTTATATTTCGTAATATTTGAAGGTTACATACCACTTTTTATTGATGAATACAATTTTGTTATGCTTACTGTGAAAAAACTCAATGAAAAAAATTATTAATAATGGAGTTAACAGTACATTTGGAAAAAATTAATAACGTCGTTAATATTATTCGTAGGAATCTCAATTTTTGATATATTGTACTAAAGAAGGTGGACTACCATTTGCCTACAAGAAATGTTTTTCCGATGCTTAACCTCTGAGTTCTTATGTAATAAAAACGATAAACCCTAAATTTTTAATTCAAATTCGTGTATTTGTTTATTTAACTCTCAATGTAAATTAATTGAAAAAAGATTTTAAAAATTAGAAAAGTTTGTTCAAAACGTCTTTAATTGATGATTAAAATACAGTTCATTAGACATTTCTAGCCCTGTATTTTACGTTTCCACGAGGTTATTAAGTGGAATGTTTTTACTACAAACTCGGTCGCCGCGCGGCCGCTCCGCCAGTCACTTTCTTTCGTTAATCAGGGTTTAATACTTTCAAAAGAAACTAATTTGTACTTGTGTTATATGCGTGTATGTATATTAGAAAATATTATAATTTTTTATAAATATATAATATAATTAACGTATAATGTACAATAAAACTACGCGTATTTTATATTTTTTTATATAGTGTAAATTGTTAAATATAAAAATCACTGGAGACTGACTCGGTGAGCATTCGCACAGCAGTGGGTAGACAAGCGCTAATTGTGACGTAGAGCAATTCTCAACGGTATGAGATAAAGTTGATGACCATACAGTAGTACAGACACAGTGTGCGTGTCTGATGCAGTCAAACTTCGGATTATTCGACAATCAATACGGTACGGTGTGTTGCAGTTCTCTAGAGAACAGGTAAGTAAACGTATCACACGGCTAAATGCACTCTCCTCGCGCGTGTACTGCTGTACGCTAGCAAACACCAGTAGTATTCTTATCATAACTGATTGGAAGTCGATCAAGTTGAGGGACGGGG
Source organism: Magicicada septendecula (assembly GCA_034769895.1). NCBI lineage: Eukaryota > Metazoa > Arthropoda > Insecta > Hemiptera > Cicadidae > Magicicada > Magicicada septendecula. Next base: position 303,504,009 of record CM068373.1, on the reverse strand, counting down.
ATTGCTCCGTTACCTCTGCACAGGAAATCTGCGACAAAATTCTCCTTGATAATGGAAAGTTCTGATTCCCGTTTCTCGACCTTCGTCTCGAAGTAACCTGTCCGTTTGTTTGAACGATAATGCTAATGGAGTTGTAGCGAAAAGACAATGCAGTCAAACATTTGGTTTGCAACCGATTAACGGTCAACTTTGATAGGTGATCGGTGACAAAAAAATATTATTTACTTCCAAGTAAATCTTGTCAACTTATCGTAATAAAATGTTTCATAACACTGTGATCACGGATATTATCTGCGTTGATTGATTAGTCTGATCAATCGTTTATTACTATCAACTTAAGAAGAAAGGAATCCAATCACATAGTTATAAGTAGTTTTTCTTGTTTTCGTAATCACGTATTTTAAGTTCGTCACTTGTTACAAGGCTCTACAGTTTTATAAACTGTAAATGTCGACATAGGTCGGCGAATGCGTTTTTGTACAATGTTAGTGTTTTTGAAATAGATAACGGTATTTGTTGTTGTTTGTAGTAAATATATACGGCGATAAAATTACTCCTCACAAATTAACAACAATCCGTTTTTTTCCAGTTGATAAGGAAATTCTTGTATGTAAATCAACGGAATAGAGTTTTCGAAAAGTGGAATTAAATTGCTTTAAGGGGCTGGAAAGATCTGCTTCACATGAAACATGAAAGGCCCGCAGGTGTGGAAGTCAGCGAACACAGAGAGGCCATTCTCCTATAAATTGTATGCAACGGTCATGAAGCCAGATCTGCCATATTGGTCAGTCAAACAATTAAAATCACCGATGAAAACGCAAAGGAAACAAATGTACGTGATGTAAGTGCCTCACAAGGCGGTAAAATGTTAAAATTTCACCTACGTTTCAAAGAAAAAGAGTGATGGATGCTGATAGTGTTATTGTATAGTTTAGTGACATACAATTTATGTAAAAACAAATAACAGAAATTACAATAAGTTAAATAGTTTAAAGTTGTGACATCAAAAAATCACTCTGTGAGAAAGTTTTTAATCTTGAGGTTTGCGACATTTCGTCAGAGGAAACAGGGGTGCCGATCCCTCCACCCCTATGACGCTTTCCCCCAATTTTAAAAAATCCCCCCTTTTTCTGACAAAGACCTTTTCTCTCTTTTACAATAAAATTTCTTACCTAATCGAGCAAAGGCCGGGGCTTTCTAACTCAAAACTATTACAAAATATTACCTTTTACCGAAACGATATATTGATTCTAGGTAGTTATAAACTAAAAATATCGGTATGGAGAACCATACATGACTTCCATATTCTAAGATTTATATTTAAATCTTAATATCGCCTGCCAAGCGCGATATATTTTCTCTTATACATGATTTACATTAAAATGAAAAAATTTTAATTTTATTGCCTGGCAACAAAATTATTTTATTTTTAACAATTACCATTGTTTCAAAAAGTTTAAATAAATTTTCAAGTACTTTACTCTTGTTAAAACGTAAAAGGTTGCAGGTAAACTACCCCTTCCCCTTAACCGATCTTCACCAAAATCGAAAGTCCTTGAGACCTCTACAATTCAGGGACGTATGCAAAAAATTATTTGATTATGTTTGAATTTGCGGCAGTTATCGTTTGCCATAGAAAATACGCTTGATAAAAAAACGTTGCAGGTAAACTACCCCTTCCCCTTAACCGATCTTTACCAAAAACAATAGGTCTTGAGTACTCTACAAATCAGGGCTGTATGCAAAACATTATTTGATTCTGTTTGAATTTGCGTCTGTTATCGTTTGCCGTAGAAAATACCCTTGTTAAAAAAACGTTGCAGGTAAACTACCCCTTTCCCTCAACCGATCTTCACCAAAAACAACAGGTCTTGAGAACTCTACAATTTAGGGCTGTATGCAAATAATCGTTTGATTCTGTTTGAATTTGCGGCTGTTATCGTTTGCCATAGGAAATACCCTTGTTAAGACATAAAACGTTACAGGTAAACTACCCCTTTCCTTTAACCGATCGTCACCAAAAACAATAGGTCTTGAGAACTCTACAATTCAGGGCTGTATACGAAACATTATTTAATTCTGTTTGAATTTGCGGCTGTTATCGTTTGCCAAAAAAAAAAATTTCCCTTGATAAAAAAAAACCGTTGCAGGTAAACTACCCCTTTCCCTCAACCGATCTTCACCAAAAACAATAGGTCGCGAGTACTCTACAAATCAGGGCTGCATGCAAAAAATTATTTGATTCTGTTTGAATTTGCGGCAGTTATCGTTTGCCATAGAAAAAAATCTACAGACAGACACTTTTCGGAAAACGACTTTTTTTCATGTTTTGAGTGTAGTAGAATCAGAATCTGCAATAATCTCGAACACGATTTTTTTTGCCATCACCATACTTCCATTCCTTAAGGAATATGGAAGTAAAAATAAGGATTTCTAATAATAAATCACAAATTAATATTTTCAGTAAAACGTGATTTGTTTTACGACACCAGTACTCTATGACTTTATTGAAAAGATACAGTTTTGCAACTTAAACGTCTCACTTAAATCTTTTGTATCGATAAAATGATATAAAAATTTCAGTCTGTTTTTGGACCTTTTCGTAGTGTAATAAAATGTAGCAGAAAGCAAGATAAATAAAAAGTTTTGTAAAATTGGGGAAGATTTTTCATGCAATAGTAAAAGAAAGTCCCCCCAAAAATTTTCTAAAGACCTCCCCCTCCCTGTAGGCACCCTTGAGCGGAAAAGTTGTATAAAAGCGTCCGAGTTGGTGATATTTTTATACCACTGCTGCTTTTGCCGCCTTCGGGGAGAGAAATGAGCGATACTTGAATGCAGCTGAAGTGATTTTCCAGCGCCAAGCGACACTGGTTTTTTTCCCTTCATACAGTACTCAATCACCATACTCGCTATTAATCTTACATTAACATTAAAATGTGCATTTTTCCAAGTAAGCAGTTAATAGTTTTTCTGAATACTTCTAGCGTGAACCGTGATCCTTTGTAATTTATGGACAGTGGTTTACCGGTTGCAGAAGTCATGAGCGATGTAGACTTCGCCAAATCCGTTGTCCACATCTAACATCTAAGATACGGAAGATGAAAACAAAGGAAGACGCAAAGGAAGAGCCAGACAGAGAACCGACTTTCATTCTCTCCACTCACACAGTCCGTGAATCACAGGCATATAGTTCAATTTGATAGTTACCCCAACCGAATAAATGCGAATATAAAATGGCATGACCTTGATCTGACGAGAACCGGTTCTGAGTAGCCCAGTGTCCGGCTCTTTAAAACTGTAAAAACATGTCTGCTAATGTTAGCGCATTTGTGACCAGTGCGACACGAGCTGAGGAACACAGCAATCTGTGCGTCAAGATAGATACAACTGACATTTTCGTTTCTGGCTTGAAATGTTTATCATAACATTAAAGCTTTCACGGCCCGAGTCATCTTCAGTAAAACTGTTTTCCGTGATGTCGGGCCGTGGAAGACGTTCCGACTGTAGCAGGACAAAAGACTCATTAAAGATGACTGCAATAGAAACGTTTTGATCTACAAAAAGAAGACCACGGACCGACAGCCCGGAAAATAATTTTACTGAAGTTGAAATATTCAGTTACAGAGAACAGTGGATATAGGCCCTACTAGCTTAATAAATAATAAGCATAACAAATTGTAATGAAGGACGTCAATTCAAAGAGAAATGAAAAGCATACTTCCGATAAACGGGAAAATACACTAAACAGTTGGATTTAATTCTCCGAATCAGTAATTACTAGTAAAATAAGTTAAAAGTAAATATACATTATATTAGTCAGCAGAAATACGTACATATGAAGGCCAAGAACGTGGTAATAAATAAAAGCAACAAAATCAAAATTACTGATGGATGTCAAGTTCAATGACGAAGACATAATTGATGGATGGGGAGAGTGTACAATTCAAAACCGAGTAAATTAGAAGCACAATGTGGGCGGTAAAGCACACAACAAACATCAAGGAAAAAGATAGTTGGCGCAGTGAGTGAATGTCGGAAAGGCAAATGGTTTTCAAAAGTGGCCTGCTGGAGTCGTGACGGAGGCGAAAAAGGTAGCAGATTTGGATATCATGGAGGGCTCAAGTAGATGAGACCATGCAAAAGCAAAACCAATGATACGAATCAACGAGTATTACTTGTTCAATAATTTTGGGCAGAAACTGTTGAAAAGTCTTCGAAAGTAATGTATCGTCTCATTGTCTGTACCCGTACTATATGTTCGATTTTCTGACTATGCGTTAGCAAAAGTACTTGAAAAGAAGAAGTACCGGTATATCAATTGTGAAAGATTGTATTACTTAAACTTAGGTGAAAATACATGATGTTTTAATGTGTAAGGTTACGAAAGACTGGTTTAGATTTCAGTTTGTTTTGTAAAAAACTAAATCAATATTCATGTTTTAACAAATTAAAACTTTTACTAACTAGATATAATAATTTAAAACAACTTTTAAAAACACAAAACAGAGCGGTTTTAACAAATAACAAGTGACGCTGTGATCAAAGTAACCCACCGTACCTAACCGTGACCGATATTGTTATGCCATTACACAACACTCTACGTGTTTCTCTGCTATCCCAGCGGAGCCCGGCTGTAATGTGTGTGTGCGTAAATATTGCTGCTTCTTTGATATGGAGGACAATTACGTGACACTCGTCACGCGTGCGCAGCCGAGTCTGTTCCAGACTTCACCGGTCCGCGCGCACTGTGTTCAAGGCGGCAAGCAATTACGTTCTAGTGTTTTCTAGTAGCATTGACGCGTATTGTGGATTATTCTGGAATCTCGGCAGGGTATAAATATAAGCATTCAGCGACGCTTAGAGTCAGTTTTAGTGACGATTTATTCCAGTGAGTTTCGAGTTATTGTGGGGCGATTAACATAGTGCGTTACAAGTGGTGTGTTAATAATACGTGATTATAGTGCGGAATTCTTAAAGTTTACATTATTATTTGTGTGGACAGATTAACTTGAATTGTTGTACGAGAATAATCTTGTTGAATAACTTGTTGATTACAAACTGTTAATTGTGATATTTAAAGCTGGTTTTTAGTGACTTTATTGGTGTCTTGTATTTTGTTTTCCACTGTACCATACGACGATCAGTAGACCATCGTAACAATATATTATGCGTTTTTACACATAGGCGTACGTACCATGCGAAAAATACAAAACGTAGATTTACGTATTGTATTGAAACATATATACAGTATAATCAACATACCGATACAGCCTGAACTGTTGTGTGGAGGCAGATAATTTGGGAATTTCAGAAATTGGTTGCAGCAGAAACGTAGTAGGAAGTTTAACGTTTAAAGTAATACGTGAGTTCTGTTAGTGGGAGTCCGGCGTAGTAACACTCAAGAGGAGGCCCTTAGACCACCCCGCCTTACATCAGATTGGCTGTTTTGTGGACTGTAAAACAAAAAGTGAGTATTATTATTTTTAAACATTTTGTTTGGATTGTGTGTTCGCATTAGCTTACATGTTAATATAAGAAGACAGTGTTTTGGTACCAGTAATGCAAGTTAACGTACAATGTAACTAGAAATTCTTCGGGTAACATTAAAACGGCGAGTGCGATCAAAAACAAACTATTTAATCAGATGAACTGCTCATTAATGCGTTCTGAATTACTTCGCTAAGCGATATTCGCTATTCGTTGACACTGATTATTGCATCATCGAAATCGAAGTATCAAAAATTAGTGAGAGTATAAACAATACAAAAATCTCAATATTCCTGTATCCTCCCGCTGCGATAATGCCCATGTTTTACACGTTACACAACACTACAGATTTGACAGCATCGCTAATCACTCGCATCGTAATTTTTAATCTGTATGCACTTCCGTCATTAGTTGCATTCCTTATGCTTGTCTGGCTTTTGAGAGCCTCTGTTGAATAAGCTCTTAGGTCCACTTCACACACACCTGACATCAATTTAGACACAAAGTAACGCGGACGTGCTGTCACCACAATAACCATAACAAAATGCAATGAATTACGTTAATTTAAAGGGAAGTCAAAAACGTGTAACCGCAAACGGGAAAATGCATTACACAGTTGAAGTTCATTCTCCGAGTGACTAATCACTAATATTAATAAATAAGAAGAAACCTTACTTATAAGAATTTGTAAAAAGACACGCCACAGCATTACATTACTGAGAAGTCTTGGCCGCCGTGGTTAACAGTGGCATACTTGCCCGTACGCCAATTGTAAGGTTCGCTCTCTTTTCTACACAGCAGTAACGCAGTCGGGTAAATGAAAACTTGATCTCAGTCTGCAACTAAGTCAAACCGATCCAGGCTAGTTCCATCTACATACCCTAACACGATATTAACGGATACCGTTGTCGACCATCAGGATTGTTTATCGAGATTCCGGTCTAGTTCTCTGTACTGTTCTACCCCAACAGTATCACTCCTGTGCTCTTAATGTCTGCTTTTAACCACACAGTACTGTCTTGGCAGGAGAGAGGCTAGTGCTATCATCATTTCTTCCAACTGGGAACAGACACTGGGAACTTTTAAGCACCAGTGCCTGTCAATCCGGAGTAAATTCATTGACTTATTCAATAAAACACCGCACGATAAAGCATGTTTTACTTCTTGTGAGTGTCCTGCTTAACTTTTTCATTTTAGCCGCCAATTTCTTTCTTCACTTAGTTCTTTCTCTACAACTTTGCCCCATCAATACATGTTAATGCTAGTACTCTGCATCTATTCCTTGGAACATATATAAAAAGATCTCCTTCAATTTCTCGTTTCCTCAATACAGTCTGAATTTCTTTTATCCAGGTGATAGTTGGTCTTCCTCTTTTCCTTCTTCCTGGCGGGGTCCATTCTATACCTCTCCTTGGCAATCTTTCGTGTGTCATTCTTTTCGTGTGTCCATATTATTGTAATTTTTTTGTTTGGACAAAATCAACAATTGAATTTTTTAAATTTATTCTGTCTTCAATTACTACATTTTCTCATGTCTGGATACTCTGGCCGAACGTCTCCAAAAGTCCATCTCTGCCGTCATTAATTTTGTTCTTGTGTGTTTATTAATAGTCCAAACTTCTGACCCGTAAGCCACTATACTTCTAACAATGATTTTAAATATTTTGGTTTTAGTTTCTGCTGTAATTTTCTTATACCACAGGATTCCATTTAATGTAGATATAGCCATCTTTCCCAAATTAATTCTTCATTGTATTTCTTTGTCTTCCTTCCCGCTGGGCGTAATACGTTTTTATATCCCTCTCCAATTTTTTCTAATCACGTAGTACATGCCTTTTTCATTATTTCTGATAAATACTCGGTCGGTTTTCGAGGAAGCCGACTCGTTTCTGTCGGTGTTATCTTTAGCTTGGTCGTTTTCTGTGTCCCCATTCCTGAACATTTCATATTCCATCCGATCAGTATAAGTAATGCACTTATTAAAAAGTGCTTTCAACATATAATTGTTGTAACTCTTCATTACCGTTAAAGGCTAAATTATTTAAGCGCAGTACGGTGGCCTTGCAACAACGAGCTAATACAGTATGCCGCAGGCCGAAGGCGAGTCAAGTTAGCAATGGTGGTCTAACGGGCCGTCACAGACCCACTTTACACTGGCACTATACTTCCGCCTTTCTTACACACCAAACAAATACGTATAACCTATATACACGCAGTGTGTAAGTAGGCACTGCCTGCTTCCTGCACAGTAGTCGTAAGAATGCACTGAATTTCCTACAAATTTAGCTTTTAAACAATCGTCATGCGATTAACCGCGTGGATCTAAAACAATTCTGTTCACTGTCATTTATATACATAGTAAGAAAATTAATTGACAATGTTCTTAAAAAATGGCAATCAAAGGAATATCCTGGAGTCCAGCTAGACCGACATACTTACCTGAGTACGTTACTATTTGCTGACGATAAAATAAATAATACAAGAGGGTAAAGATAAATTACAACTGGCAGTGCGCCGACTGAATTAAATATGTCCAGAATATAATTTTAAAATTTCCTTGCATAAGACGAAAGTTATGGCTTTCCAAGGCAAGTATCCCGTTAGGTCGAAAATAATTGTCAACAATAAGCCAATCGTACAAGTATCAAATTTTACATACTTGGGCTGCTACACAAGCTACAATTATGACAATGACATGGAAAATAAAATAAATAAGTTCCAGGCAATATGTGGCACAATAAATAGAACATTAAATAACGTAACACGAAAAGACACAAGGATAAAATTTTATAAAACGATGGCTGTACCTGTACTTATGTACGGGAGTGAAAGTTGGATAAATACCAAAAGAAGAGACAGCAAAATACAGGCAGCAGAAATGAGTTTTTTGAGACGGGTCAAAGGCTGCACAAGAAGACATTTAGTAAGAAATGAAGACGTGCGAAATGAATGAAACTTATATGCAATAAATGAAAAAATAACTGAATATAAAGAAAGATGGAAACACCACGTAAATAGAATGGGAAATGGGAGAATACCCAAAAAAATACTTAACTACAACCCAAGAGGGAAAAGAGATATAGGAAGACCACGAAAACGGTGGTCGTAAGTTTGTGAAGACGGAACAGGCAAATGCCTAATCCTCTTTAGGTGGCGATCGATGGGGATCTTAGTCGTTGGGGATCGATGGCTTTCAGTGCTGCTGCATTTAGGCCTACTTTCAAACTGACAAAACGACTCACAGACGGAAACACTATCGTGCACAAACGTGATATACAGTCCGATAACAGAGAACTACAGTGCCACGTATTGTAACCTATTACTTAATTTGCGTTCCACTTTCTAATCGCTTTAATTATCAGACTTGTGTTTATTTTCGTTTTGAAACGTAATAACAGACGTCCAGTGCCGTCGAAATGTAAACCAGTAATCACTGCCATTTCCAGTCGTGCTGCGGTGTCTCCAGGGTTTCACTTCCTGTTGTTTTCTTTTTTAAGATCTGATTTTTTCGTTTATCTCGCTTACGTTCTTCCGTTGTTTGAGTAAATCAAAACATTCGTTACTGGCCGATATATTTTATTGGAAAGAAAGTGGTTCCTAAAAGTCAGTACTTTCTTTTCTTCTATTGTCTTCATAAATTTTAGTCAAATAGTCAAATTCAAAGAGCCTTCGGAAAATTGTAAATCAATTAGCATCGTGCACCTGAAATTTTCATCATCATCGAGACTTCAAGAACACAAGCGACGACGATATCAGAAAGTTTGCTGAGAAACATGAAGAGACTTTACCAGCGCGATAACGTCGAAGCTGTCCAGCTGCTGAAAGTTTAAGGTCTGGTCAGAAGACACAACACAATTAAACGAACAGTCAGAGACAAACCCACATCGCACTGGATCAAGTCTCCTCGCTGTGCTGTCCTGCAGGACAGAGCTTGCGTGAGGCTCTATGCGGGAGCTGACTCCATTCGGCGGCAGTACCTATCATCCAAGCTACTACGTTTCTGCTTTATAGCTTTAAGCAATCTTGGAAATCCTATCTAAACTTGTTCTATGCACGAGGTCATCAATACCTCTCTGCATCATTTAATTGCATTAAGAACATGGCTGGATTAAGGCTATGGGGGCCCGGGGCTATTTAAGAGCAGGGCCCCATGTATGATATTTTCGCATTTCGCACAATACTTTACTTTATTCAGACGATCATTTAATAAATATAGTAAACAAAATATTGTTCTTAAATCGTATTTTTACTAGTATATTTTTTATTTTATACTGATTAAATAGATGCTGAAACTCTTTACTATTATTTTTATTTCGCACATCTTTTTACAATAATCATCAGTACAAATAAATTAGAGAATACAAAATAATTTAATCGAAATATGTCATTCTGCTCTTCTTCTCTGCAAACTCTGCTATCAAATCATCCCAATCCAATGTTTTTAATAATTCTATTTCAGTAGTTAATCTTGCTAAATTAGTTAAGCGGAAATCAAGCATTGTTGACCTGTACATGTTCTTGATTCTTTTAAGAGTAGTAAATGATCTCTCAGCCTCGCAGTTCGCTATTGAAATAGTCAGAAACAATCGATACGCTATATAAATATTTGGAAATACATAAAAAAATGTTAGTGTTAACTATTCGAGCCTTCTCGAGACTTCTCCAAAAATCACCATAAAGCAATTGTGATAGCTTATAGCTGGAGAAATTTTGAGCGTTAAACTTTACTTTAACATAACCTTATGTACCTAAACATGTCCCCAAGTTTCATTTAAATCCGTGATCCGCACTTCAGGTACTCTCCTTGTTAGTGCGGTTTTTAATATGTCGCTTACTCGGAAAATTTTATTTATTCATTCGAAAACGATAATTTTTAAATGGTCGGGCATGGGGCCCCCCAACAAGCGGGTCCGGGGCTTTAGCCCCCCCTAGCTCCCTCTTTAATCCGGCACCGATTAAGAATATCTTCTACTCTCAAATATTGTGGAATAACATAACTTACATGAAACCTCAACGATACTCATAATAATCTGCGTAAAAGTCGCATCCCCGTTGTTTCACACCCTTATAATATAAGGTCCCAAGTTTCACAACCGTACACCAATAGGCCTATAGGGAAGTTACGGAAAACGTTGTATCTAAGAACCAAAATTTGTAATCCCACACAATTTTAAAACTCACTACGCCGTGGCATTTTGATCAATCTGAGAATAAGTAACATTTGACATAAATTGGCAGCCATCTGAAATAGTGGACTGTAAGATTTTTTCTCTTCAGTTAACATTTGTATTTTATATTGCTTGTATGTAGGCTTTAGGCAAATTTTCAACATATTTTGTCTGTATTTACTTATTAAAGATTATAAAGTGAATGTATCTTATAAACACAAGTAAAAACTGAACTTGCTTTCTACTGTCCTCATTTTGTAGTGATGGATTTTAGTAAGTGGTGTGTTGTAAATCGTGTGCTGAAAGATTTCGTCAAGGAAAGCGTTACTGGTCAAACAAACTGCTTTCACTCGATGGGATGTAGTTGTTGATAGACTAAGGAGAGACAAGTTGAATAACACACGCACACACATAAACTTTCACCCAGCCGGTTCATTATGATTATTGTCTAACGTAATCAAAATGAAAGTAACTAAATCTCGTAATTTCATTGCCGGGAAAACAATGGATCATATTTTATTTAAACTTACTGCTGCTTCATAAAGTACACTTTGATCACGCGTGTTAGAAAAGACATCTTCATCATCTCAGCTACCCATAGATTTAGAATTTCTTCCAGCAATGGTATGCTGCCATCTGGAATCGGCTTCAAGTTTATGGGGCGGGGTGGGGGGTCCTATAATTTTCTGACTCCAAACCTCTCTACTTTGCCGATACCCTTCTTCCATTTCTCAGCTTCTATTCACCTTATCCGGTTCTTTTCTCCTAGATGCTGAGGTCTACTTTTTCTTACTTTTCCTTCGTCTATATGTACCCGAAGATTTCTAGGGAGGTAACTACAAATGAAGAAATGATATCGCACCTGTTATCAGTGAAACATTTAATTGTAAACATTTTTGCCTTTATTACACATATAGGGAAGACAAATATCCCTTTTTCAATTTCTTCTTTTAAAAGTTTCAAATACATTTTGAACAATATTCAAATCGTATTTTTAAATACTAAAAAAACTAAGCTACGCGTTTTAAATATGTTTTGACTCCTCCTGTGGATCCGTTCTTGCAATTTGTCGTAGTGTACTGTAATATTTAGTTTGATCATCCGTTTAATGGTCGCTAATTTGCCTTACGTTATCGTACCAGGTTTCATATGGTCTGCTCAGAAAGTTGTATATATCAGTCGCAAACATTCCATTTCTATTTATTTAACTTTCCCTTATTTGTATTTGTAAACTGCCGACATTCTGCGCTATACAGTGTGAGACCTCTACACCAGAGACATAATCTTTCGTATTTTATCGTTCCTTCAAGCTATGAGTTCTAAATTACGTTAGTTTGAAACACTCTAATATATGCGGATGTGTATATGAGTAGAGAAAACGGTGTGTGACACGGAGAACATGCTTGTGTGCGCGCGCGTGTGTGTGTGTGGTGATACAGATTCAATCGACTGTGTCAGTCTAATACGACTATAAACCACAAACAGTCCAATGCGGTTTGTGTTTAATTGAAGTGAGAAATAATAAAGACAGAAAAACTAGTTTTTCTCTGGTTATAGAATAACACTTTTCGCTTACACTAAAACTATGCCCAACTTATCACTGTTTCAGATTTCAGAAATCCTCATCAATACGATAGTTTAGAGAAAGAGTTCGTAACTAGAAACAGGATTCTATACTTTTGATTGCTTTCTTACGCTATATTGGTAATGCTACTTACCTCAAAACAATATGCCACTCAGAAAACTAGGAAAATCTTATTAAGCTTTGCGTGCAGCGTGGCTCTCTCCGTAATTTTTTAATCGCGCAAGCAAAAATAGCTTTAAAAAAAATAGCAGACCGTTAACTATGTAGTTCTAAAATTAATTTCTTGGTTTTCCTAATAGTTCCCATGGCAGTGGTGGTCAGAATTTTTTGGTCGACGGAATACATTGTGACTGTGAAACTGAGGCGTGCCACATGATATTTATAAGGCTCACAGTATAGGTATGTAGGCAAACATCTAACTATGATTAGGGATGCATTATTAAGACTCAACTAAAACCAAGTTTAAATTTTAACTACTGCTTTTAAGCTTTTGAGAGTAGCTTTCCTTGCAATATTTTTAATATATTTTTACTTATGTAACTATTCAAAACCTACGGTGATTTTACTTGTGTTGTAAGAAGATATGTGATGACAGTTTTTGAATTCAGTCTTGGCTTTAGTTGGCTTTAATTTACTACATGTCGCATAAAATTTTAATAAGGATTTCAGTTTTATAAATTTATTTAACAAAAAATTATAACATTTTTACGTTCTTCGATTTTTTTGTTTAGTACAATTTTCGTTATTTTTAATGTATGAATACTCCTAAACCTATACAGAAATAGGGTTTTAAATTTATTAAAAATCCAGAAAAAATTGTACAAGTACTGGAAACATATTTTAAATAAAATTTTCCTTCGTGTTAACGCTAACCGGTACACGTCCTGAGGGTTGGCCAACCTCTGTTCTATGCGAAAATATATTTCAAAAGCAGTAATTCAAAAAGGGACCTTAGGATGTTTTCACATCCAGAACATAGAGCCGTTTGGACCAGAGCCTCTACCTACTCAAGACCGTCATGCGTGGTAAAGAGCCACACCCTTTACGAGGTGGTCCTATAAAAGAACACGACGTTCTAGACGAGAGAAGGTCGATAAAAAATCTAGCCGGCATAGGGTTGGTTGCCCTATACGGTGGTCTCAATCAACAAATAACATTTCCAACAGTAGCCTCCGAAACTAGGTAGAATACCGAAGATAACGAAAGATTACAACCCGAGAGGCAGCAGAAAAGTTGGTAGACCTAAGAAAAGGTGGACTGTGGAATAGGAACAGGCCGCGAAAGCCTAACACCGTTAAGAAGATGATGATGATGAAGCAGCAATTCCTTTTTGGCTAATTGTTTCACTGCCCAATATTCCATGGTTTTACGACCCGTTAAGGATCTTGGCTTCCCATAGTGTTACTGAGCGTTCATGTTAGCTAGTACCTGGGCTAGCTGTACCACAGCGATTTAAAATCTTCAAGAGAGCTTGTACGCAATTGCATATTTTCGTATCTTTCACCATTATTGACTACTGCTTCCTACCGTGTGCTACCTTCATAAACTCCAACTACGTCTAAAGCATTGTTCACATTTCCTCGATCTTCTTTTCGCTGTTCTCCTCCCGACTTTCTTTGACGATTGTCATAAGGGTCATTGCATATTTCTTCGCCTTTGGTTATTGTTTTTGATATCGCAAACAGACACAGCACTAACGACATCAACACTGAAGTAAGAAGAAGAATATATCTCCCAAATAAAACATATTATGGTTTAAAAAGCACCTGACATATAGCTTCATCTCAAGAAGCCCAAAATGCAAAATCTACAAAACACTTATCAGGCCAGTGCTGACATATGCTTCAGAAACCTGGACAATGACAAAAAATAGCGAGAGACTTCCAGGTTGCTGTGAAAGACGGATTCTAAGAACAATATTTTGAGGCGTACAAGAAAATGAAATATGGTGCAGGCGCTATAATTATGAACAATACCATCATTACAAAGAGCCGCACATTGTCAGGCTAATCAAAATACACAGGCTAAGGTGGGTTGGACATATAGAGAGAATGAAGGAAGGACAACCTACGAAACATATTTTCTACCAGAAACCAATGGGTAGTAAAAAAGGGGAAGACCCCGATGTAAATTCAAAGACCAGATAGAGGAGGACCTCGGAAAGCTGAACATAGGAAACTGGAAAGCCAAGACTTGCAATAGGAAGGAATGGAATCGACTCTAGGAGCTGGCCAGCGGTTGATGATGATGGCAAACAGATATAATGTATATTAATCACACGCATATCGATAAGACGAAGACATTATATTTAATTACCGTGAATCCGACAAAACGTGTGCCAACAAATAGCGCACGCACGTGTGTGCATTAGCAAAAGAAGCACAGCGGTGAGCCGAGGTGTGGCAGAACACAAACATACAAACAATTCTGTCACTAGGTCGCGTAACACATTGGTCGCCTGTTTGTTCTTATCGATTGCCTGGGCACGCTTTGTTCTCCTTTACTTTGTTTTTTTATTGTCTTCTTTGTAACCCGCTGAGATAGAGCATGAACGTATTCTATTGTATATGTTACTCTCGAGAATCGGCCCTTCAGAGAACCAAGCATAATTAAAATGAAGACAATCCGGAAAATTGACATACATATTTACATAAGCTTTCCTATTAACATCGTTTAAATCAGTTCATCTTCGGACGTAATACCTTCAGTCTATGAAACCAAGGCACTTTATATAATACACGTATAAATATACAGTGGAACTCGCGAATAACGAGATTCAAGGGACAGATAAATGTGCTCGCTATATCCGAGTTATCGACTCGCAAGCCTAAATTTTTATACCGTGATTATCGACCCCATACAACAAAAAAAGTCTACTATAAAACAGGCTTTGCATAATAAAATTTTGACATGGTTTACACTCTACGGTTAAAAGTGAAATTTAGACTTTAAACCTTATTTAGACGCTAATATTCTCTACTGAATATTGGCGTACAGTGCATTCCCGAAATATATTAACAGTAACTGTGTAGTGTAAACTAACCAAAAGGCTATCTGGCAGAAAACGCAATACCTTCCATGCCACATGTACAGTATTTATTTTTAAATTACAAGAAAATTCACTATAATTTATTTGTATTTCTGTTCTTCGTTCTAAATGGAATCGTCAAAATTATATCTCGCACACAGAAGTCATCTATTTTTGTTTGCTTTGTAATTCTCTATCTGTAGATATCAAAACTGTTTTGTAATATATATAAATATTCCACGAATTAATGACATACATTATTAGTTTCACTAAATTGCGTTAATGATTTTAAATGCTGTATTGTAACGAACGTTTGTTAGACGTTAACGCATGAACAAGCCTAGGATAAAATGCTCGTTATAACCAAGTTTCTAATGCGTTCCTACTCGTTAAAAGCGAGTTTAGTTATCATTACTAAGACAAAAAAACCAAACAAATCTCGAACTTTTGCTCGTTATATCCGCGTTAAAAGCGAGCTCGTTATTCGCGAGTTCCACTGTATGTTATAATGTATTTATTTGATAAAGTCACCCTTTACAACGACAATTATGCTAATTTATGCAAATTGTAAATTATTCAATCAGACTAAAATGTGTCGAATTGATCTAATTATGTAAACGTATTAATCACTCTAATAATTGAATGTATTCATTATTAATTAGCATAATTGGTGAGACTCTATATTTGTCGTTATAAAAAAACAATATAAGAAAATTTATTTAAACAAATCAATTGACGTTAGTGTGTTTTGATACTAAGGTTTGTGACAATAATGAACGCATAAAATACATAACGAATAATATGCTTATTTATTATACATTATTCAAATAAGCTTCCGATACACAAATGTAAATTATGACCTGAAAATACATTCAGAAACATATAAGAACACAAATCACAATATAAATCCGTTTTCGTTGCTAGCTGAAAAACATAACATACAACACTATAAATATACACAAAACATAGACAATCAAATATTATTCACTCTAAACTAATGCGTTCATTATGTGTCTCAGATGAGTAGCTTTTATATTTTAACATTATATTTACGATTGATTATATAATTTCTCAAAGGTGTTGGTTCTTGGAAAAGAGACAGAGCAGCCGTATTAATATCATGAAGACTGAACTTGATATTGTGAATATCCAAAATTCCATCGGCGAAATTCCCTGTTCACTGGTGATTCCATGTGAGTGGTAGTTACGTTGATTAGATGTTTCACTATCACTGTGTAACTCGCGAAGAGAATTCACTCGCGGCATGCGTGATGTGGCGTTAGTCTTATCCGTCTATAATAAGAGTTTATAGAGTTCTGTGTTGTGTAAGTGCAACAATTATTAGTGGTTGTGTTCAAATAAATGTCTATTGCAAAACTGCTTCGTGTGACTATTCACGTTTTATTTAGCTTGGTCGTAAATGTGCGCAATGTTATGCACTAGTGTTTATGAATGTTGAGTCACTTATTGTTCATGAGTCTGCACGACTAGAATGGTTACGTCTGAATCATATTACGTTCTGATATTAATCACAATGTCCGAAGTTGATGCACAAAAGTTCTAATATCGAGACGTTACTTCACTTGTTAATGTTTCTAACTTGCATGATGCCGAATAATTGAATAGTAGGCTACTTTTAAAGTTTGTCGTATTGAACTCGAAATCTAACGATACTTATATAACTTCGCACTAAGTAAATAAACTGCGCGTTACTGCGGTAAACGTCTGTAGAACTGAGTGAAATACTGAACATAAAAATTTATGAGACTGTGATTGAGACTAAGATACTGAGATACTGAGTAAGACTAAAACTAAGGAACTGAGCTCCTCGCGTACCCCGCAAACAGTTTTTATTAAATCTCTTCTACCATAATGCAATTTTCTGTCTTCCACGCCTATGGTCGTTCTCGATAGGTCCAAGACTTCCTTCCACTGTGAAGATCTATGGTTTTCGACTCCCTGATTCGCTTCCCTAGTTGTCACCATGACAACAGTTCTCTCCACTTGCTTCTTCGGAAGATGCTAAACTCTGGTTGGCTACCGAACATCCCTTGAAATACACAGCGAAGGACATTGCACTATTTCTAAGAATGTAAAGTAATTGCCCGCCTGTCCGTCAAACCTTTGTTTCACGTGTTTACCAAGGTTCGCTGTTATTCCCTTGCTAACAATCTGTTGCGTCCTCTTCATTGTTCAACTACCCTTCGTTTTTTTCTACCAATTAATAACTTCTTGCTTGCTGTCGTTCTGAGCTGCCTCCACGATTTCTCGTCGTAAATATAAGTTGTCACTCTGGCGTTTTTTTCATGCTGTGCGACATGCTCGTCTTGTATTCATTGAGTATTTGCCGTATTGTCTCTGTACTTGGTAAGACCTTTCTAAATCCTTTGTCAGTGAGTACTCTTTCTTACGTTCACACGCGTTGACTTAACCCTATAGCGTCCCCTCGTTACAATTTCTGCGTACCCTTGTCACTGGACTCTGCTTTTGTTCGGTTTGTTGTGATGTCATAAATTTGAGTTGATCTTGGTCTGTCAAAGTCGATCCCAATTTCTTTTGTTGCGTTAAGTCAAACGTTCTCTCATTGTCTTGTAGCTGGCGTCGGGTTGACGTGTTCTTAATTGTCTTTATTTATTGCTCTGGTTTGGGTTGGTGACTTGACTTTGTGCAAACGCACTTCTCGATCAGAAAATTATGAATTTGAAAATTTTTGATCGCTACACCTTCTATCAATCATACTAAATGATTGGAGGCAAATCCATTATTTCCTTAGAATAATACCTAAGTATTTGTCCTACGTAATCACAAATGTTTAGATATTAACATATACGGCTTTCCGTTACCGTGTGGACTCGCACGTGTGCGTGCGCTCTCTCTCTCTCTCTCTCGCGCGCGCGCGCGTGTGTGATGTATTACTCGCGTGTATGACGTAAGTACCGATCGCCATTCTGAAGCACTTAATATAATAACCCTAACCAAGTACTAAGTGCTGTTTTGATTGGAACAATGCCTTGATAAAACATACTTATATTGCAGTGACATTAAACAAGCCAGTGTGTGTGGACGCGGATAACTGACAATAACGATGATGAATGGGACAGCGTCGGCATCTTCAGATTTGGGTAAATTAATTAACATGTTTGTGTGAGTGAATACAGTTAGGCAGTTAGCGGCGTGCGTGTGTGTGTGTGTGTGTGTGTGTGTGTGTGTGTGTGTGTGTGTGTGTGTGTGTGTGTGTGTGTGTACGCACAGACTGACCCAGTCACGGAGTAGCGTACGTCTGGGGGTCGAAGACCTTCCTCTTGTCGTGTCCACTTGTTAACTTGTGTGTAAAGTAACTGAACCTTGAATGGGTTCCGCTGCGCTTTCACGGTACGAGCGCACGCTAGCTAGACACACAGCCTATCATCGCTGTATTTTTTGTCCATAACTGAACTGAACTGTGTCCTATATTGTTTACACTCTCGTTTTTATATCGCCAAAAACACGTGAATACAAATTGCGAACTTTATTTTGTCGTTAAGGGTACCCGGAATCCCTTATACCAGTTAATGGTAACATAAGGAACATTTTCTCAGGAACTACTTGCACTAACCCTACCAAATTTTTCTACTATTTAATGGATCCTTGTTGCATATTTTAACGGCGTTGTTTTGAAATTGAAGTTTTAGTTCGACCAAAAAATGATTTCTCATCTACCTTAAATGTAAGAAAAAAATTGACTTTATAAATAAAATAAAATTAGTTCTAAGGCTTATTTTTCAAAAACAACTCGTTAAAATATGTGTCTTTGTGCAGTAAATATCCTGTTAAAGTTTCAAGAAGATTGGTTAAATAGTTTTTGAGAAAATGTTCCTTTTCCTGAAAAAAAATTGAATCTGTGGAAAACATGAAAGACAAAACACGTACTGTATAATAACTTTATATTTCAGTTATCTTAGAACATTCCTGGATTACAGTCTGGGTAATCACTGAATTCTTCTTCTTGTTTCTTTCTTTTTGTAAACTACGACCGGACAAATGTCAACGGACAGCAACAGAATAACAAACAGCTAGGCGAAGCCAGAGAAGGGCGATGTTTCTGGTTCACTGAGAGAATGAATGTTGACTGCACGCTTCATCTGTCTCTGTGAATGCCGAGTTTTTGTTTGCATTCTTGTACGCAAATAACCCGAGACGCCGGCAGCAATGATTGAGATTTGCAATAACAATATGACACAAGCGTGCAAATGTTGTTTGCGATCTATGTGTTGTAGATAGTATATAACTTACGACGTAAACTTTGCATCAGTTTATAACAACACCAATCATTTTCCAGACGTTTCGATCCCTGGAATCTGGCAGTGAGCAGTGAGTGGCGGTTCAAAGATTAACAACAGGGTCTTTCAAACACCATTCACAGATACTGAGAAGACGATCCCAGATTCCAGGGATCAAAACGTCATGCGACAAAAATATTACGATGGAGGCAGTCCGAATATAGGATTTACCCGTAACATTACGATGGAGGCAGTCCGAGTAGAGGATTTACCAGTAATATTACGATGGAGGCAGTCCGAATATAGGATTTACCCGCAATATTACGATGGAGGCAGTCCGAATATAGGATTTACCCGTAATATTACGATGGAGGCAGTCCGAATATAGGATTTACCCGCAATATTACGATGGAGGCAGTTCGAATATAGGATTTATCCGTAATATTACAATGGAGGCAGTCCGAATATAGGATTTACCCGCAATATTACGATGGATGCAGTCCGAATATAGGATTTACCCGCAATATTACGATGGATGCGGTCCGAATGTGGGATTTACCGGTAATATTATGATGGAGGCAGTCCGAATATAGGATTTACCCGTAATATTACGATGGAGGCAGTCCGAATATAGGATTTACCCGTAATATTACGATGAAGGCAGTCCGAATGTAGGATTTACCCGTAATATTACGATGGAGGCAGTCCGAATATAGGATTTACCCGTAATATTACGATGGAGGCAGTCCGAATATAGGATTTACCCGTAATATTACGACAGAGGGAGTCCGAATATAGGATTTACCCGTAATATTACGATGGAGGCAGTCCGAGTAGAGGAATTACCCGTAATATTACGATGGAGACAGTCCGAACATAGGATTTACCCGTACTATTACGATGGAGGCAGTACGAGTAGAAGATTTACTCGTAATATTACGATGGAGGCAGTCCGAATATAGGATTTACCCGTACGATTATGATGGAGGCAGTCCGAGTAGAGGATTCACTCGTAATATTACTATGGACGCAGTCCGATTATAGGATTTACCCGCGATATTAAGATGGAGGCAGTCCGAGTAGAGGATTTACCCGTAATATTACGATGGAGGCAGTCCGAATATAGGATTTACCCGTAATATTACGACAGAGGGAGTCCGAATATAGGATTTACCCGTAATATTACGATGGACGCAGTCCGAATATAGGATTTACCCGTAATATTACGACAGAGGGAGTCCGAATATAGGATTTACCCTTAATATTACGATGGAGGCTGTCCGAGTAGAGGATTTACCCGTAATATTACGTTGGAGGCAGTCCGAATATAGGATTTACCCGTAATATTACGACAGAGGGAGTCCGAATATAGGGTTTATCCGTGATATTACGATGGAGGCATCCGAGTAGAGGATTTACCCGTAATATTACGATGGAGGCAGTCCGAGTAGAGGATTTACCCATAATATTACGATGGAGGCAGTCCAAATATAGGATTTACCCGTAATATTACGATGGAGGCAGTCCGAATATAGGATTTACCCGTAATATTACGATGGAGGCAATCCGAGTAAAGGGTTTACCCGTAACATTACGATGGAGGCAGTCCGAGTAGAGGATTTACCCGTAATTAAACCGTTAAACACATTTCGTACGTTTTCAAAGATACTAGTACAGTGGCTCCTTTGCATCATTAAGATAATTCATTTTTACGTTCACAGTATCACAGCCTTTTCCAGTCTTCAAAAGTTATAAATGTATAAAAATCTATAGATTTACAAAATATCTATAATGAATGTATGAAATACAAATTTTTTTTAAATACGTAAAATCTCTAAAACAAAAGTGGCATGCATGTATGTTACGCGTTCCTGCCTAGGGTTTAATGGACCCTTGCTACCCTTTCAAGCGGCAGAATACTTTGTTCATTACAAAAAGGGGGGAAAAGCTAAGATCCGTGAATCTTTAATCTTAATTTTACTAATCGCTACTTACGTATTTTAACTTTGAACCTCTATATTTTAACGAAACCGACCATAAAAGATCAGAACGTTTAATAATCCGGCGTTGCGGGATTATGCAACTTAAATTTTGGGGACTTCTCATACCATAATTATCGTACTATGTTATGTAACTCTACGGAGTGTACTATTACCGTCTACTGATAAACCATCAATCACGTTAAGATCTGTAAGACATATCGTTGTATGAGATGGAATTGAGAAATCAACCGTCCGACGAGAGCTTGATGGAAAAGAGGAACAGATACTTCACTCAGAAGATTCCTCGTCTGATCAACCTGCTAATTTCTATTCAAAGGTAACAAAAGGCCTCAGTACCTAACATCATGAAGACCGCTGAAGACAGGGACCAAAAGAGGACCATCGCAACGGTTTACTACTATCCTACGGTATAAGTCATGACACAAACACCGACAAAGAAGAAGTTCAGAGAGTAGTTGTAACTGGCTGGTATGTTATGGCGATTTATAACCTATCTCTTTATAAAGTTATATCTACGTATTTTTAGTACTACCAATCAATATTGTAATCCTAATTTAGATTATGAGTTGAATGGGCGCGCACACACGAGAGAGAGAGAGAGAAAGATGGACAGATAGTGAGAGGTGGAGAGAAGAAGGATACAGAGGGGAGAGAGACAGATGGATAGACGGGCAGACAGACAACTGGTAATTACGTAAATAGATAGAGAAATAACCAGATTGACGACAGAGAGAGAGAGAGAGAGAGAGAGAGAGAGAGAGAGAGACGTAGAGACACAAACATACAGACTGACAAATAAACAGTAAACAGACAGACAGAGACAAAGATTAATATAAAGGTTGAGTTTTTTAAGTCTATAAGAAAGAAGAGATGACTAACATAGCGGTCCGCGAACACGCCGTCTCATTGCATTAGTAAATAACGGACGGAAGAAGGATTCATAAATGTGGAGGCTGGCGGATATTGACTTGTGTGTAGTACAGCCGTGCTAACTGCAGTGTCAGTGTTGACATTGGTAAACAAACGGTACAGCAACACCATTTAGATGCTAACCATGTCCGGTTGAGTAGTGTCCAGTTACTTCGAATCCACGTTCGCTTTCCACTCTTACCGTTATTATTAGTTAACGTTCCTTAACTCGGCTCTGGTTATCTCTTTCGCGCTCTTACTTCTAAGCACTGCTTCGACTGTGTTGGCCTCTGTCTCCCAAAATTACAAAAACAAAATTAAAATTAACATTAAAATGCATTATTCATTAACGCCACTACCACTATTATCATTACCAACATCATCAGCGTCTTCTTCTTCTTCTTCTTCTTCTTCTTCTTCCTTTTCATTGTCATCATCATATCCTGTTCAAGCTCTAAATACCTCTCCTATTTTTTTTTTATCTACTAAGGCTTCCCTTTCCTTCAACTTTACATCTTTTCCCCTTTAGCAACCATATAGTTCCTTGCTTCCTCTCTAGATATGCATGGCATCTTATATGGTTCTATTTAATAATCCTATTCAGCGAGTAGTTGTATATCTTCTTTCATTAATTTTTTGCTATTTTGTCTCTCCAAGACGCTATTATTTCACCTGCTTCTGCTTTTTACCTCTGTTGTAACTCATGTTTTACGCCATTTATAAGCGTAGGTACGGTCAATCTCTTTATAGAACTTAAACGCTGTATCTTTCCTCGTTTTATTTCTTAAATATAAAGTTCAAGGCTCTGTCTGATTGGTCTAGACAATGGAACAATGGAAATATTTAAAATGCATTATTTGTTCCAACATATGACAATCTTGGACCAATTGATTGACAAGCCTGAAAATATATGACTTTGGGGCTAAGATTTTCCACCTACATTTGTTAATTTCTTTTCCCGTTCCTTCTTCTAGGTTAGCAGCACATAGGCTGGTTGGCAGCAGCTCGACATTCTTCACGATTTTCTGCTTTCCTTTTCAACTCACAATATGATGTGCAGTTCATATCGACCATAAGCTGTTTCGTGTAGTCTAAACGGGGTCGTCCTCTGTGATTCTTCCCTTCAATTATTCCTTCTATTATTCTCTTAACCAACCGATTGTGTCGTAGTATATGCCCTATAAACTTAGCTCTTCTGCCTTTTAAATTTCGTAGAAAACTCTATCCTCCTGAGCTCTTCTAAAGACTTCATCATTCGTTATCTTCTCCCTCCCGTTTAGAATCCCCTTTTTACGTGATCTTACGTCTTTCTGATTACTTTCGTGTTATCTATGTGTAAATTTAGTCTTCGTATAATATGTTTAATTCCGTCTTTGTAATACCGAATATCGTCATCTATGAAAATAATGAACAAGGTGGAAGACAGACATTGTGCGGCGGCGATCTTATGTCATCTGTCTTCTGACACGGGGTCATATAGTTGTCAATATCAATTAGTATTATTGTAACCTACACGTATATGGCAAAATAAGTTTACCAATATGCTGTTCTTTAACTTACCGTTCGCGTAAAATGTATTTACATATTTCAATACATAGGCCTATGTCTCATCTTCAGAATATCAGTACACTTTCTACTACTCGTAAAAAAAGTATGACCAAACGACAGAGTGAAACTATGACCACTTTGGGAGCATGAACTGTAAAACACTATGACAGAAAGTTTCAGGCAGCTTCTCCCACACTTCACAGGTTACTCCTCTCACCAATGTAATAAAAAGGTTTATGTAAACAAAGGTTTGTACACTCCATGTTCTCTACTTGCGATCGTTCGAAACTTTCATGATAGACACAAAACAGATGATTTCAGATGGACTTTCCACTACAGAATTACAAACAAAATTAAAATTAAAATGCATTAAATTGTGTGCCTTTTATAAAAATACTACAATAAAAAAGTATAACGTTAGCTGAAAATTGCATTTTTACTACTTGGTGTAGAAAACAGCGGAAACTGGTTCAAAATTAATCGATTTTTCTCTAAACCACGTATAGAACTCAGTTCTGCACAATTCGGTGTAATTAACATCTGACCAAATGGTTAGACCCACAAGGATAATTAACGAGTTTTTTCGTGTTATTTTCTATAAGTACAAGGTGAAAGCACGCATAGTAAGGAAAATGCGCAAAGCTATCTCAACATTAGGAAACATTGATTCTAAGTTAAGCGTTTCCAAAAAATTCAACAGTAGTTTTGTTTCAGATCGCATTTTCTTCTTTTCTTCTCCTTCTTGTTCTGGGTTGCCAGGTAAACCAACCTGTGCATTTACCCGCATTTTTTTTGTGGGGCGTGCATTTAGTCTTTTAAAAACTAAGCTAAATGCACTCACTCACCAGGAAATGTCTGATCAAAGTCAACAGCATAATTTTCTAGAAGGCTTTTGTCTTATTATGTCATTATTCCAAAACAGTTTGGAAAGCACTTCTATTATTTATGTACAGTTTTACCATAATTTCTCCCAAACAGGCGCCTGTGTTAAAAATGTACTCAAAATTTTATCCTTGTAATTTATTACCAATTTTACATTTAGCTGTAAAATTTTATTATTTTTTAGCTAAAATTTTGCACCCCCAAAGTTCCGCGCCCTAGGCTACACCATAGTCAGCCTAATGGTTAATCCGCCCCTGCATACAACAGGGTCAAAATAGTAAGCATAGTAGCGCTATGTCTGTGTCAGGCCGGGAACTTTTCCCCTACCATTGTACGCGTTATTTATTTTACGCCTTGTAACCATTTTACTACAATGTAATCTACGCACCAAGTTGTTCACAATTGAATTATCTACAAGATTTAGAAAAAACTAATTCAATTTAAAGCACTTTATTAGAAGATCTTGTGCAAAAAAAATAAATTTTCAGTATATTTTAACAAATTTGAATGAAGAAACATAAAATTTACGGCCTTGGAGCCTAAGTTTTAAATTCTTTAGACGAAATTCTACTTACAGTCATAAATTTTGTGTCCTTTATTTTGTCCGTGTGCATGCAGTATCACGTTGTGTTATCTTTTAAGGCCAAAAAGGAAAATTTTGATTGGCCATTAATATAAAACAAAGCGTTCCAGATCTGTGTCTGCATAAACGTTTCCATTATTTTAATGAGAAGAATAAGCCTGTAAAGTATGGCACAAACTTCCTGAAGTTCTCTGTATAGGCGATGAAAAAACATACACATAGGCCTACACAAAATACAAACTCCCAGAGAACACAAAAATTATAGACGCGCACTTTGCCAACGATGAGACGTACGACCTCAATTCTTTAACGACCTCCAAATGAGTATTAAATTCTCAAGTAACACAAATGTCGCAATGTGTAATAGCGCGAAATTCATGTAAAGAAGCCAATTATGGATAAGCTGAGAATTTTAATTTATCGTTAAGGAGTATTCACATAATTTGTTCCATTAATCAGTGATATTACTTGTTTGCATTAAAAGAACTGTACCCAAAGCGATGATGTTCTCGTGGGGAACATGCAGACAGACAACGAAGCAATCAAACCGCAATTAAATGATTCGTTAAATTGTAAAAACACTTTTCCTAACTTTTACGTTGAGTACCGTTACATAAACTTTAAAACTGAATGAAACAACACTGTTCCCATTGTGTAGAAATAAAAAAAAACATATGCTATTAAGAAATGATTAATTATGGAGACAATAAGTACACGCTGCGGAAAGAGAACTAGTTATAGAATCGAGAGAGAGGCATTGTTACGAGTACAATGGTGTGAATATCAAGTGGGAGACGGTGCCGCGTATTCATTCACATTACGTAACTCGGTATAATGCCCTACTGTATGTCTTGTTTCAAAAGATTCCGTTCGGACGTGGGTTCCACTGAAACACATTATTACATGAATGTTTAGTGACATTCCGCGTCTCACGTCACTCCTTGGTAATACTGTCTCACGTTTGTACGTCAGTCATAACTGTCTCTTGACTGCGTTTGTTCGTCTCGGAAATAACATTTCATTGTACACTTTTAAGTCTTTCACTGTGTCAATTTCTAACTTCCGAATACATTGCAAGATCTTCGTTGTCATTCAGAAATTAGCCTTTTCATTAATTACCTCCAAATGTCTGTCACACAAATAAAATAGCTACATCTCAATCATAGGCATTTCTGGTTTTATTGTTAATTTTGAGTCTAACGCTCTGTTATTTTTGTCAACACAAAACGTTTCGCCAATTCTACACGTAAGGCATCTTCAGCGATAGTGATAGTTTTAATGGCGATGATATGAGCATAAGAGAGTTTCGCGTTTCACAGACAGATTTCACGATTAATCTATTACTCTAAAAATACTACAAAATTAAGCCCCCATTAGGCGTATGGCTGCCTATTTATTCAGGCTAATCTCAAGCACAATTGAAAGGATTTTGATACGGTTTTCACCATCATGTAGAGTGTTTATTTATCTTGGAACGTTAAGGGTGCGTTAAACATTAATCTGTGGCAAAAGAGTGTCCCTCAATAAAGCTTTCTAAATCGTTAAACATATATCATAATGATAATCCATGGAAAAAAAATTGAGCATAAAAAGTTTTGAAAAATAGTCTGCGACTACAAAATACTATCTTTTAAAGATTGTCCTTACTAACACTTTTTATGTTACATTTTTTAAATTACGTAATGAATTCTTGTCATAAATTGCTTAAACCTTAAATATCTAATTAAGGTAAAAGATATGTTCACATTATTTAATTTATATTTTAAAAGATATCCGTCTTAGTGAAAACGCACGCATCTTTACGTAGAATAGAGTAATGTCCACGGTAAGCGATTATCTGTTTGTTTGAGCTATTCTCGAGAATCACTAAGCTGATTTTGAATCACTAGTCTTCGGCACTCTAAAGAGTTTTTCGTTAAACATTTACGTGTACGAAACTCGAATTAGTGGCAAAAACGAGCCAAACAGAAGTAATGATGTTATGTAAATAAGACGAAAAAAAACGGGAGAAGGAACACAACTAATGGTTTTATAGGAACTTTTTGGAAGACCTCGATTAAACAAGTCTGTCACCATTAAGCGGTGTGCGAAGCGGGGTGGTTGTCGCCAATTTCAACGTAAATAGTTTCTACTAATCTATTTCAGTGGTACAGACTATCAAAATAAGCAACAACGTTGAAAATAGAGAAAAACATTATACAGCTACTGGTAAAGACCATCATCTGTTTTATTGACACCGTCATGAACACAAAGACAGTCTCACTCTTACCACTGAGCGTGCTACATCATAGATTGGATAAAACCTTTGGTGCTAATGTGGAGAAAAACGATCTTGTCAACTGAAAAATATATTGGTTTTAAACGTTTCTACAGCGCAAGCCTAGGAGTGAAAGTAATTACTTACAATAATATCGGCATAATGTTTGCATATTAGAGAAACTGAATCAACGGGGTCAAACAACTTAATGCAATAACGGATACAGAGAAAATGCAAATTCAATTGAGAGCCAACACGATGTAACTGCCGCCAACGCACCAGTGACTGTCAGCTCGAGAAGATGAAGTTGTTTAATATACATAACAGTTATCCATTCAATCAGAAAAAACAAACAGTATTTAGGTGGGCGTCCATTGTATAAGTAGTTTTTAATCACAAAATATTTTAAACATGAAGTAACAGAATAATTGTCAAAGTGAAAGACAGATTTGGTTGTATAGTGTACAGCCAAGGCCACGGTGCCGAACTGTGTCACTGCTCTTAGATAACTACAGCATTTCGTAACTGATGTCTTCATTCTCTTGCAAAAATCCAACCGAGATTCAATTTTTTTTAATTTAATTTATTTCAGGTCCTAAAACTCGGTCGGTCTTGTGGCATCCAGTTGTGGGCTAATCGAAATAATACTCTACATAACTGTTTAGGTCTACTCAGGGTCGTAATCAACACTCAAAGGTAATTAAAATTCATTCCCGGGCTGTTTGTCCGTGGTCCATTGTTTTCAATAAAACAGACGTTTCGGCAGTGCTAAACTCGAATTTACACTGATGATGGCAGTCATGGCACTGCAGAAATGTGTTTTTTTGAAGAAAAAAAAAAGTTTGTAGAAAAAAAAACATTGTGTATGCGTGACTTTTCACGTGCGTTGATTATTATATACAAAAAAAGAAATCTTCGTGAATTATAAACGTTATATACAATTAGCAATAATGTGTGTGTGTGTTTTAATTACATCTGTGTATATCAGGAACACGTACATTGTATCTTGATGCAGTACACCAAACATTAATATTTGATGCAATACAATAAAACATTTCTGTTGTATTCAAGTTTTTTTACTGACTTAATCTTTTTCTTGTTTTCTGTTCATTGTTAGAATGAATGCATCGCGTCTATAAAATTGTTCCTTCTCTCATTTCTTCTTCTTCATACTTCTACAGTCTTTTTAAGATGCTCTGTCTGTGTACATATAAGCCTCCTTCATTAATTTTACATTAAATATATAAATTTTATATAACTTTTGACACATAAATATATAGTGCTAATTTTATATTTTTTCCAATATATAAAATATATATTTGTACTCATACACATTAATAAATATAATATAATTATATAGGGTGCCTACTATGATCTGCTGAGCGTACACTATTGGCATTTACCATTATGTCATAACTGAATACGTCAGACGAATCTTAGTAATCAACTGCACGTATAGATTAAGCACATAAAATCTGGACAAATATGGAACGGGCGTATTAAAATACGGTTACAATACACAATACAACGTAGGTTTCAACTCAGCAGTGATCACTTGAGCCGTTGTAGTGGACGGAATTGAGTCGGTTTGCCTCGCAAATAGGGATAAGGGATTCAATGTTCAGTGAGTGTTATTATTATTATTGTAGGTAGTTATTTATGGACCCAGTCTATCTGTCTAAGCAATAACTTAGCGGTCTATAAGTATAAGTCTGTGCTTCTGAGACAACGGAACCACTTTGTCCACTTGCGCGCGTGCATGCTCTTGTGGGTGTGTTGAAGTGTGTACTAGACAAATCAGATACAAGCAGACAGTGCAATCAGGATTTCTTTCTGGGGTATTCTGGCGCGTTGTAGAGTGGTTTAGCTTTTTGTAAATAAAACTACAAATTGAAAGAAAAAGAACTGGTTATTTGCTACTTTTTTGTTGCGATCAATAAGGTAAATCTCAAAAAAACATACGGTTAACATTAAGAGATATCTAAATTTTAACAAAGGCATTAAACAATAAAAATGACATTTACATACATACATATCCGGCACTACAGTCCAGGATGGACCTTGGCCTCCCTAATGGTCCCCCTCCAGGTAGTCCGATCACGTACCGTGGTCTTACACGAGCCGACACCCATCCTAGACAGGTCTTCTTCTACGTCGTCTTGCCATCGTTTTCTTGGCCTTCCTCGTCTTCTGCGCCAATCCATGTGCCCATTTATTATCCTTTTAGGGAGTTTTTGGTTGTCCATTCTTTCTACGTGAACTATCCAGCTTATTTTTCTGGACTTTATAAATCGGACGATATCTCCCTGTTTTAGAAAGGACTCTATTTCTTGATCAGATCTGATCCTTCATTCTCCATTACAACATAGCTTACTGGTGCGAACAATCTTCTAATAGTTTTCCTTTCAAAAAACTTCTCAGAGCCCTCTCATCAACTACTCCTGTCATTATTAAAAATGACATTTACATTACAATATAAGTAATTTAAACAATTCTAGAATACTGGTACCTGGTCCCTCCATTTTCTGCAGATGCTAATAGTGTTAAATACTGTGTATCAGTTTTTAAAAATTGGTCTTGGAGATTTTTGGTTTACTGATTTTTCCACTTAACCGAATAAAAGATTTTCATCAAATGGAACTTAAAGTTCTCAAAAACAAATATTTCAAAATAGGGCTACCGTGAGTATAAATACGCGAAGTTAGCAGCAAATTTAATTGAAATTATTATAGGCCTACAGTCATTTTACCATTAGAGGCTAGGGAGCGCTTATAAACGACGTCTCAAACGTTCGATCACATATATAGTCTATACTGAATAACGGGCAGTTTAATTGTTGATTTCTTTTCAAAATGGTAATACAGCGCTAAATTAAAAAATACAAAAAGTTATTAAATACCAAACAAAAAACCGTGCATAACGGTAAGCGCGTCTGTCCAAGATTCAAATAGCAACATTAACTCGATTTTATTCTTTTCACTTTATTATACCATTTATTGTTTTAGCATTAACAATTGTACATCTTATCTTTTTACATGTTACAGGATCAAATAATCCATTGGGAATTAATTCAAGTAATATTTACAATTACAATCAACGTAAATAAAAGATAAATAACCATCGTGAATTTAATTCAATTAGTTTAAAATAAAACATTAAATTGTCGATTTAAAGATATAATTTTATATTGGATCATTACTAAAAATAAGCTTAATGTAGGCTATATATTTTTTTAATTTTAATTTGGGGAGGATTTGCTGTTGATAATGAAGGAAACTCTTTAATTTAGACATTTTTTTAAAATTGCTGTGGAATAAAGTATCGAAAACTATTAAAATACCGAAAACAGACTTAGATACACTTTGGACTGAATAAACATTCGAATGCTTCCTCTTTCCTAGTCGCTAATAGGACATAACCTCAAAAACTAGTACAGAAATCTGAACAAAAATCTCAACCATCAGACAATAAACCATGTTTACACAAAGTGATTTCCTACTTGCAAGACGACTACATCGTACCGCAATTTGAAATGTTTGTACCCATATAACTAATTACCCTAATTATTTATATTTAGTTCTGCTTATATAATTAAACTTTCACCGGCATTTTTTATTATTTTTGACGATTCCTTTTATACCTCTGAGGGCTTAGCTAAAACAAACCATTAGCTTAGAACCCCGTCCCGAAACACTCTCCTTGCAACACTAGATACAGGAAATAAAAAATTCCAATATTCATGGATAATTATGCGGGATGTAATATAAACATTATTAAACACTGAATTAAGCACTGAATACATGTAATTGGCAAATGAATAAAACAAAAGAATTGAGGGAAACCACGAAGCGATTAGAAAATATTGTCTTCAACGGTATGCACAAGAACCGATTAAAAGAAGACGATTGGCGATACAGCAACACATGGAAGTCGTGATACAAGAATCGGCCGCGAACACTGTAACGGTTAACAACTATGAGAGGGAAGGGAAGCAGGAGGTCGTAAACGAACTGTTAAACATGAAGACAAATGAAAGCAATAAAAAAGAACGGTTAATTATGTTTTATTACACGAGTAAAAACAAAAATAAATCACAAGAAACGGACAAAACCAGAGTTAATTCGATTAACGCACACACAGCACGAGTGAAAGTTTGTCTTCTAATAAATAAATAAGTGACCTATTTTGAGTGGCGAGCAGGTCTGCCAACGTCTGACAGATTGCTGAAATAAAATCAAAATTCACCAGATCAGCTTACTGCCCATTGAACCTGCAGTTAATGGCAAGTGTATAACAGATCAAAGACGTCACTGCTCACAACACGCAGATTCGATACTGGATAACAGTGCAAGGTATACCGTCCAACCGGACAGTTATTGTGTGTCCAAGCAGCCATGCGCCCTGAAGGATTAAGCGACCCTCGCACCCCCACTCACACACACACACGTGCAGCCCGGCCTACCTGCCGCTCAGTGTTTAGTAGAGCTCTGTGTCGGTCAGTATATTGCGGGATATAGTGTATTTCTGTGTTTCTATATTAAGTCCTATTTTCTTGTTTAAAAGTATAGGGAGTTCCTTATGTGTGTGTTTGAATTCTTTAATGATGTCTTCTGGCAAGTCAAAAGAAACTTTACATTCACAAGCAAGAACAATAGTCGCTTCTGTGATTCAATACTTTTATTTGGAGAAAAATAACTTAGGCCCTTTAAAAGACGTCAAAAAGGTTTTGGAAAGAGTGTCTGACGCTTGCAGTGTTTCATATGGGACAGTAAAACGAATAAATACTCAACTAAAGGACGAAATTACAGTACAAAGTAATGAGACAGAACAAGCCTCTTGCGAAGATGACACCGAAACGGTGGCGGCAGAGTCATCGACACAAGATGGTGGAGATGTCACCAACTCTCTACAAAAGAAGAGACGTATATTAATTAGTACTCCCAGGAAGAAGAATCCTCAAACACCTTGGAACCGACCTGTTAGAAGTGGATGACTTCGGAAAGTCAGTCATACGTCGCCACATCATGGGATACTACGAAAGAAAAGAAGTGCCCACCTTAAGAAGACTGCAGGTTTCTCTGAAGGAAGCTGGACTTTTTAATGGTGGTAAGTCTTCCTTAGCCACCTGTTGAAGGACTTGGGATTCGCATATAAGAAGTTCAATACTAGGAAGGTGTTAATGGAGAAACCATTAATCGCTCTGAAAAGATGCCAGTTTCTTCGGAAATAACACAATATAGACCTAAAAACCTCTGTGTTCCTGGACGAAACCTGGGTTAATGAAAATATAAGTCACGAGAAGGGTTGGACTGATGGAAGTGTGATGGGAACTTTGAGCGCCCCACTTGGAAAAGGTAAACGTCTGATAGTTTGTCACGCGGAGAGTCAAGATGGATGGATCAAAACGCCACCGCTTATTTTTCAGTCTTGTAAACCGGTGATTACCACGAAAAAATGGACTCCAAAGTGTTCGAAAATTGGTTTTTCAACATTTTAATCCCGGTGTTATCGCCTGACACTACTATAATTATGGATACCGCCCCTTATCATTCGAGAGTGGAAAATAAGGCACCTACATCGTATTCTACCAAAGATGAAATGATAAGGGGCTGAATGACAGAGGAGTGTGCTTTCCGCCTGACCTGAAGAAGCCGGAACTTTATAACGTTGTGAAAATGCACAAACCCCTGCATCCAACCTATTTCATTTATTCCAAAGCAGCAGAATTGGGATTAAAAGTGATCCGCCTTCCACCTTATCATTGCCAGTACAACGCAATCGAGATGGTCTGGGGATATTTAAAACATTACGTGAAAGAGAGAAACAAAACTTTTAAGTTAAAAGACGTAAAAGAACTCTTTTTGGAAGCTGTAGCTGCTGTGACGCCAGAATTGTGGGAGAAATATGTAAAAAACGTGAAGAAGCTGATGGACGAAGATTGGAAAAGTGAAGGACTCAACGATCTCAGTGTTCGAGACTTAATTATAAACTTGTGTCCTGGAGATAGTGAGTCTGAAAGTGATAGTGACACTGGAGACGACGATGTTGGATGCGCAGTTTTACAGTGAGTTAGTGGCGTTTTCTTCTCATAGCATCCTTTGTAATATTTATCGTTATTAATTTTTTTTTAATTTAATAGACCAATTCAAAACAATTCTGTCCATTTATTTACTTGTTGCTTCGTTAATTTTGTAGAGATGAATATTATGTTTTTGACACGTTTGAAGAAGCCACCCTCCTATAACTGTTATTGTACCTGTATATTGTAAAATATCATAACCATAAATTTATTTAAACTTTCCTTTTAATATATTATTATAAATGAATTTTTGCCATATAAATTGTAACGCAATTTGTTATCGTATCTTAATTATTGTACGTGACTTTGAATTTTGCATACATCGATGTTATAACTGATTCAAATAAAGTCTAAAGATCCGCTTTCAAATAGTCAAGTTTTTAATCTAACCCAATGACCTTTAAACTGCTTAGAGTGTCACAATGACACCGTGTTTGGACTCATTTTTTAAGGAATATGTTGAATGTAAAAATTACAATATTAATTGGATAAAGATAAATATTTAAAAATTCGTAGTTTTGCAGTCCAGTGCCTAGTAGGTGACTAAAATATCGGTATGGAGAACCATACATGACTTCCATATTCTAAGATTTATATTTAAAATCATTTTCAGCCAAACAGCCAGGCTGTGTCTTACCTGCCTTTTTATTGCTGTATTAAATGGAAAATATTATATTACATTAAAATGAAAAAATTATAATTTTATTGCCTGGCAACAAAATTATTTTATTTTTAACAATTACCATTGTTTCAAAAAGTTTAAATAAATTTTAAAGTACTTTACTCTTGTTAAAACGTAAAAGGTTGCAGGTAAACTACCCCTTCCCCTTAACCGATCTTCACCAAAATCGAAAGTCATTGAGACCTCTACAATTCAGGGACGTATGCAAAAAATTATTTGATTCTGTTTGAATTTGCGGCTGTTATCGTTTGCCATAGAAAATACCCTTGTTAAAAAAACGTTGGAGGTAAACTACCCCTTTCCCTCAACCGATCTTCACCAAAAACAATAGGTCTTGATAACTCTACAATTTAGGGCTGTATGCAAATAATCTTTTGATTCTGTTTGAATTTGCGGCTGTTATCGTTTGCCATAGGAAATACCCTTGTTAAAACATAAAACGTTACAGGTAAACTACCCCTTTCCCTCAACCGATCTTCACCAAAAACAATAGGTCTTGATAACTCTACAATTTAGGGCTGTATGCAAATAATCTTTTGATTCTGTTTGAATTTGCGGCTGTTATCGTTTGCCATAGGAAATACCCTTGTTAAAACATAAAACGTTACAGGTAAACTACCCCTTTCCCTTAACCGATCTTTACCAAAAACAATAGGTCTTGAGTACTCTAGAAATCAGGGCTGTATGCAAAACATTATTTGATTCTGTTTGAATTTGCGGCTGTTATCGTTTGCCATAGAAAATACCCTTGTTAAAAAAACGTTGCAGGTAAACTACCCCTTTCCCTCAACCGAACTTCACCAAAAACAATACGTCTTGAGAACTCTACAATTTAGGGCTGTATGCAAATAATCTTTTGATTCTGTTTGAATTTGCGGCTGTTATCGTTTGCCATAGGAAATACCCTTGTTAAAACAAAAAACGTTACAGGTAAACTACCCCTTTCCCTTAACCGATCTTCACCAAAATCAACAGATCTTGAGAACGCTACAATTCAGGGCTGTATGCGAAACATTATTTGATTCTGTTTGAATTTACGGCTGTTATCGTTTGCCAAACAAACAAAATTACCCTTGCTAAAAAAAAACCGTTGCAGGTAAACTACCCCTTTCCCTCAACCGATCTTCACCAAAAACAATAGGTCGCGAGTACTCTGCAAATCAGGGCTGCATGCAAAAAATTATTTGATTCTGTTTGAATTTGCGGCAGTTATCGTTTGCCATAGAAAAAAAATCTACAGATAGACACACAGACAGACAGACAGACACACAGACAGACAGACACACACACAGACACTTTTCGGAAAACGACTTTTTTTCATGTTTGAGTGTAGTAGAATCAGAATCTGCAATAATCTCGAACACGATTTTTTTTGCCATCACCATACTTCCATTCCTTAAGGAATATGGAAGTAAAAAACCATTAGCGGGTGGTGGGCCGGGCTGCGTGTGTGTGTGTGTGTGCGCGAGGGGGTGCGAGGGTCGCCTAATCCTTCAGGGCGCATGGCTGCTTGGACACACAATAGATGAGGTCACTTATACAGGACAGTCGGTATATGAATCAGATCTAACCTTGGCACAGGTAAAACCGTTACACTCAGATAACTGTGAACTTTATACCATCAATATAAGTATGAGCGATATGTTGTGTGCTCACAAGTACTTGTGTGTGTGTGTGTGTGTGTGTGTGTGTGTGTGTGTGTGTGTGTGTGTGTGTGTGTGTGTGTGTGTGTGTGTGTGTGTGTGTGTGTGTGTGTGTGTGTGTGTGTGTGTGTGTGTGTGTGTGTGTGTGTGTGTGTGTGTGTGTGTGTGTGTGTGTGTGTGTGTGTGTGTGTGTGTGTGTGTGTGTGTGTGTGTGTGAACGCATAAGTAAAATATGAACCCATATGATTGTAACATACTGCAAATACTAACAATTACTGCAGCGTTTTCTGTTTTTGAATGACATATTGAATGTCAAGATCAAGACATTGTAAGGGGAAGCTTATTAGACTTCCAAGAAGATCATCGGTTGCCAATTTCCGAATGATCACAGGACACGACTGCTTAGCAGGGCACCTCAACAGAATCAACATCCTCACTTCTGGGATGTGCAGTCTTTGCCAATGCCCTGGAAACAACATGGACAAGGACCACCTCCTGGTCTGAGAACAACTGGATAAAGGAAGACAGAATAGAGAAGACCTACCTGGTCTTTATTGGGAAGTACATCAAGAATGGCGTGAGCCAAATTGAGCCATTAGAAACAACAACTACAACAACAGACATAGTAAGGGCTAGTTATACCAAAGGAAGTCCTACATAAGCATTCCATAGTTATTCCAAACTGATTTTAAACTGATCGATAAATTGACGATTCAGAGTAATCACGAAAGGAAAACAAGGAACCGTAATAAAAATTATGTTAGCGGTTAGATTATTAAGGAACATGATAGAAGTGGTGACAGAAAGATTAAAAAAAACACATCGTTTACAAAACGATAACAAAAGTAACTATTTTCAAATAAATTAATGTTAATAAAATCATCATCATCACTCCAAGGATTAGGCCCAACCCAACTCCTCCTCGGCTACCGTCATCCTTCTTGCCAGTAGGGTGATAACCAAAGGCAGCCACGGGTACACGGATGCCAGGCATGCGGTGCAAAGTGTTCACACTATCTCCTTCTGTAATCTCCACTCTCCTGGTGCAATGATACAATGTTTACATCGCGTTTAATATCCTCATTCCTTCTCAAATACCAGAGAGAACAACCTTGCGTCCCTCTTAGAAATTTCATTTCAGCTGCCTGAATCCTCTGTACATCCCTTTTACCAAGAGTCCATGTCTCACTAGCATACAGGAATGTGGGGACAGCCACAGTTTTGTAAAACATGTTCTCAAACAGTCTCAATCTTCCTGGTCTTCCAGATTGGGGGTTTTGCAGCAAGCCAGTAACCTGCTCAAGTAAAAATATATGTACTTACAGAACTCATACGAACCTCGGAAATCGGATGGGAAATACGGCAAAACGACCTAGGCTAAACAAAAGGATAAAAATGTTAATAAAATAATTTTAAAAACTCCAAACGTCAAGTATTTTGCTAAGATTCTGACGCCAAACATCAATTTGAAGTCAACGAATGAAGAAAGGGCGAGAAAGACGGAGACACCGTTCCGACTATGCCTGAAGACTAAGAAATCCAAACCACTCCCCTTTTAGACCAAATTTTCACACTACAGTGCGACACTCTTACTAACTACTTGTGTGCCCCAGAGGCAGTAGTTAGTAAAGGATTCGCTGAAGCAGGAAAAACAAATTGTAATTTTAAGTAAAAACCTGGAACCCAGAAAAGTACTGGCGACTGAGTTTACATTTTATTTGAAAACAAATCAAGAATTGCATGAAATGTTTGAGAAAATTTCGACCACAATAAGAAAAAAACGAATGGCTTTCTATGGAGACCTGAGAAGAATGGAACCAGAAAAGATAGTAAACACGATGCTTACCTTCCTGGAGAATAGAAATGTACAGGACGACGGGTGAAAGAAGTCCATTGGGATCTAGAAACATTTGGAATCAGGGAAGAAGATACAGGAAACAGAAAATTGTTTAGGACAAAACTGCGGAGCCACTTAGTCTCCTAAAGTGGAACCAAGGAGAACTGAAAGGGTATCATCAGATAAAGAATGAACAAGAGTGCGCAAGAGAGTGAAGAAATACTGGCGCGAACGAGGAAAGAACTTCGCCAGGAGAAGGAAGTTGTGTAATCACAACACACGAATGTCTCAAACAAAAAAGGAAGGAAGAAGAAAGTAATTAAGTTAAAAGTAAATTAGAATAATTAGATAAATATAAATTAATTCATTATAATTATCACCATGATTGATCTCAACGCCTACTTTTATATAAAGGCTACAAATTCTCTCTTACTATATTTGGTTGTCGTTCTAATTTCTTGCCCGTCTAGATTTTCGGCGGTATTGTCGGTGTATTTTCACATTAAAAACTTCCTTCTAATGCATCATTTTATGGCCTCATGAAGCTTCAGCAATTTTCTCAGAGTTTCCGGTTTCTTTTAAGATAGTACATCCAATTTATAATCTTAAACCCTTCAATGTCGCTGTTTTTTCCTTTTCTCTGGGCTGTTTTCTTTACGTGAAGTGTTTACAAGTCGATGTTAATATAGAATTAATAATTGTGTTATAAAATCAAGAATAGCAAGATTAAGTAAAATATGTAGAGACTATCACTTCATAAGAAAAACTAAGATGAAGTTACTCAGGGTACATATGTTTCCAATTTTATGTAGAATCGGCATCGTGGGCTCCAAAGCTGCAGGTAGATATAGAATTCAAGGTTTTGAGATAACCAGTAATACAAAAAATATTAAGAATACCGTGGAATGACCGTAGAACTAATGTTTTGATTTTTATGAACTGAAAATAAACGATAAGGATCGATTGCTGTTAACTACACAAAGGCATGTTCTTCAACGACATGTTAGAACGGTTCGGAATTGTAAGGTGGTCGTTCTATGCGCAAAGTAGAACTTTAAAAATAGAGGTCGACGATCGCCATTTAAATTTATCGATCAAGTTAAAATACTGACAAATTTGTAGTGAAGGATGTGTGAGAAGGGCGGCGATAGAGAAACGTGGATATCAATTGCTGTGTAGGCCTACATAGAATGGGTGACGACGTTCGGAACGAAAACAACAGACGAAGAAGAAGAAGAAGAAGAAGAAGAAGAAGAAGAAGAAGAAGAAGAAGAAGAAGAAGAAGAAGAAGAAGAAGAAGAAGACTAAGGAAAAGGGGACAAAGAATTGTGTTATCAAATTTGAGTTGTTTTATTTTTATTGCTTCCGATTTTATTCCTTGGATTCCTTCTTTCCGTTCCGCATATAATTTGATATTTTCCAAGCTTATTCGGAAATAAAGTTTGTTTATATTGACAAATCAAAACGTTAATTGACTATTTTGTAGTCGCCAATACAAAATACCGCTTTTATGATCTTTGAAATATGTAAGAAATAAATTCCAGATCAAAATAGTGATTGTCTCCGCGTAAAAGACACAAAAAATAAAGAAAGAGGAAATTTGGTTAAATGAAGCGTGGCGGCGCTGTCTCGACCAACGCTCTACTGTCTGAATTTGTTTTGGGACAAAACAATGGATAATGTAATTTCCTAAAGTCAAAGAGAAAATTGTTTTCCCTTTACTCGGCCAACTGGAAAAAAATAATGATAAAGCGTCAGTGGCTGGACATTAGACATGATTGACATTTTAATCAAAAAGTTTTGACCGATTACGCGATTGCACTCGTGATGTTGCGCAATGCGGCTTATCACTTTCTACTGTACCTGTTGGACCTAGTATTATATGTACGCTTACGTGTAATCCCGTGTTTTTCTGTCTTTACAACCATAAGACCTTACTATGAGAGCAACACACGTACTTTATGTCAAATTATCACAGTCATCCAGGGTACTTTGTTTGCCCAAATTTTAAAAATATCTCACTATAATTATTTATATTGAAACTTCCACTCATAAGTTTGTTGGCTGAAGTGTCGTTTCAATCTTGGTAACTCACTTGTGACGATTTAAATTGTACCAATAATCAAAATAATAAAAAATTTTAAAAATTAAGGTTGCGAGCTCTTAAGCCATTTAAATCTCACTGTAATAATATAAAAAACCCCATGTACTCAGTATGAGAGGAAGAAGTAATTAGTAAGTACGAAGATACTCTAATAAAAAGAAAAATTGTAAAGAGTTATTAATATCGTATTTAACCCTTTGCTTGTTATCAGGCGCTGACCTGTTGATTCCAGACTCGACATGTTTTCCGAGTCTTGTGTAAGTTAGAATAAGATAAAAAACCTAATGTTAATAATTAAAAATCTGAAGACACAGATAGTCGCTAAAACAACTTATTTAAATTATGTATATTTATTTAGGGATAGTTTGCATAAATAAAAATGTTTACTTAAAGAGAGAC
The DNA here is from genome assembly GCA_034769895.1 of Magicicada septendecula. Taxonomy (NCBI): domain Eukaryota; kingdom Metazoa; phylum Arthropoda; class Insecta; order Hemiptera; family Cicadidae; genus Magicicada; species Magicicada septendecula. The sequence goes on along the minus strand of CM068373.1, from coordinate 303,463,556 downwards.
AGGGACTATATTCTCGCGCAGTAATTGCCCCTCTACTTTTGTTAGGTACCAGTCGAAGGGAGCAGAAATGGCTCTCTCGCTATGACGACTTCATGCAGTACAGACGTACGAGCAAAGCTCTTACACTATGTTACCGATACTTTGTTTACCTAATGTTGTATACAAGAAATTGCTGCTGAAAGCATATGTATGTGTTAACTAGTACAGTTATGTAAAAAACAAGAGACTTAAAGTGTAACTCAAAACGTAAAAATGGTGTAAAACAAGATGACTGCGAACTTCAAGAACTAACAATCTTCCAACATCATACCTGGAGATGTGAACTACCAGAACTAACAAACTGTAGTAGACTCGACAGAATATGCAGATCAGGACATCCGAGCATCTACTAGTACCATCGTAGAAAGTTCAATCTACCCTGCGGACTTTTGACCCCTTTACTGACGAAGACCGGACCGAGATGACGACGGCGCTATTCAGGATTCCCAAGACGGACACCCCAGGACGAGTTTTCTGCATACCAATAAAAAGGTGACTCGATAGCCTGTCTATCGAGGGTTACTATTATTTGTTACACAACACACCTTAAAAGAAACTTTTCAGAGACTATTAACTTTGTAAAGATTAAAAGATTAAATCTAAGAATTCAATGTAACTCTTCAAACATCATACGTTGTAACAGTTTATATGCTAATGTATCGTAGTATAATTCAAGTAATAATACCATTCTTCAAATGGTTAAATAAAAGAAAGTCTTGCAAGCTAATATCATGAATTGAGTATGACTAAAAGTTTTAATGACTAAATACCGAAGGTTACCCGGATCCGAGGTATAGCTAAATAGAATCAATGTTGATCCCAAAGTTTAAAGAAAACATTCAAATAACTTTAGTTTAATTCGTAATGTCATGGGATCTGTCAGTAAATGTTTTAAATGTTAAATAAAGAGAAGTCGTCTTGTCACACACATATAAGGAGTGCTTAAATCAATAGTATACCTTCCCATTGTTTCCTTACACAGTTAGTAAGTAATTTGTTATATTAATTATTTGTGATACATTCTGTTACAACGTAGGCAGCCCATCTGATTAACGGAGCTTAATTATGTTGGGTTCCCTGGATTTGTAACGCGGCGAAAAGACGTTACACACTGTTGTCCTGCACAATTAACTGACTGGCCAACGCATTTGGGTGTGTATCAGGTTTTACAGTGTATTCAGTATTGAACTGATGAATCGCGTTGTTAACGGAAGCCAATTGGATATCTCGCCAAATGATTTCATTAGACATATAAAAGAATTCATTATGGTCAAAAGTATAAATGGTCTTATTTTGGATTGTTTCAAGGCATATTTGGGGTGAAATAGCGTTATTAGCGTATTTTTGAACTCCTTATGACCAACCAAGTTTATTTAATTATTAAAGTTGTATTATATCAAAGTATAGAAACAATATAACAGAAACAATGAGAAAAGAAGACTATTATTTTTTTGACATTTATATAGAATTGACGACAATAGGTTAACAAAGCAGATCTTTAAATATCTGTGGGGAAGAAGTCAACATCAAGTTGGATTAAAAAGGATTTTTTAATATGCACGCAGAAGAAGCAATTGAAAGAGAAGTTTTTCGGGCACAAGTGTTAAAAATGGAAGGAGTCCAGGGTAGGAGAGAGACAAACGGATAGGTTCAAAGTGGACTGAAGACAGGAAGAAGAGACACAGTGAAAAGGTGTATGAATATTGGGTAAAAAGAAAAGAACAAAGAATAATGAATTGAAATTGTCATGTAGATAGCCGATAGAAAAAAAAGTTGTGTTATAGATTATAATCATAAACAGAAATAACATTGTTGCACACCACTATAGAAAACAATTTCCCGATTAGCGCTTTCAAGCTATTTCATCATAGATCGGAAATATCAGATTAGATCAGAGGTATTTCCGATCTGATGATGAGCTGTGAAGCTTGAAAGCGTTAATCGGGAAAATTTTTTCTATAGTGTTGTGTAACAGTGTTATTTCTGTTCAAACAAGTTTAAATATGGCTTTGATAAGCAAGATATTATTTTCGAGAAGATCTCCGACTTCCTACGATCCAATACACTTATAGTTTATGTTAAACCTGCGTACGTTTTTGCTTGTGGTCGTTTATCTAAATGCATTGATGATATAAAGGTTTTTAAAAAATATACAAACACTTGGTAAGTTTCACACTTTATTATTTACCTCTGACAACTGTTTCAGCTTATTAAGCTATTCTCAAAGAGATCAAGGAACAACTAAACAAAGAATGTAAGGGTGGTGAACATGTGTTTAGGGTGTGTATCCAGACATGTGTGTGGGGTGTGTATGATGGAGAGGGATGGAGGAACTAGTAAGGGAAGGTCAAGTGTTTGTAAAACTAAGTATAATCGAAAGGCAAAACATAAAAATTAACTAAACTAAATAACAACTTTTAATAAAGGGGACACACAGAATTCAGTTTGCTTTTCTAATTTCTATAATTTCTAAAAAATCCATTTTTTTTACCTTTTTGTAATGTTGTGCAGTAGTGTTATGTTTTTGTGTATCTATGAAGTGATTGTGTTGTAAGCAATGTTCTGTAAAACCTGTAGGCTTATTGGCTGCATTAGTTAAAATCGCTTTCTTATGTTCAGAAATGCGATGTTTCAGAGCACGGCCACATTGTCCGACATTAATAGCACCGCATTCTGCACAGTGTATTTTATAAATTTCATTGATGATATTTTGTATATTATCCGTACGAGAGTGAATATTGAACAACTACACGGCCAAAGAGGGTGTGAGACGTTTAACATACGGTTTTTCAAGTAAAAACTCTATGTAGGAAATATTAGCTGTTGGGAAAAATAATTTAAAAAAATTATAACTGTCATGCAAATGAAAAAAGTACCTTTAAATTTACGGTAATTAAGTTACACCATGAGGAGGAGGATCCGAACAGGAAAATTGCTCACTTCCGGTCTGTACTTGGTGTGATAACGTGAACTTTGTGCACTTTGTGTTTCATATCTTTCTGAAGTATATTCGTCTTCTCTGTCGGCGCTCGTTCCTTACAGCAATAAGATTAATAATATATTACGTCATTAACTGCGCCAAGTGAAGTGCGCGCGCAAACACACTCACCACATACTTACACACGCGCGCGCGCGCGCGCGCACACACACACATAACATATATATATATATACATTCGTACATACATAATAATATATAATACAGCATTTACTATATAAAAACTAATACAAAATAATACAAGGTTGTTATAATAGGGTATTAAGACTCGCATCAGAAAACAATACAGCTGACTATTAAAACACTGATGACATAATGATCCAGTGTAATATCTAAATAACACATATTGTATAATTTATAATGTCTTATAACAGGCCTGTAGGCCTATAGTAGGCCTATAAATAAAGTTTACGCAATGGGTTAGTATACGAGTATGTTATATTAATAATGAAACAAAATTATTATTTAAAGACATTTTGTTACTGATGTTTTTATGACAACAATATTAGTCGGCACTAACAACGACGCAACAAAATTCTCACACTCTCACACCGCACACATCAATGTGTGCGCGTACTCGCAAAAACACACACACATGAAGATGAGCTCACGAAGTGTATAATTTGTTCACGACTTTCCAAGCCGCCAGAAGAAGAAGACTTTCATTTGACCTTCTCGAGAGTTGTGAATCTCACAGCAATCAGAGAACCAACTCAACAGACATCTTTGTGTTTCTCGCTTTTCTTTTTACTTAATACAACAACACGAGTTGTTGTGTGCGTTTATTTATTTATTTTTGTTTTACAGCGTTACTAAATAACAAAAACAACAATGCACGCACCTCACAGCATCCGGACAAAAGTTGTAAAATAAATAATACAATCCGGGATGGTATGTATAGACGAATATAACGAACGTTGATGGCTTTCGAACGAAGAAAGTTTTCGGGGGACCCAGATACCAGGTCCGGTTGAACGCACGCAGCTAGTAGGACGGTAACAGACACACCCACCGGTCCACACCTACACACGCGCGCGCGTGGTAATAAGTCATAATCACATTACAGGACAACAACAAGATAAATAAAATACTCCAAACGCATCTGGATACCTTTAGCTTTGGAAATTTAATTTTAATTGAAAATTCCCTCAGTGCTAATGGATTTGCACGATCATGTTTAAGGGAAATTATAACACTATTCTACACACAAACAAAAAACGCTTCTTTAAAATAATAAGTTCCAAGTAATTTGTAGGTTTTCTACTCTCCAAACTGCTCTGTAACAAAGTATAATCCTCTCTTTGTATAACAACATAAATAAAGCACTGTTTAAGCAGATAAAATCCAATCATTTGAAGTTGGTGGCCAGACAATACATTTTTATAATTAATGGCCAGAAACAGTCATTACCTTAATTTTTGTCACATGAAGATCCAACGCTTTGTTGTTACTCAGGTCTTAACCACGGTGTACTAAACATTGTTGATCAATAAACAGAACCGTTTATGATGCATGTTACAGGAGCATTAAAAAAAATCGGTACGGAGAACCATACATGACTTCCATGTCCTAAAATTTATATTTAAAATCATTTAAATATTAATTAAATAAGTGGATGCTTGAGTTCTGAAAATTACGTATCATCTAAAATGGTACCACCATGTCAGGTGGATTAAGACTATCCTGAACCTTCGTGAGGAAGGACTGTACTTTTGGATAAAATGTCTGTAGGTCGAACAAAGAGCTAGCTAAAGGTAGCTGCGATCTGATTCCTGTAATGACATTGGACTCTCGCTGCGAGGGGCCTAGGGATGTCTATAGTGTTATCAAGTCTTTCCTGTCAATACTATACTAGTCATTTTTCTTTTTTAAAATCGAGTCTTGATTTCTTTCTTTCCATTTGTCTTCTGATTTCCTGAATGACTATTCTGTTCACCCGTATAATTATAAATTTCTCAGCAAAACACTTCTTCCTTAATACGTTTGTGTCTCCTGTTTAACACCCACCATTATGATCCATGTCATAACGCTTTATTCCACACAGGCTAGTAAATAACTAGCCATCAAGGAGGTCAAAATATTTTCAAGGAGGGGCAAACAATTTTCCAAAGGAGAAAAATATTTATATATTTTTCATACATACACACATGCACATATTAGTTTATAATTTTCATATCATAATAGAAATAAGTACACAGATTGTATTAATTGCTTTAATACAACAACACTGCCCAGGTATCCACAGGAAGCAAATCGATGTCCACCTTTTCGGCTTGCACGCGTTGTGTTGGTGTGGGTTTCGGCACTTTCCATTTAAAAAGCGTGCAAACATAATAAAATAAACACGAGTGAGACCAGAAATAACACGAATTTTGTGTGTGTGTGTGTGTGTGTGTGTGTGTGTGTGTGTGTGTGTGTGTGTGTGTGTGTGTGTGTGTGTGTGTGTGTGTGTGTGTGTGTGTGTGTGTGTGTGTGTGTGTGTGTGTGTGTGTGTGTGTGTGTGTCCTGCCGGCCTTTTTATTGCGGTAATCATAATAATAAAACTTTGGAAAAGTAAACATTACATAATTGAGATATGCTTGCCTGCCAGGAACGATATATTTTCACTCATACGTGATTTAAATTAAAATGAAAAATATAGAATTTTGTTACAGTGAAATGAAATGTTTCCATAGAAACTACTTCTTTGTTGTCAATAACGTAGTACACATATAAATCTTATAAAAATTTACCTCCTCCATCATCAACTACCATTTTAATTTAAAAAAAAATTACCCCCTCCCCCTTCAACTACCCTTTTCATTTATAGATATTTCATCTACCTTTCTACAGTGGATTATTATGACCTTCTTTTCAGGATACTTTATTTATCAAAATTAAGCACTTTACTCTTGTTAAAACGTAAAACGTTGCAGGTAAATTACCCCTTTCCCTTAACCGATATTCATCAAAAACAATAGGCCTTGAGTACTCTACAATTCAGAGCTGAATGCAAAAAATTATTTGATTCTGTTTGAATTTGCGGCTGTTATCGTTTGCCATAGAAAAAATTCTACACAGACACTTTTCGAAAAATGACTTTTTTTCATGTTTTGATGGTAGTACAATCTGAATCTGCCGTTATCTCGAACAAGATTTTTTCGTCATGACCATACTTCCATTTCCTTATGGAACATGGAAGTAAAATTAGACATAGAAAACATCATTATCATCATCATCAACCTCAAGGATTAGGCTCTATCCTGAACCTGTTCCGGGACCCGCTTCGCTCTCGGCCGTCCTTGCTTGGAGAGTAGAAAACCTACAAATTACTTGGAACATATTATTTTAAAGAAGTGTTTTTTTGCTGGTTTGTAGAATAATGTTATAATTTCCCTTAAACATGATCGTGCAAATCCATTAGCACTGAGGGAATTTATGACACTTTGTAAAAGCAAATGCAGTAATTCCTCGTTTTCCGTGAAGGTTACGTTCTTCGAGAGTGCTGCGGTTAATGAAACCATAGACGAAAAGACAGAACTTAAGAATAAGAAATGAATTCCCAGAAACATGAGTACAGAACTGCCCAACGCCGTAGCTAGAAAAAATTTTCGGGGGGGGGTTGTTTGGTTACCGATAGGTTTGGGGAGTATGGATATTCTTCTAGGAGTAGGAGTCAGACCTCCCAGATGCCCAGGAGTTTCCACTGGAAATAGGTATATTATTAAAAAAATACAGAAAACTCTCGATTATCTAGGCTAATCACCGGACAAATGCGCACGGATAGCTAAAAACACGGATAATGCGAGTTTGTGCTTTTTAATGCACAACGAAACTTTTAATAATAGGGAACATACAATACTGCTTGAAAATGCAATAATGTCAAACATTTAACACATTCAATTATCACTGTTATCAATAAGGTAAGCCGAAATAAAAATTCTTTACGTCTATTGTTGGTAAAACACTTGAGGTACAAAAACTATACAAGACGTCAATTAGCCATGACTGTTATCACAGAACAGCAACAAAGAACTGCTATACAGTCGGCCTACATTGTTTGGTGTTTAATTCTTGAACAAAGCATGCCGCCAGGTCACTTGCAGACGAGAGACCGCTCGAATTCCAAGCGCGCAGTTCACATTATTCAAAATGCCGTGACGAAAATAAAGGAAATAAAATAATACAATAAACCTCGGGGATGCACAGATAACCAACAAACCGGATAATCAGCACACGGATAATCGAGTTTGCTGTACGTCTTTTCGTGTTTTTAGCAAAAACATTAATTTTATTTGCAGAGTATAGGTTACTGTTAAAAGGTTTATATTAAATTTGTTACAGCAGTGGCATTAATACATTGCAACAGTCTCAAAATCTTCAAAGAGACAAACTTATAAAACAAAGTCCAATCTTCTATCTTTTTTCGATGCAAATTTATTTATGACTTCATCTGTTGAAATGTCCCTGTTTCTGTGCATGGACATCAACGCTAATCCACTGAGGCGACTCTGTCCACAAGAGTTTCTCAAGTAGGTCTTCAGTCTTCTTAATGTGGAAAAGGTACGTTCAGGTGTACAAGTGGTAACTGGCAAAGTGGAAAATATTTGTAACAGAATGAAGATATTCGGGTAAAACTCCTCGTTACGTTCTCCTAAAGCTTCGATAGCACAGGATGGGCGGTCAGTCTCATCCCTCTTCTCCCAAAAAATTCTCCATAGGTCAAACTCTGATTGTAACAGATCCAAATTAACTTTGTTTTGGTACAACTTCAAGCTTTCAGTGTCTAAGAAAGTAGTAGGCTTACAGCAAACGGATGGTAAAAGAGAGTTTAAATTTGCAACTACTTCTTTGTGATCAAGAAATCTTATTTTTAGCTGATTGTTAAAATCATCGAGAAGTCGAATGGCCATAGAGATGCGAAAATACTTTTCTGGGTCTTCCGTTTGTATGTTACAACGGTTACGTTGTGATGGAGTTAAATGGGGAAGCGTGATTTCCCCGCCAACATTAGCTAGTAAGGATTTTGCAGACTTGTATATAATGGAGAATTCACACTCAATATTCATGCGAATATTCTGAAAGAGGTCAACAATATTTTGAACGTGATCAGTTGCTGATTTCAAATCACAGAGAGGTGACTGCAATACCTTACACAAAGTCAAGGTATAAGAAAACACTTTGGCTAAGAAACAGAGACTAAGAACAAACTCTCCATTAAGCAGAGCTGTTACTAAAGATGAGGATTTGGATGAGGTATCCATGTCTGGATCATCGCTTAAATCTTCTAACGTGGTGAGAATGGGTTTGAAAAGGTCCTTGAATTTCAAAAGACTGCTATGATTTTCAACCCATCTGGTCTCGCACATGGATGTTAAAGTTTTCCACTGGGAGTCAGATTTATTTGATTGCAATACACTCATTCTTTTAGGAGAGCTCTTCAAAAAAGTGATCGTAGTCTTAACTGTACCAACACAGTTTCTTACACTTTGTAAATTGCACGAGTGGCATAAAGCTAGATTTAACGAGTGGGAACAGCAATGGACATACAGAGCTTCTGGATAATCTTTTCTGATTAGTGTTTGCACGCCTTTGAATGATCCTTTCATCACAGAGGCACCATCATAGCCTTGCCCAACTATCATTTTGCAATCCAAACCAAGATCTTCCAAATATGAAGTTATATTCCTAGCTATATCTTGTCCGGTAGTATGATGAAGACGAACAAAGCCTAAGAAGTCCTCTTTTGACACATAATAATTATCTTCTTTTTTTGTATATCATACACAGAGAGATAGCTGTTCATGTCCAGCAATGTCTGCAGTTTCATCTACTAAAATGGAGAACATATTGGCTTCAGTTATATCATTGACAATTTGCTTCTGAATAATTTCTCCACATATCTGAATAAGATCGTTCTGGACTGTTGGACTCATGTAAGAGGCATTTAAAGACATACTCTCTGTGTGATTGATCAATTTTCGGTCACCACATAGTATTCTCATCCTTAATAAAGCCCTAAAATTGTCATCATTAACGTTTTTTTATATAATTACAAATCTTTATAACCTACGGAGGAAATTCGTAAAATTAATAGTCATAACCCCAGCTCTAATTAAATATAATACAAAAAATGTAATACTAGGCCTATACATTGATATCTCTAGCACAACTGTATGACATGTAGACTAGACATATAATGGAAAGACTCGTAAAAATGCAAACATTTTACTTACTTATTACTTTATGTCTCTTTCTTGTACGTCCCTCTACAACTAAAGCAAGCACAATAATTCACTAATTTATTGAAGATGAAAAGCACGTCATTACCAAATGGCAACACACAAACTGTAACCCAAGTGGTCAAGATATTCACAGAGTAATATATAAAAACTAATACACCAAAAACTAATACATTGTGAATTAACTTATAGATACAGTGCAGTGGAATTTGACCTTATTGATAATATGATCAGAGAACAAGTAAGTTATCATGCTCATAAACAATATTTAGTACAAAAAACAAAATTACTAAAACTTATCACAACTAAGCTAAGTAGTAAGAGAGTAACTACTATGTCATCACCAGTAAATAAATTTTATAACAGAGTGGAAAATTTCTCAAATATAAACTTTACTCAGAAAGAACTAAATCTGTTAAATAAAGGTTTGAAATATTGTCCAAACATATGGTACAAAAGAGACATGGAAATGTTATGTGTAAATACAGAAATAGCACTTAGTAATGTAGATAACTCAGATATAAGAAATAATGAATTAGTTTCCTGTGCAAACATTATATCAAAAAGTAATAAGAATAAGTACAGTCTAAAAGATTCAGATAAGTACATAGTTAACAGTTTAAAACAAAAAATTAATTCAAATAGTTTAGTGGTTTGCAAAGCTGATAAAGGCAATACAATTACAATAATAAATAGGAGCGAATATATTGAAAAGACAGAACTTCTCTTCAGGAATGACAATTTCAAGATATTAAATGATCCCACTAATAAGTTTCAAAAACAAATAAAATCACTTATTAAAAATTGCCCTAATATATTTTCAGACACAAAAAGTTTCATGCTAACTATGATGAACCCAAAAGCTCCTGTTTTGTATAGTTTACCAAAAATACATAAACCTAATTGTCCCATGCGCCCAGTTGTTTCATATGTAACTGCACCTGCATATAAAGTCTGTAAAAAACTTAATGAATTATTGCCAAAATATATTAACTTTAACCCAAAGTATGCTATTAAAAACACTTTACAATTAGTTAATAATATAAAAAATGTACATTTGCCACTGAATGCAAAATTAGTTTCATTTGATGTTAAGAATTTATTTCCGTCTATACCTGTAGATGTTCTGTTGTCTGTCTGTTCCTCACATATACAAAATACTTTAACCTTAAATAGTGATCAGAAAAAAGAATTATTCTCGGCCTTAGATATTTGCATAGGACAAAATTATTTTCAGTTTAATAATAAAATCTATAAACAATTTAATGGCTTACCTATGGGCTCTCCTTTATCACCTTTATTAAGTGAAATCTTTATGACATTTTTGGAAGAAAACATTTTTACATCTGATAACCCCAACATAAAATATGTTTTTCATTGGGCAAGGTATGTTGATGATATATTTTGTATCTGGACGGGAACAGATAGACAGCTCCATATGTTCTTAGATTATATTAATTCCTTTTATAGTAGCGTGCAATTTACACTTGAAACAGAAAATATGAAAAGTTTAAATTTTTTGGATCTTACCATTACTAGATCACAAAATAATCTTAGTTTTCAGATATATAGAAAACCTACTTTTACAGATACCGTTATACATAAACAATCACTAACATCATGGCACATAAAATTAAGCAGTTTCCATGCAATGGTTAATCGTCTCCTTATAGTTCCTTTATCCAAAGAAAATTTCAATAAAGAGGTAGATATTATAAAAGCCATAGCGCAAAATAACGGTTATGATGAAAGAATAATTAACTCTTTAATTTTAAAAAAAACAGAAGAAAATTACTTTAAAAGAATTTTATTCCATAGAGCCAGATCAGGGTAACAAAAAATTTCACTTAACAAATTACATTCCGTGTATAACAGATAAGATTAATAATAGGTTAAAAAACCATGGTCTTAACATGGTATCAGTAAACAAACGTAATCTTTTTTCACTACTAGTCAATAATAAAGAAAAATCTAATACACTGGAGAAAAATGGAGTTTATGAAATACACTGTGCAGAATGCGATGCTATTTATATCGGACAATGTGGCCGTGCTCTGAAACATCGCATTTCTGAACATAAGAAAGCGATTTTAACCAATACATCTAATACAGGTTTTGCAGATCATTGCTTACAACACAATCACTTTATAGACACAAAAAACATAACACTACTCCACAACATACAAAAAGGTAGAAAAATGGATTTGTTAGAAATTTTAGAAATTAAAAAAGCAATAAAAAATAACAAAAATTTAACCAATGAACAGACTGAATTTTGTGTATCCCCTTTATTAAAATCTGTTATTTAGTTTAGTTTATTTTATATTATTTTGAATGTTCATCATTATTTTAAATTTTGCATTCAGTTTATATTTAGTTCAGTTAATTTTATATTTTGCATTCATGATTGTATTTAGTTTTTAAAGACACCAGACCTTCCCTTGTCTCATGCACACACTCCCCACCCCTCGCCATCACAACACAGATGTTCCAGATACGCCCTAAACAGATGTTTACCACCTACACTACTCTAACATCCTGTGTTCAGTAATTTCATTCAATCGCTCTTTGACAATGGCTTAAGTTAGTCGAAACAGCTGTCAGAGTTAATTAAAAAATTTGTGAAACTTACCAAGTGTTTTTATATATTTTACAAAACCTTTGTATTAATATGTTTCACCAAGTGCCCAACGAGTCATCAATTAATATCGTTCACAGAGTAAGTTCGGCACCTTCACTTTCCATTGTTTGAAGGTCGGCGGCCAACAATGATGAGGGCTGTCAAGTGTTAGCCACGTGGTTTTCCAAGAAACTAGTGGTTTCCTTCCTACAAAGGCAGCTATGTACTCACGGAAGGAAAAAACGCACAGTTTGCTTTTTGTAGATGCAGTACCAGAAACACAAAATAACTGAATTATTGCACAGTTCCTTTTTTATAAGAGCATTTTTCATTATATTTTTATTTACGTTTGTTTTTATCCTAAAAAATTTCTATCTTTACCTCAACATTTCGGGGGGGTTCTAACCCCCTAACCCCCCCCCCCCGCTGGCTACGGCCTTGGAACTGCCTATAAAAAAGAATCTTTATATTTTAATGTTATGGAAGTTTTATAGATAATATACTACAAAAATACATTTCTTATTTTATGTTATACGAAATAGAATATAGGCTATATAACAGTACTACACACTGTACAGTATTTATATAAACTAGTAATAAAATAATCCACTACACAATAAATAAGACAATACACTGATACTTAGATTACCTTATAACTTGACTAAATTTATAAAATGAATTTTGCAAATTAAATTTTGTAAATTAGTTTATTGTTTGATGTTTCATATTACACCGCAATATCAATTCCTGTAACCTCCGCCTGATCTTTAAACTAAGTTCACGATCAGAATTAATAGCGTTGAAATGTTTGGCAACATAATGGGTGATCATCTTTCCCTTATTAATACCTGATAATGGTGAAATTAGATGTTCTGCTTTACTTTTTCATCGTCGTCATTAGCAACAGTCTCCTGTGCATGACGATTTTTAAAAATTTTCCAAATATTTTTTCGATACTTCTTCAGAGCCCGTTTTAAGAACTTTCCAACCCCATCAGGTTGACTGTCATTTGGTCATTCACTTTGCAGAAATTTCGTCATCTCTGTCATTCGACTGACTTCATCAGTGAGTGGAACGTCTTTTAATCGTTGCTTATTACAGCAATTTGTCTACGTACAATAGTACAATATTATACACTGTTATCAAGTTTCCGGTAAAAATTTTCTTAATACCGTAGAGTACGTTAGCTATATTATTACAGTCACAGTGGTGTATAATCATGTTTCCATATTAATAAACTATCAGTCATAAAGTAAATATATAAGAGACAGGTATCATTAAGAACTAAATAAATAAAATAATAATGGCTCCCATGTGTACCACCGACGTAGCTTAGGAGAAGGCAGGTTAGGCTGCCTTATGTGAGCCGTACGGCATACAAGGAAGGCAGTGTGGCCAGCAGTACGCTTCAGCCGCCCATTATTATCCCCAGGATGTTATCCCAGGTACTCATTTTCAACAGACTGAGTCGACTTGGGGGCTGAAAAACGCACCTTGATTTTGTGGTGCGGGCCCGGGACCTCTAGATTAGTAGCCAGGCTAGATTAGTAACTAAATAAATCAAAAAATAAAAAAACTGAAGAAGTGGTTAACCGCACAAACAATACGCAGATAACGACGGATTACTGTATCTGCTAGTATGTTAATGCCCATCGTTCTCTCACTACAGTTTTCCGGCGCTTAATGACCTCTTCCATTCTTCAGGAAATAGCAATCTCCATCGTGCTGACGTTTTTACAACTATGTCCATCCATCTGCCTTTCTCCTTTCCTTTCCCTCGCGGTTGCCAATTCGTGGATATTTTTGCAAGTCGGCTGTCTTCTATTCTTAGAACATACCCGTACCGTACCACCCATTGCCTTATCCCATTACTCTATTTGCCTTTTCTCTGTTTCCTCAACCAAGTCCTGATCCATACTCATAAGTTATTTAATAAGTTTCTATCTCAATGTTTCCAGTCTGGATATTCCCACTGACCTTCCATTACTCTCAACTTATTTTACTTCTGTTTTGGAGTTCAAAATTTATTTGTTTGTAAATTTGAATAAAAAATTTGCGTAAGCCTTTGTAAATTTATATATAGGCCTACGTATTATATTATGTATCGTTGTGTATATTATATGGACAGCTATACCGGCATTTAGAAAGAAAACTCTAGTAAATTAAATATAAGGTATCAGCAAATTCCATTCCAGAAAGTCTATATATATTATTTTTTTAATTAATAAAGTTGGGTTAGTGGCAATGGCGGCTGGTGTTATGGTTGCAGCGTTGCACAACCACCAATATAGAATAACTAAACTATAAAATAATATACGAAATCATTAAGCAGTTAAAAGTGTCATAAATTTTAACGGAAAACGTATTAGATTCTATGCGGCAATATTCACGTACAATTCAAATGTGGCGCGCAGGCTGGTGGTTGTAGCTGGTTACATATTCGTACTCTGTGTTGTGGACAGCCTATTGTATCAGGTTTAGTGTTTACGATCAAAGTAAACGTGTACTCGTTGTTTTTGAGGTTATAAAATTGTAGTTATAATATTGTATAACTGCGATTGTGATAATTACGTGTCAATCAAAAATAAAAATTGAAAGATTTGTGAAATGTTTAATATTTTATACTAATTTATTTTTTCTTGTTGTTTTTCAAGTAATATTTTATGTAGTTGAATTTATGTGTCTTGCAGTTTATACACAGGGAAAATCTGTTCTGATAGCTCAAATGAATCATTTAAAAATAGCTAGCCTGTATTATAAATTTGCTGTTCTTATTTTTTATTTCTCGTAAACACAAGGATCGCTTTCAAATCAGTGTATTATTTTATAGGTATAAAAAGCATGATTCTGTTTATCTTTGACTTTTCTCTGCATATTTAGTATTTGATAACTGCAAAGTTAGTGATGCTTGTAGCAATAATTCATGAGTACGTGGGAACATGGAATCTGGCATAGGTAGACACACTGATAGAATCATTCCATTATCATTAGCAACTCTCTTTTGGGGGAAAACAGTAACTTTCTACATTTTTTTTTTCAGATCGCTATTATGATTAACTTAAGAAATTTTTACCTTGTATAATCCACTATGCGATCTCAGTTTTTTACATACAACATGTTTCAGGGACTAAATCCCCATCTTCAGGTACAGTAAAAAATTTATTATTCCCCTAATACACAGGGGTCGTCGAAATGATTAAAATGTTTATACATAAAAACACACGCACAAAAATCACTGAATAAATTAACATATAACACAAACACATGAACACGTTAAAAGCGACTCAGTGCACCGGTCGACCTCCGATCGTCAACTAGCCCGTGTTCGTGCTTCATTGCTTATCATCAACGCGGTATCATATAATTTATTGGATTTAAATGATAGTAACTTTCTATTTTTTTCCATACGACAGCACTATGTATGATGCAGATATGTTGGTCTGCGCCCTGTTTAATGTGCCCTTTTACCCCCTCCCCATCCTCTCACCAACCAACTCAACAACTACTGCAACCACCAGCCGCCACTGGTTAGTGGTTATAATCATCGTAAACAGAAACACTGTTGCATAGCACTATAGAAAAATTATTCCGATTAGCGCTTTCAAGCTTCACAGCTCATCATCAGATTGGAAATCACATCGGCTTTCAAGCTGTGAAGCTTGAAAGCACCATCAGAATAATTTTTCTATAGTGGTGTGTAACAGTGTTATTTCTGTTTACGTATTTTTGTTAGGAAGAAGAAACAAAATCAAAATATTGTTTACAGCACTCCCTGTCAGGAAACATCTGTGATTAGTTCTAAATAAATATCGTTCGTGAAAGGGAGAGTGCTAAGAATTTGATAGGGTCCGTTTCATCTTCTCGGAAGGTTTTCTGAGTCACGCAAATGCGTACAAACAAACGCACTGTTCGTGACATGAAAACACGCCGCCTTGCTTAGTGTTACACGATTCGCAAAAACGTCACACTGGTCTGGAGACAAAATATATAGGCGTACTTTACAAGAATAATTACCCAGCGAAATTAACAAATAACGTCTTCAAAACCACAGTTCAGCGTCAGCTGTAATATTATTCTACAGCATATAGCGACACAAGGTTTGTTCTCTTCTCTATTATATTTATATAGATCAGAAATATTTTTATTCCATCCCCTCAGATTGTCATTACACTTTTTCCTTCCAGTTTTGTTTCTATTTCCTGCAAGTTGTTTCTCCTGTAGCCAGTATATATAGCCAATATATATAATTCTAGGACTTGCATTATCTGGTTAGCGTATCCTATCTCGCTCATCCTGATGCAACTTTCAAGGAACATTCCCTTCTACAATATGCCCAGATATCCCTTTAAAAAATGTCGAGATCATAAGATTCTATTGAAGACTATTTTACCAATGATTCTATAGATACAATTATTGTCGTATTAGATAAAATTTTGTAGACAAAATTAATTTATTTACTCGAGCGTTTTTATTTCTTCGAAGTTAATTAAGTTTAACACAGATTCTATGTATCTTTCACTCTGTTATTTATTTTTATTTTCTATGTTGGAAAGTTGTATAACTTGTATTTAGGTATATTTTATAAGTTTTATAAATGTATAATGAATAATAATACTTTATATTTATTTTACTGTTTGTTCTGTACAATGTTTCGACAGTTTTATAATTCACTGTCATCATCATAAGTATAATTTGTTGTATATTTACATAATATATAATCAACTTATATGTACATATATATATATATATATATACACACACATAAGTTTTACATTTTTTTTTAATATAGGTGTTCTCATTTTACTTGGGAATTGAAACAATTAAACAAGGAGGGCCTACATATTTTCTCTATAGTTTCTTCAAACAAGATTAAAATAGACTGATTGTACAGGCGTAGTGGAATATAACAGACTTCCACAAGAAATTCTAAAACATTGCGCTAAGGGGAAAAGAGATACAAGAAAAGAACACAAAAGGTGGATAGAATACAGAGACCGGAACAGGTATGTCGACAGGCTGGAGTAGAGAAAAAGAAGTTATATAATTTTAATTTATTTTGAAATACTTCTTAATTTATATTAGAAGTATATTCTTATTTATAAATTGCTGTAATTATAGGAAAAATTACAGATGACATAATTCAGAAGAATAATTTTATTTTACTACTATTATTATTATTGTTACTATTATTATTATTATTTATTATTTATCCGTGATTCTGCCTGTTCATTATTTCTTAAAGACCATACCCCACCATCGTCCTTCAAATTCTCCTAGTTTTTTTTTTCTTTAGGGGATTGTATTACGCCTCAAAACCTAAATTACACACACGTTGTAAATATAGAATCCAAGAAATGAGTTAATCGTTATTGTGCAAGAGAAACCAAGACGCACTGTACAAAGATAACAGGCCAACAAATAAAGGAGATGACGCTCTCTGAGTGTTGACTTCACCACTCTTTATATCTAAGGTCGTTTTCTTTTAAATCTATTTTCCTCTTCTTTAAGTTTTATTAATTCCCTTCCTGAATTCTAAAATAGACTTACTCACGTACGCGTAGATACCATAATATATACTGTTTGGTAAATTTACCATATGTGTAAATTTTTTAATTTTGTTTAATATTATTCAATCAGTAATAATTTTTCACTAATATTTTCATTACTGATTGTTCATTAAATGTCCATTATCAATGACAAAATATTTTCCAAAGATATCAGTCAAGTATAGAAAAAATAAATATTATTTTTATAATATGTATAATATAAACATATTTTATTTTTTATAGTACTGTATATAATAAAAGTTTATAATATTCAATCTATTTTATATTATACATCAATACAATATATATTAAAAGTTAGTGTCTATAATTGTAATATATAATATTTTATATATTTTATAATATTTTAGATTTTAAATTAATTTTATGAGATTTATCATCTAATTTCCAGAATTATGAAGAAATGTCAAGAAAATATAAAATTAAAAATATATTTTCATAGAATAGTCAAAGACAGAGGTACAGAAACACTGCTAGGTATTAGGTATCTTAAATTGAATACCATCAGGAATACAAGAAGGGTGCATCATATAAGAGTAAGCACAAGGATGTAGCAGAAAAGGCAGAACAAATAAACATGTGACAGGAAGTGAAAGAACCAGGTCAAGAGATAAACGTTCAAGAGGAGGGGATAAGTTTCAAGTTATCACTAAATAAGATTTTTTCTCATTTATTTATATTGCAACTAGTTAAAAACTATCAAGCAATTTTGTTCTAACAACTATGTTAGCAGTGTGTAGACTGTGCTCCCATTGGCGCTCTCGTCACGATAGTTGTCGCTTTGTTCATATGTAAATATTATTTAAACACTTCATTTTCCTACACCATTTTCCTTCATTTTCGAACAGTTTCTGTCTCTGCAATTACCGAACAGGTTCAACATTTTCAGGAAGTTGTAGCATGTCATTATTTTGATGCTTATAAAGCCTCTTTTCATATCTAGCTGGATACCGTTTGATGTCATCAGTAACCAGAGGTATTTTCAGGTGTCGATGGATGTCGTCGATTCTTACATACTACGGTGCATCAACAATACTGCGAAGCGCTTTATTTTGAAAAGTTACTTAAATGTATTTCTTTGTGCAACGCCAAAGTTGCAAACCATAAATCCACACCGGTTTCAAAACTTGGTTGTATAATAACAGTTTATTACGTAGTGACAGTTCATAGTGCCTTCCAAGTAGCCACCACAAGCTCTTTACGCTTCTTTTTGTCATTTTCTTACCACCTAAGCTTAGCATCTAGAGTCATGCCCAAATACTTTGCCGAATTCGAATGTAGAATCATTTGATGATTCAATAAAATAACACAAGGATGATAAATAAACAAGAATTTGGTAAACAAGACACAGGACAAGGATTAAATTTTACAAGACAATTGCAAAACCACATTGACATATTTATGTGAGTGAGGCGTGGCTCATGACAAAAAAGGAATGCGGCAAGACTCAGAGTTCTGAAATCCAGTTTCTTCGAAGTTCTTTAAACTACACATTGCAAGACAGAATAAGGAATGAGGATATCAGAGCAGAACTCGAAGTAGAGGACATAAATGAAATTATTTCAGCTTACAGAAGACAATGGTGAGATCATCTGCAAAGAATGACAGAGGATCGATTGCCGAAAACGGCACTAAACTGTAAAGCCATTGGTAGAATAGACGTGGGTCGTCCGAGGATGAGATGGGTGCCGGAACAGGTTTATATAACCTAATCCGTAAAGTGAAGAAGAAGAAGAAGAAGAAGAAGAAGAAGAAGAAGAAGAAGAAGAAGAAGAAGAAGACTAAAATAGGTAAGCGTTCTATATTCCTATTGGTGAAACACAAAATGAGATTGATTGGTAGAGAATTATTAACTCAACGGCCGGCCTTCTTAGATTGAGGATTAAGGAAGTAAAGTCGAGTACCCTCTATGATGCAGAAAACTCATGAGTTTAACCAATTTCCTACGAAACCACAGAATGTTTTGTACGGATCATTTTATTTGTGTGTGTGTGTGTGTGTGTGTGTGTGTGTGTGTGTGTGTGTGTGTGTGTGTGTGTGTGTGTGTGTGTGTGTGTGTGTGTGTGTGTGTGTGTGTGTGTGTGTGTGTGTGTGTGTGTGTGTGTGTGTGTGTGTGTGTGTGTGTGTGTGTGTGTGTGTGTGTGTGTGTGTGTGTGACGCCAGTCGGACGCATGGCATCAAGCGACGCCGCACTGTGTGCATTCCGCAAAACTAGGTCGTCCATGCAGACATAGTAATCAGCAACACATGACGTGTTATGCTTGGGTACCCCACCGAGGTGTTACGCGAGCGTCTGTATTCACACGCGTACACACACATAATTTCCAACGTAATAACGGCAAAGCGATTTCTGATGCCAGCAAGATTACATCCCACTTACGTATGTTTTCCCTTAAAAGATGTATTTTCGTAATCCGATTAAAACCCGAATCATGTGCTATGCTGAGAAAAATTTGCTTTCTGTACAGATTTATGGGAGAATGTTTCATTAGAAGCTGTTCTGTATTTTGTACGGCTGTGCTGTGTGAGACCTCGATCACTTCGCATCCAATGCAGAGTAACTGGGATTTCTCTCGGTTTAGCTTTTCCCTACCACCCATTTATAGTGTCAGTCAACTGCAAGCACGGAGATTGTTCGCTCCTTTATTTACTAATCAGTAATATTTGCCCAAATTGTTTAGTGGTGAAACAGAGAATTTTGTTAAAATTCTTCGTTCATACACGTATTTATTACTCAAATAATAAAAATAATGGAATATGGAAAAAGAAATTTCTGACATAAAATCCTGGGGCCCACAAAAGTATCAGCAAATGAGTAAATTTTACTTCAAACCAAACCTAGAGATTTATGAAAAGATTTAGAAAAGCTCGATTACGATCGAGAAAAAACGAAAGCATTCTACGGACAGCTTAGAAAAAGCAAGATTACCAAAACAAGATTCTCAAACCAGAAAGAATAGCAAGCAAGATCATTATCTTCCGGAAGAACAACAAGACAAATGTACTATGGATGAAAAAGTCTATTATGATCTAACAAAATGTGGAATCAAGAAAGAAGATCTAGGAAACTGAGAAGTGTTCAGGAAGAAAATTGCGGATGTAAAGGATCTGTCCGAAGAGAGACAAAAAAAAACGAAGAGAGTGTTATCGCAAGAAAACGAATAAGAGTGCGCCAGAGAATGAAGGTATACCGAAGAAGAAGAGAAGATCGTCAGAAAGTGAGGGCAATTGTGTCATCCCAGCCCGCAGATGGCTGATACAAGAAAGGATGAAGAAAGGATTATTACAAAATAAAACACAAAAAGCTCAGAAACTGAGAAAAGACGTGTGACATCAAACACATCCAGATACAGACTGTCCTAAAGCGTACGAAGCTGCTGTTTTTAGCGTAGTATTGTGCATACATCAAGCAAAGCTGTTTAAAGCACATTTAGCACAGTACGGCACACCTAGGCACAGCAGAGTGGAGTCTGGCCTTAGAAACCTTCAAGTTAAGAAATAACTACGTATGTATTAGAATCATATATCTTTTTTTTTTTTTGTTACCAAGCTATGAATTCTAAAAGTGCTAAATTTAAACTGAAATAAGAAGTTATTTGATTTTTAAGTTCTTAGCCCAAAACGTCGGGACCAAATTTGACATCTCGGCGTGATAGAAATAAAGTTATAAGTTGAAGAGTACCAGATTCATATATTTATTCTCGCCGCTACAACGCGCCTGTTTGTAGCAGTCTAATACGTTATCGGTGTTTCTTATTTCCTTGCAAAGTTTTTACAGACGAACCCGAATCCCATTTCCTTTGAGCCGTGTTGCCCAGTCATGCCAACCACTTTTGTATAATATTCTGTACACCATTGTTTCTTTACCTCAAGGTCTCATCACCTCTTCCTTCGTCCTCTTTTGGTCTTTCTTCTAATATCTATTTCGAGATTCATTTTTGGGGCCATGTTTGATCTCCATCCTCTGGAGCTGGTCATATCATATTCATAGGTTTGGGTAATGGTGCCCAAGATCTGAGAATCTCTCTGAATTGTTGGTTATTAGCGTCGTATTTTGAAAAATTCTAGCCGGCCTGTTCCAATAGTCTGTTTCTATTGTCCACAAACGGCTTTACTTATCTCCGAAGTTTTGTTGCTTAACTAGAAATGCTTTCATGCACGGTGTTCAAAATGACGGTTTTCGCTTCTTTATTAAATATAATCAATTCCAAAGAGGAATTTAACCGACATGTGTAGGACGCCAATCAGCTGCGTGGCGAGTGGAAGTCGGGCAGTCGGGTCCGTGTAATATCTGACCTACAAACGCAGGCGTGCCTCGATGGAGGACGACTCTCGCACCACGCGCTCATTCACACATCTACTTGTCGATGCTCGGACAGTATCATCGGTTGAGCGCGTACACAGAATTATTTAAAAGCACTCAACCAAATCGAAAATCAAATAGAGTATTCACTTAGATTAGGAGAGGGAATTCATAAATATTTACAATTTACATCGATATTGTCACAATTTATAGGCCTATAGTATGATAAATAAAAATGCTTCAAATAAATTGTTGTATGTAAGAAAAAATGTTGTTAGTATTACAAAAGATATATCTTTGCTAAATGATGTAGTATTAATAATTTATATTAATACAAATTATAACTATAGTTAAGCAGTAAGGCAGGGTTAAGCAGTTCCAAGGCAGTTACCTTGTATTTAATACGATCAAAAGTAGTATAAAAGAAGGTTGAACACCACTAGTGTCGAGATTCAGATTCTAATCCTATTCATACACATCCATGATCTTCAATACTAAGAATAGCGCTGTTTTGGGTTTAACATTCGTTTAATTTTTGTTTTGACATCTTTTATCTACGCCGTCATTGTCAGTCGTCAATGGCTCGACTGAGGCTGACGTCACTGAGGATGCCTTATCGAAGAATGGGTGAAACATTTGTGCGAAACGAGAAAACACGGTTGTTCACTATCTGGTTTGGAGTTTTACCAAGAAATTAACACTGCGGCCTGTGACGAACTTTAGTAACAGCAATCAGTGGAGTCGGTATAAGTATTTATTTGTGCACAAGTCTAGAAATATAACACTGTAAGTACCCGTTAACTCAAAAACATAAGGTTCTTTATTTTAAGTGTTACTGGTGTTATAAGCATTGTATATACACATTAAACGTTATGTTTTCCTCAACCATGACTTTTATTTATTTCAGCAGTAAACTAAAAATCAAAAACCGTTGCCACTGAACCTCACAAATGAAAACAACACTTTTGCATTAAGAAACAGGACAACTAACAATAGTACACTTCTTGTTTTCCACATCGTAATATGTCGATACAATCGCATATTTAAAAAAATCGAAAATTTTCTGCAGGAACGGATAAAGGTACAGTTCCGATGCCGCTAATTAACATTTGTTTATTTACTTGTTACTATGGTAATTAATTCTGGTCTCCATGGTGTTGTTGACAGCTTTATACGCGGCAACAAAAGGGCATAATTAAAAGGACCTAAATTGTGCGAACAGAGCAGAATATAAAGTTATCATATCCCAAGTTAGACAGTGTTTTTCGGCTTGTGTCAAAGGTTGCCTGTGCAAAATTGGTGGCAATCGGTGTAACGGTGTGGATTTGTATTCAATACAAAGAAATCCTCAGTCTTTGAGTTTTGTATATAGATTATACATAACTAAATAACTTTCTCATAACTAAATAAATGATATGTTTCTCTACTTGATAAAAACTACTACTTGTATCTTGTGTTCGTTGATTTAAATCACTTGCTTCTCTTCGGCGTTCTTGTCACTTCTGACCTTACGGTAAAGCTATTCGTTGTGAAGCTGGCTTTATCAATTTTTGAACCAGAAAATTTAAAAGGTAGGCCTAACTAGTTGATAATGACCAAAAACATCAGGCGATAATATCCAGCGCATTCGATAATATTGTATTAGACGCTCGAAAGATTAAATTGCTCGTCTAGATTTTGGAGTTACAAATCCCAAAGGCTAGGCCTAGAATTCAAAATATCCTCCTTAATCGTCTGTAGGCAGTGTAATAAATCAAACCTGATAAGAAATCAAAGCAAGAGATCGGCGTAAAGTTAATTTTGTGAATTTTACGGTAAACGAAAAAGATAATGGTACCCATTTTTACGCCGAGTTTTCCTCACACATGAAGTCACTTTTCACACCAATGCTCGTGTCAATAGTCACAGTTGTAGGAACAACACAAAAAGTGAACAACCGAATGAAATTCATTATTCATGATTCTGCAAAACCTATTGTGCGATATGGGTTACTCAGAACAAGGACACGTTCCCTTTCTTTTTCGCGGAGAAAACAAGACGACAACAATTATCTGGACATGCTAGAACTTTACGTTTTCCCTCAGGTTAAAAACGTCGAGAGAGAAAATAGGACTGTTATTTTTGCCTTGAAAAATCTTTTGTTACTTTTTAGGCAAGATGGTGACCCCCTACTTGTCATTATAACGTTCCTGTCGCGACATGCCCTGTTCCCAGAGGGTTGGATGGGTAGAACTGCCCCCATTCCTAGGATTTCTAGAAGCTCAGACCTTACACCAATCGATTTTTTTCTGAGGATGCATTAATAACATTGTTTATGATATAAAGCTTCATGGTTTGGTGAACTTAGCAGAGTTTATCATTGTTGCAGTCATGATTAAGCAGACTTAGGACAAGCTCTATTACCGTTGTCACGGCTGCAAAGTTACAATGGATTACGATACAGATTCACTAAGGTATGCAAAAAATGTAATCTCTCCAAACGTATCACATTTTCCCATTCCAATTTGTCCGTTACTTATAGAACTTGCACATTTTTGAAATACTGGCATTCTTTTCGACAACGACATCCATATAAGCAGTTACCTAGCTTACCGGCACCGACTTGACTACTCGTACCAAAGTAAGTAGCAATTTAATGAAAGTTGCTTCATGGGATAGATTTCTACGTAGAATTGATCGAGTTTCCATACGCACATAGTATTTTATATAAAAACAATTTAAAATAAAAGTTCTTTCACTTACTAACTGGAAGCTTTCCTCAGTCAGTTCTATGTACTACATTATCTTCGCTTACCTGCAAAAAATAAACATTTATTAATACAAACGGGAAAAATAAAAAGTAAAAACAGTGTTTTATAAATAAACATCGCCCAGTTTCTTTGAAACTGCAAGCACCAGCCGAATGACTCCCGGAATAAGAAGTTCCCCTCTACTAAGTGCAAACGATCTCTTCGTAGGGCGGATGAGCGGGTAGAGGTTTCTTGCTCTTGGGATGGGAAACTGTCCCTAAAGGCGGATGAACCACTTGGTCAACGGCATCAAGATGTGGAAGGCAACGGGATACCACCACATTAAGGATCCATGTTGGATACACCTAGTAGAGCAAATGGTATTGCCCTCTATGTAAAGTGGAGTACATGGACACTGAGGGAAGAGGACGAGAAAAGATTGAGAAGCATTTGAGATGTAGATTTGGCGAACAATGGAAAAAGTGAGGTGGGTTGATAAAGTAAGGAATGATGAAGTTTTTAGATGAATGGGGGAAGAGAGAAGAATCCTGAAAGTAATAGAAAATAGAAAAAAGAATTGGTTAGGTCATTGTTTAAGAAGAGACAGCTTACTTACAACTGCCATGGAGGGTGTCATAAAAAGATAAAAAAGAAGAGGGCGTAGAAGAATGAAGTTAATAGATAGTATTAAAATCAGAGGGTGTTACGAAGAAACGAAAAGACTGGCATGGATAGGACAGCTTAGAGAGCTTTTACCATTTGAAGACCTGCCTTAGGGCAGAACAACAAATAATAATAATAAATAAATAATTAAATAAACTGTTTTTCATTTAGGTTAGTCTTGGCTATAGGCCTACGCCACGCAGGAAGTAAGCTAACGAGTGAATACTGAAACACAGAACAAAATGCTTCCTGTAATTTCTGTACTACTTGTTTTGCGAATTCTCCAGCCAGTCAGTTGTCATAATAACAATCTATAGTAAATAATAGGCTACCGAAGTACAAGTGCTAGTTTTGGATAGGCCTAACACACGGCTAGTCGCTGTGGGCAGTCGCTACACCACTTCGACAGCAGCAACAAATCATCAACCTCTAGTGTCGTTCCATAAACGTTTACCCATCGCTGCCCAGAGCGATCAGTACTCTATGCCAATACTGACGTCGGATATAGCGATTGTGATAGTAACACTTCTTAAATAACACTCGATTCCGGTTCATATAAAGAAAACACATCGTGTAAATAAGAAAGCTTCTTGTTTAAATAGTTTGTTATCTTTCATTTATTGGATCCACATTTAACTCACTGTCGTTCAAGTTTTAACGTCTTTCCTAAATTATTCTGACGTTCGCCCACTGAATACAAAAAGATACCTCATAGCAGCCAGTCGAGTGTAGAAATGGGTGAAAACAGATCAGAGGTGAGACCTGACACATTTTCTTATATATACTGTGTGTGTGTGTGTGTGTGTGTGTGTGTGTGTGTGTGTGTGTGTGTGTGTGTGTGTGTGTGTGTGTGTGTGTGTGTGTGTGTGTGTCGCTCTTACAAGTACAAGCGGTTCACTCGATTACAAGGACGTAAGGTGTGTGCGTATGAATATGGAGTGATTCAATGTCGTATAGTCACACATACGTATAAAGTCAGAGAAATCAGTAAAAGTTGGCCGGCTCTCCAAACTTTCCAAAACCCGGTTTTCGCTGACGTTGCTGAACATTTGCGAGCGCGCTTGCTCCTCTGAGTATGTGTGTCTGAGACGCTTATCTAACTCTAAACGACTTCCTGTCTTTCAGGTGAACGCAGTTTTTCGAACGATTATCTAACACATCTTTTACATTTTCTTCCGTAAGGAACGTTAAAATGGCCTGTTTAATTTTTTATTTTACAGAACTATTGAATAACAACACTCACAACAATCAAAGAATTATGAACGCGAAAGCATCGCCGAATCTGCCGAAAAGTTGGCAAAACCCCTCCGACAAGAAGAAGAACAACACTTCTTTCACGCAGGACTCGGCCCAAAATCAAAGCATTATTGTACACGTATACGAATATTTTAAAATCTTCATTGTCGTTTCTCGTAACCGGATGTTCGCTTTGTACAATCTTGTCACATTTTTTTAACCGCATTCAAAAAAATAATATTCCACCGTTTACGCGGTATCATATTTTCTCTTTCTTTGCGAATTAGCCCATACTCGAGTTGTTTTATTAACTGTATTTAGTATTTGTTTAGCCTATCGTGTTCATTACCCAATCGGCTCTTCTGAAATCACTATGCGTAAAATTCCATTTCTGTAGTTGTAACTTTTGTTCCATTTCTTATTTGTAAACCACGTTTTTGCTCCTACGTAAATCTGCTTTCAGATATTATCCTATATGTTTCATATCCTCTTTTTCGTTTTTCTTCATGTATTTATTATTTTAAGCAATATTTTTTTGTTATTGACTTATAATGTATAATGCAGGCCACTTTTATCACGATGGTTAATTAAATGCGTCTTATTTCTTTCTTTAAAAATTGTCATGGAAAATTTACGAACATACTTTTATCTTTTTTGTTTTTGCATTTCTAAAAACACAAATAAACCAAACAATGGACCTTCATGTCTTTAATTCGGTTGATGTTAAATTCTTACAATTATATTGAAAATAGATTTCCTCGATACGTTTGTCCGACAGTTACAATCATCCAAACTAATTCTCCTGTCGTAGATGTTCAACGCATAAATTCTCTTGACGCTCCGTCAACAGAAATCCCGCAATTGTCATATCTCTGACGCTTCCTTCACAGTTGGACAGTATAATGACAGCCGGGTAGTTTTTCTGCCCGTTTCTTAAACTCTCAAAGGACGAAACGCCAATAGGATAGGTGTCTCGTGTGATAACGAAATGTTATAGTGGATGTCCGCATAGCGGGTAATAGTCGAACCGTATGTACATAATCACTTTTACACTAATAAAAAGAGGTCAATAAAAAATATTAAATCAATAAAAATCGACGCGAAAGAAACGAGTTCACAAAATAACAGTGAATTTACGTAAACGTGTTACTTCTTCGCTCGCAATTCGAAACCTCGAATTTTCTGTTGACAGTTTGGCACTTGTTACGTAATCAATTTTGTGTCAGCGAACAAAACAACACAAAACGTTTAACGACAACAACGTAAATGTACGTTTGATTGGCAACCACGCTCGGGCGTTGTCTCTGCGTGGTTACACAACCACGCTCTGCGCTGCGCTTATATCACTATCTCTGCTTCTGCACATGGTTACAGCCGGATTAAAGAAAAGGGAAATCTGATTTTAGACTGGAAATATGCGAGCCGGTGTTTATAACTTAAACTACATATCAAGTACCAGAAGAATTGCCTAAAACTTTTCATCATCATCATCATCATTGTTGACTATGACAAAACACTTATTCGATGGCCTAAACAAACGTCATCACAAATACACAAGTAGGCATATATAAAGATTTTTCACGATATTAATTGATGACTCGTTGGGCACTTTTGAAACATATTAATACAAAGGTTTTTTAAAAATATATAAACACTTGGTACGTTTCACAGTTTTTTTATTTAACTCTGACAGCTATTTCGACTTCTTAAGCCATTGTCAAAGAGCTGAGTGACATGTCACTCAGCTCTTTGACAATGGCTTAAGAAGTCAAAACAGCTGTCAGAATTAAATAAAAAAACTTCTTAAGCCATTGTCAAAGAGCTGAGATAATACCACTCAGCTCCTTGACAATGGCTTAAGAAGTCGAAACAGCTGTCAGAGTTAAATAAAAAAACTGTGAAATGCACCAAGTGTTTATATATTTTTAAAAAGCCTTTGTATAAGGATGATTTACATAAACATCAACTCTCGAAAGCGCTCGACGAAGACACAAATGCAAGTCTGATTGGATACAGGAAGATCTCCTTCACCTTACAGGCCTGTAGAAACATCTGTTACGTCTACGGTGACAAGAAAATACTGTCCACTTAAACACCTATCAGCACACGTGTACAAAAATGTAGACCATCAGTGTAAAACACAGCGTGGAATTAATGTCAGTGGACAGACGGTTATTAGTCAACGTTTAGTTGATGAACTCGTAAAATATACAAGGAAAATGGAATGTTCTACTCACAAATGCGTCAAACAAATGCCTATTAGAAAACAAAATGTTTAGGATAAAAGTTACACGTGTGGAGCTAGAACGAATTTCTCGATTGAGCAATTAACGTTTTTAACGGCTCAGTACTAGAACTGTTTCGTACAACAATGACTGTGAGCAGGTGTGTCAGGTATAGAGGAGGTTGTAAAATACCCTTCGTGGGTTAATTTTTATTGTACCCTAGTTCACAATTCAGGCAGAGTAACAGGTGCGAGGTTCACACACTCACAAACAACACATCTACACAAATTATTAAGAATAATTAATGTAGCTCGTGCTGTTAGACTGCATTTTTGGTCTGCATCCACATGACGAACAAATTCCCCTGTCAGATATTAATTTATGTTTTAATAAAAACTGTAGTAAATCTATTCCAGACAAATAAGCAGAGCATCGTGACAAACTATCTAAGAATTGTATCCTAAATTATGAGTGAATGTAACAGAGCAATGTAGAAAATGTTGAGAGTGTATCGCAAACCAGCAAGAACCAAATGGCAAGAGAGCGTGTACGTGTACGTGACCTGAACAATGACTATATTCAGACATATGGGCTAAGTATGTAAACAACTAGTTCTTCCGTTTCCAAAATGATGAGTATAAGGCAATACTTGCTGGTAGGAGAAGATGCTGTAAAACTGATCCCCCAAGACTTCTCGAGGGTCACGTTTATTACAGGCCTATTGTTCGCGCAAGGAACACTTTGGGGCCCCACACGTATCACCTTTACCTAATATTTATATTGAACTTTGTTAGCTGAAGCCTTTAGTGGTGGTATAGAAGAATGGTGTATTTACATGAGTGCCTGGCTACGTTTACAGATCATGAACTGACAACTGGTAAAGATAATTGAACCCTTTGTTGGCATAGTAGAACAAACATTATATAGGCGGCCTACGGAGCATCCGATCTTTCACACGGATGAAACTTCATCTGCGTAAAATTTGAGTATAACCAAAGTAGCCTATATACTCATCCTAACGTATTATGCTCATCCTAACCAAGGGAACACTTCGGCACAGAACGTATTAACAAGGCCGACAATGGGCACACGGCATAATGCCCGAAACGTAAACGAAATATTAGGCCTATATCTTCACAGTATATCTAAATAATTTTAAAGATTTAACACTTTAAGAAAAAACTGTTTAAATATAGCGTATATAGGCGCGCACGCGCTCGTACTCTCTCACACACGCGCGTGCACTCGCACACGCGCGCGCAAGCACACACTACAAGGTTATCTTCTTATTACATGCGAACAGACTTTACGGTCCACAATAACGTATTCAGTGCAGCGAGACAAGTGATTTTGGCAGTGGCTCAGTGTTCCGCGGGCAGGCGCCCAAATATAAGCCGAACATTACCCTTTCTCACCGAACAATGACTCTATCATCTCACGTAGTTTGATTTTAAATTATAATAATTCCCAGAACTATACCCTGATTAACGAAAGAAAGTGACTGGCGGAGCGGCCGCGCGGCGACCGAGTTTGTAGTAAAAACATTCCACTTAAAAACCTCGTTGAAACGTAAAATACAGGGCTAGAAATGTCTAATGAACTGTATTTTAATCATGAATTAAAGACGTTTTTAACAAACTTTTCTAATTTTTAAAATCTTTTTTCAATTAATTTACATTCAGAGTTAAATAAAAAAATACACGAATTTTAATTAAAAATTTAGGGTTTATCGTTTTTATTACGTAAGAACTCAGAGGTTAAGCATCGGAAAAACATTTCTTGTACACAAATGGTAGTCCACCTTCTTTAGTACAATATATCAAAAATTGAGATTCCTACGATTAATATTAACGACGTTATTAATTTTTTCCAAATGTACTGTTAACTCCGTTATTAATAATTTTTTTCATTGTGTTTTTTCACAATAAGCATAACAAAATTGTATTCATCAATACAAAGTGGTATGTAACCTTCAAATATTACGAAATATAACCGCAATCAGTTAATATAGGAAAATTAGAACTAACATCGCTCAACGGTGCGCGATCGAGTCAAGGTACAGTAACAGCCCAAAGAAAGTGGTGCATACGCTCACGGCTCACACATTGACACATAGCAAACTTACTACGAGTCACCAACCTCTCATAAGTATATACTTAGTTATCTGTCTACTTATTTAATCTAATCTTCTACCTGGAGATCCGTCAAAAACGTACAACTGACCAGACTTTTGTGGTTTAGTTGAACTACATGCTTTTTATAACAGATGGAGTGTCTTGAACGATTGTTTATTACTCTTTTGCGGTACGGTATTTATTGTTTCTTGTTAATAAACTGTTTTTGTTTTGTGATCAGCTTTAATACTACTAATTGAAGCGCAATGTAATTACTGGGAAATTGTTAATGCCATTCAAATTTCTCAATAACTAATTATTTAACTATGAAATACAGTTGACAGTTTAAAACTACCGAGCAAAGCTCGGTCTACCAGATATTGCATAATTATAACAGTATTTTACTGTTATAATGTAATTGAAATGTAAAAACAATTAGTAAATTACTTGTTATTAGTCTTAGTACGTAGGCTTTCACGGCCGGTGTCATTATGATTAACTAAAACTTCCGGGCTGAAAGGCCGTGGTCGAGTGCTTGATCTACTGTAGCTAAACGTTTCGGCCACACCACCGGTGACCATCTTCAGTAGCAAAAAAATGTGTTCGAATAGATGACACGCCGAACACGTCTCCCAATGAACTGGGAACAAGCAACAGTGAGTTAAGGCTACGTTGTCTCTATTTATAACTTTTTGGCCGCTAAAGGTGTATTGGTCCGCGTGATACACCTTTAGCGGCCAAAAAGTTATAAATAGAGACAACGTAGCCTTAACTCACTGTTGCTTGTTCCCAGTTCATTGGGAGACGTGTTCGGCGTGTCATCTATTCGAACACATTTTTTTGCTACTGAAGATGGCCACCGGTGGTGTGGCCGAAACGTTTAGCTACAGTAGATCAAGCACTCGACCACGGCCTTTCAGCCCGGAAGTTTTAGTTAATCGTACTTGTTATTAGCATTGACAAATAAATAATAAATACAGTACGGTACTTACAAGTATTGTAGTGCTCTTCAGCTTTTATGGAATCCGCTCATAAAATATGTGTATAAATCATAAAAATACACAATTAAAACACTCTATAAAAAACACTTATAGCTGTGAGTTAGTAGTCTTCAAACGAAAGTTCTCTGATACCCTCCATTGGATCGTCATCACTATTATCATCTTCTGAACAATTATCATCCTCGGAGCTACTGCTGTCTCCCACGGACATAATCATTTCCTCCACAGCTTCTTTCATTAGTCCTTCGTTATTCCATGCATCGATAATAACTTTTTTGGTATGGTCCACTACTTGCTTCCACCTCTCAGCAGTAATTCGATTAAATCCGTCTTTAGTCAGTCGTTCAACTTCTTTTAAAGTAAACATTTTGTTGTTTTCGGCAACATACCCCTTAACCTGAGCCCATATAAGCTCAATGGCGTTAAGATGGCAATGGTAAGGTGGTAGCCTTATCACTTTTTGACCTCTGCTCTCTATCAATTCATCAACAAAATACCTTTTGTTCTGGGGCTTGTGCCATTTCACTAATTCAAAAAGTTCTGATTTTTTCAAGTCGGTTGTAGATTGAATATTTTTCCTATCCAGCCATGCAAGTATGTCAGCTTTTTTATCTTTGCTTGTGGGAGCTTTATCAATTTGCTTAGAATGGTAGGGAGCATTGTCCATGACTATTACTGCAGGCTCTTCTAGGTTATTTAGCAAAGTTTCAGAACACCAACCGAACAATTTGTCGTGATCCATATCTTCATGGTAGTCACCGGTTTTTTTCGATTTAAATAGTAGAAAGGAATTTGGAACAAACCCTTTTGAAGAACCTGCATGACATATTATTAATCATTCACCTTTCCCTATAGGTGTTAACATTGTCCCCTGAAGTGACTCATCAGTCCATCCTTGTTTCAAACAATGCCCAGCATTGACCCAGGTCTCATCGAGCCAAATTATATTATCGAAATTCTCGTCTTTGATTTGGCGAAGAAAACGACACCTCCAGGCAGCGACATCGCTTCTCTCCATAATCACTTTTCTGCCCGAAAATTTTCTCCACGTAAATCCTAAACCTTTTAGCACGTTTCTAAGCGAAGACAGACTGCCATTAAACAGCTCTTCATTTTCCAACGACGATAAGAGTTTTTTCAAAGTGGGATATTCTTTTCTTATGTAATATTGATATACATGTCTTCGTATAGCGTCTTCCTGAAAAGTGTCAAGTTTTGTCACAGTTTTCTCCCGTTTCCTCTGTTTGCCCGGAGTTGAAAGTTGCCTATTACTGTCATCTTGTATTTATTTCAATTCTTTCAATTCTTTTTCCTTGCAAACTCGCACAACTGTATTTTTATGTATTTTCAGAGCATCTGCAGTTCGCTGTATTGCATTATTAACCGGAATCAAAGGACCTTTGTTCGCCTTTTCTCTATCAAAATATTCCCGCACTTTGCACACAATTTCTCTTGACTGTCCTTTCATAGGTACGCCTCGGCCCGAAGTTTGTCTTTTCTTTGGAGTTCGAGTCCTAGGTCTTCCCCTATGTTTCCTTGGTTCAGCCTCGTTACGTTGCTCCATGCTCAGCCACCGAAGTACTGTATATTCACACAAAATAACTTAAAAACACGTCAATTTATAATGAAAGCACAAGAAACTCACACTTAAAATCAAGATAACCAACAACCGGACATCACTCAACCACCACATCAACTAAACTGAAAGCTGGAAGTTTCCCTTACCCTTAGTGTGCGTATAACGGTTCAGTTTTCCTGGAAGCGTGTGCTATTTGTAGACATAAAGGAGAGGCCGAGACGCTGGAATGACGGTAGCGCGCGAATAAAATGGGTTCACTAGGTTCTGACTGTACTTCCGCCGCAGAGCGCCACGCATTGCTCTCTGTGAAATTCACTTTATATATTAATCCATTGTAGTATTCCTATCACGTACAAGGTGTAAGTTGTATATGTCTTCTACATTTAGTTATCTAAAGAGCGCGTCACGCAAATCTCATTCATGTACAACTTTTAACAACTGAGTTAACAGGACATTAGAAAAAAATTAATAACGTCGTTAATTTTAATCGTAGGAATCTCAATTTTTGATATATTGTACTAAAGAAGGTGGACTACCATTTGTCTACAAGAAATGTTTTTCCGATGCTTAACCTCTAAGTTCTTACGTAATAAAAATGATAAACCCTAAATTTTTAATTCAAATTCGTGTATTTTTTTATTTAACTCTCAATGTAAATTAATTGAAAAAAGATTTAAAAAATTAGAGAAGTTTGTTAAAAACGTCTTTAATTGATGATTAAAATACAGTTCATTAGACATTTCTAGCCCTGTATTTTACGATTCCACGAGGTTATTAATTGGAATGTTTTTACTACAAACTCGGTCGCCGCGCGGCCGCTCCGCCAGTCACTTTCTTTCGTTAATCAGGGTATAAGATGTGCTTCCACACCACGAGACAGTCTCCTGCCCACTCGTCATTTCGTTAATGTGGGATGGGGGAATTCTGTCAGATGTCATTTTTTGTAGACATTCATGACGACGTCCCTGTGTGTGTGTGCGCGCGCGCGCGTTTTGTGCTTCGCGACACCGACACAGCGTAATCTCTGATTACGTACGTCAGCCTTACCTGGAACCATGTCCTGAGGTTTTCAGACAAGAATAAAGTATACTGAACAAAGAATCAGCGTCTTAAAGTAGTCGTAATTCACTAAAGGCCTCTTGACAAACGGTCGTATCCAATTATTGGGTGAGTGTGGTGTGTGTGTGTGTGTGTGTGTGGGCGTTTTGCCACGACCGGTGCACGGTGGGTGTGTGTGTAGTAACAGACAGAATCGAGTGGTGTGTCAAGTTACTTTCACTGCACGATCAGTCGCTCCTCCCTCTCAATCTCTCTCCCTCTCAATCTCTCTCTCTCTCTCTCTCTCTCTCTCTCTCCCCCATTCTCTTTATTTCACTGCAAGAGTTACCGACCACAGAGTACGAATATATACCGACTGTACTTATATATTACCGACTGTACTTATCTGTGTATCGTATTGCGTACCTCGTGTCTGTCTGTCCAACAAATGCTACCCGCCTTTCATCTGGTGGCATATGCTACGTGTCTGAACGTCTCGATATAACTGTGGGATTTCTTTAAACGTATTTATTTTTCTTGAAAACACCATAGTTATCAAACACTATCAAAGCGAACGTTGCCTTTTTGTTTACGATAGTACTATCGTAATAAAACGAGAAATTAACCGAAGTACTACACGCACAAGACAAGAAAAAAGCTTTTTAGCGTCTGTCAATACTAGTTATGAGCGCTACATATGTGTGTGTGTGTGTGTGTGTGTGTGTGTGTGTGTGTGTGTGTGTGTGTGTGTGTGTGTGTGTGTGTGTGTGTGTTAAAATAGAGAGAGAGAGAGAGAGAGAGAGAGAGAGAGAGAGAGAGAGAGAGAGAGAGAGAGAGAGAGAGAGAGAGAGAGAGAGAGAGAGAGAGAGAGAGAGCAAGTTTCCAGTGTATGCTGTATTTTTTCTTTTGGTTTAACGATTACAGCCAGTGGCTAGTATCACGTAAGTAAGGCTTGAAACAGTGACGAACACAGATCCGAGTACAGACTTGCATTGTTTCCGTTTGCTAATACCAAATTCTCTCTATCATCCTTCCCGAATGGTCTCTCTTATTCGAGGCTCATTTTTTGAATTTGGAGTTTTTTAATTATCTATATTAAATGGAATCCTGTGGGATAAACAAATTACAGGAGAAACTAAAACCAAAATATTTAAAACCGTTGTTAGAAATATCATGACTTACGGCTCAGAAGTTTGGACTACTAATAAACACACAAGAACAAAATTAATGACAGCAGTGATAGACTTTTGGAGACGTTCGGCAAGAGTATACTAACGTGAGAAAATTAGGAATGAAGTCGTTAAGGACAGAATGAATGTGAAAAATTCAATTGTTGGTTGTATCCAAACAAACAAATTACAATGGTATGGACACACGAAAGGAATGGCACAGGAAAGATTGCCAAGGAGAGTTATGGAATGGACCCTACCAGGAAGAAGGAAAAGAGGAAGACCACCTATCACCTGGATAGAAGAAATTCAGACTATATTGAGGGAACGATTGAAGAAGATTTTTGGATGGTCAAGCAGCAGTGGAAGATAAGAATTCAATCACTTCTGTAATCTTTGATTCCGGAAAATGTGTAAACATTATACAGCCCGAATAATAATAATAAAGTTTTTAAATTGTTAAAGGCGTGGAAGATTTACTTCAGTTTTTTCTTATCCCCTTTGGGTTTCCCTACGGGAAAACAATTCCAAAGAACTAAATACTGCTCCCCAGATTGGAGGGTTATACGGCCAATTTACCCGTGGTGATCGTGGTAATTTACCAACTCGAGCAACTCGCCAAAAAAGAACCGTTCTGTTTCAACCTATACTGAACTTTTGTTATACAAACAGATTTTAAAACGTATATAGTTAGCGTATGTCATCATCTCTAGTAGGCATAATATTGCTGTCTTATACAGAGTTTAAAGAGCTTGCAGAGCAATGTTAGTATTATACAGAGTTCTCAAAATAAACGTGCTACTATCACGAACCTCTGAAGGGTGTACAAGAGATTTTTTGTTCCAATAAATGCAAATACAGGCAACAGAACCTTTATAATTGGATTCACAGGTGCAATCCGTAGTCCGAACCAGGGAGATTTCCTAATTATAGATTATTTTATTAAAAATTCATATTATAAGTCGAATAGTGCAAGGAGGTTACATGAATTTTGTCTTATTAAAAAGGTCACAAAATAATATTAAAACTACACAGATGATAATGGAAATTTACATTTAGTGTATTTACAAGTTAGTACATTGCCAAGGGGAGGATTAAGCAGGAGTACTGTCTAATATCAGCAAACCTTAGTGACCCCTTCTTTTGTTTGAAAAACGTTTACCTTGAATTTCTAAAGTCAACCAGAAACATTAAAAATAAACTAGTCAACCAATTTCCATAACATAACTGTTCCGTGACAGTTACAAATTTTGAGAAGAAGACATTTAATGTCATTAATTACTGCTTCCGTTTTCTGGGCGAGCCACTGTAAATATCGGCTCCTAAACTTTCCCCAAATATTTTCGGGTGTATGTTGGAAAGACACTGCCGAAACTAAGAATACGTTTCCTATTCTAACCTTAAACAATGATTTAAGGTATGATTGCAAGTAGTCCGAATTATCGTATGTACTAAATTGGGGAAGTCCTAATTAGAGAGAGCCGTTTCGCTGTACAAGAAAACATGAGTAAACACTATATCATAATGATAATATTGGAGTTAACCAACTATTAACCATGTTTTGAAAAACGTTTCCCAGTTTTTGGAAAGCGTTAATTATTAACTTTTAAATGAGAGTTTTTAGTCTTCTTTCTGTTTGTGGGCAATCAGCATCTTTAAGATCATCACGATGTGTTTGTCTCGAGACGCATGAAGGAAATTGTCTTTATAGTACGTAAGCGGGTGGGCAGAATCGAATCCAGTAGTCCGATGTTAAATATCGGCTTACAGTTCGTAAATCATTGCCCCGGCGATAGTTTGAAACGGCGTCACCATAGAAATCCTCGCAAAACAGAAAACGCAATGTGTGAACACCCCACTCTACTGACAAGTATAGGCCTACACTTACAACAGCCACTGAACATGACTACCGCTTTTACAGCGTAAACGTCACGCTGAAGATCAAACAACAGACCTAACATCCGGAAAAGGAACATTACGCTCACGTGTTCACAACCCAGGAGTAACACGCTAATGATCACTACATTGTGTTTGCCCAAAATGGCAAAGCGGACACGAGGACCGGTATACTCACAATTAATGTAAAAATCTGAAGCACACGCACGGAATTGTTCTTGTGAGAACGTGTTGTTAGGCCTATTGAGCAACGTGTTGACACCTCTGCGCACAGACTTTCACTGCTCCCAGCCACTCAACGACGGCGCATGGAGAAATTCCGATTGTGTGTGTGTTTGGATGGGGGTCGCCAGCTCTGAGCAATCCTTCATCTACGTTATTTGTTGTGCCGCCTCTCATTTCAACCTTTACGTCTGTATGTACTTATAAATAACACGCAGAACATGTGTATTTACGAAAACGTCAACTCTGAGAAACATTCATGTTCGTAGATTAGGTTCGAAAATTAAATTACGACCCAAGAGAGTATAAACACATTTCGCTGACGTCAGAGACTGCCTGAGGCTCACGTGACTACGTTTTCTCGTTAACATTACCCCGACTATATTAAAAGCAATTTTACAAAAGCGCAAAATGAAGCGTCATCAAAAAAGTTTAAAATCAGAATATGAG
This sequence comes from Magicicada septendecula, assembly GCA_034769895.1. Classification (NCBI taxonomy): domain Eukaryota; kingdom Metazoa; phylum Arthropoda; class Insecta; order Hemiptera; family Cicadidae; genus Magicicada; species Magicicada septendecula. The sequence continues at coordinate 303,425,490 of CM068373.1, read as the reverse complement.
TTTAAATATATATATCACAAAATATTTATATCTGATGATGAGCTGCGAAGCTTGAAAGCGCTAATCGGAAAAACTTTCTTCTATAGTGCTGTGCGACAGTATTATTTCTGTTTGTGTTTATAACCACTAACACAAATTTACTAATCAAAATATTCTAATTTCTACATAGGAAAATTATATTTTTTTAACTTATTATTTGTTTGGAAAATGTTATAAAACATGTTATTCCCTCTATACATGCTGTAATTTACGACAATTTACAAATAAAAAAACCCTCTACACTATCACCAGTTATAATGCTATGAAAGTTTAATTCAAAGTGATTTAAAAAAAAAAAATACTGTTTCTTACAAACGCATGCTATTACAGTACATTTTATTTTGTTTGTATGTTAAACCTTCTCTTCTCCTCTCCATTCAAATTTCTCAAACTTATTGTTATTATTTTGAAGAACTTTCGAAACATGGACATGAAAAGGATCGAGTTACAAACAAGAAGATTGGAGGAGTAGGAGAGAATGGCGAGAGAAAGGTAGATATCATCAAGGACAAGAGAAGAAATTGATTGAAACACTGTTTGCGGCAAAGGCACAAGGTAATGTGATGGTAGAAACAATGGAGAGGCTGGTAAATGTAATGGGGGGGGGTACAGGATGGAGGAGAGGCTAGATGACAGATGACATACGGACGCGATATCATGAAATTTGAGACTAGCCCAGGTTAGGAAATCATGCAGGCAGCATGCCCGTAAAACCTACCTACCTGCCCTTGAGCAGAAAGCACATGGTGATTTTCAAGTGTATAAAAGGAAAATAATATATGAATATTGTTTTTCATACAAGAAAATGTAAATTTCGCTTATAGGCCTATAGGGGGTTAAATTTGTTTGAAACGCATCTTTAATACAAGGCTCATTTGAAAAATTAGCGGAACGACAACTGTAGCTTAGCGATAAAACTACAATTTTTCGTGAGCTGCAAGATTTGTACTTTATGTGAACTCCTGTTAATTTCCAAATCTATCATCAATTTATTCGTTGTTTATAAGCTGTTTAAAATTGACGTGGCATGTGTATTTTGAAAAACTGACAAAATCAAACATCGTGGTGTAATTTTTTGTTAAAAATTGTTTAGTGCCAACGGAAATTAAAAACGAAATTGTAAATGTGTTAGGAGATGCTGCGACCGCAGGCATCTGCGGCTTTGTAATTAGGCACTTGAGTTTAAACGTAGTCGTACGAGCATTGAAAACCTGATCGCACTGGACGCCCAAAAAATGCAACAACTCCAGATGCGGCACCCATCTTGCACAACGCTTTTTCACACCAAGTTCTTGAGTAAGTATGATGCACACGCTCATATGAGATGCCTACGATTTCAGCAACGTCATCGACTCCTCAATCTGCGGTCTTCCAACACCCTATAAAATTTTTTCAATAATGCCATTTTTTGTTTCACTTTTTGGACGTCCACTGCTGGGATAGTCTTCAGTGCTTGTACGACCACGTTTAAACTCGAGTGTGCCCCACTTATTGTTGTTTCTGAAGGCGGAGCATCTCCTAACACATTTACAATTTCGTTTTGATTTTCCATAGGCGCTAAAACTTTTTAACAGAGAATTCATCACAACACGATGTTTGATTTTGTGCATTTAGAAACACGCGTGTCAGGAAAATTTCAAACAGCTGGTATATAGTAAATAATTTGACAGATATATCTGGAAATTAACAGGTGTTCTCGCGAAATATACGTCTTGCAGCACACGAAAGATTTTAGTTCTACCACTGAGCTATAGATGTCGCTCCGCGAACTTTTCAACTGATCCTCGTAGGTACCCCCTAAAAGATTATATAACTTTTACGGCACATTTTATAGTATCGAAAAATCGAATAGAAAGCTTATTTTCACTAACAGCACTAGTTTTCTAGGTATACTTTTCTTTCAGTTTTCTTCAAGAACCTTTTGTAATACGTTTCTACACACGTTCGCTAAACATAATAACTTCAATATAATTTTTTTGTCAAATGCTCTAAATTACCTTGGAAGAAGTGGTGATTGAACGTAAACAGTGTCACTTCGTATTCAGCAGAGCACTGTCGAGAACGTTATACGTTGTACATTCTCTTTCTTTCGATGGGTTCGTTACCTACTTCATTCACACCTACAGGCATGTGCTCGTGTGTATGTTTTGGAGCTGGAGAAACTCAAGAGGGAGAAAGTGCTACAATTATAAAATAAATAATAACGTTAGACGTCTGCACAATAGAACTTCAATAGGACTATGTGCTTTCTTATATGAACAACTATGGTCAATATCGACAAAGCGCTTGGAATACTGCACAATGCGGTATATCACGTGACAGTAATGAACGCTGTTTCGACGGGATAAATTTAATTTCACATCGAGTAGTGCTGTATCTAAACAAAACGCCTTTTCCATGCTTAACTACCTTTTTGACTATATTCGGAGCATTGCAGAACACGTAAAAATACGCGTACATTGTTTTTATTATCAATTTCGTTATATTGATTTTCGTTATAGGCCTATTATCAATTTCGTTATTTGATTATATTTTCGTGTGTTTGAAAAAAACGGTAATAAAATAACCGAAACCTTACACTCTAGTTATACTCAAACTGATCTGTCTCACCTGTCATATGAATTTAAACAATTTTATAAGCTTTAGTGAAAGCAAAATTCAGATTGGAATACAAAATACCGTGCTGCATAAGAAGTATATTTAAGGGTAGGAGTGTCTTAGATGATGGACAGACCAAGAGAGAACAGCCAGCGAACGGAGTTACTATGCATTACAAAGGAAATTTCTGGACAGTTGAGAAATAACGGAAAAAACAAGCTATCAGACTTTAAATCCATGTACTTACCGGCGACACTGTGTGGAAGAGAAAACTGGATACTGATAATAAGGCAGCAGAAATGAGATACCACAGAAGAGTACGTGGAGTCAGATGGCCGGAGAAGAGAGGAAATGAAAATATAAGGCAGGAGTGATGAGCAAACCCTATGAAAGAAGATCTTAAAAAAGCCAATAAATTTATGTGGATTGGCCATTTAGTAAGAATAATGCCCCCACACACACATACACTAACCACATTCTCTCTACTAAGTGCCTCCACCATTTTCCGCCTCGATCTGCAATGGCGTACAATCCCTATCTCCTACATTCCCATTGGCTGAAGGGGGCTTGCCCCAGACCGGCCGGAGTCTGTCCCTTACAAGGACCAGTCTCGAAAAACGCAACAAAAATTCAGTAAGAAAGGGGGAGAAGCGACAAGTTAGGTACGTACGGGAGGCCTAGAGAAGAAGATGAAGGGGTGAGACAAGAAGAGGAGAATGAGAAGAGAAGAGATGAGACAGAAGCGGTACTGCTCAGTATAGGAGACAGAATAGACAACAGGCAAGAGGGACGGAGACGCTTTGTAGAAAAAGAACATAAACAAGTAGGAGACGCATAGTGGTGATGTCGTGTGTTGGAGTTGTCGTATAAATTGTATTATATAATCTTTGTATAAAGTGTACTGTATTACTTCTACAGTTATATATAAAATTACTTCTGCAACTGCATTTCTCTTATTTTTACCATTATATTTGCGTCTGACGCTCTTTTCACAGATTCAGTCTGTATCCTCAGACGTTTCATTATAAATTCAAGTTGTAATGTATCTATAAAAATATTTTTTTCATGCAAAATCTCAAAACATTCTTAGCACATGAAAATGTATTATTTTTTCATTTGTCAGTTATGTTTTTGAGACTTTCATTCCGTCTCAAAGAAATAAAATTATTAAAAAAAGAGGTAAAATAAAATAAATGGAATTTTGCACTAGATAATACTCAAACAATGTGTCTCGCCAACCTTATGTACTGAAGTCTTTGAAGACACAGGTCAAGTGTAAGAAACGTACTCAGGGAAAAATATAGTAATGAAAAGAAGATAAATACACTTTCAGAACCATTTTTTTATTTGAGAATATAACATACAAATGCGGCAAGAAATATCAAAAGTCACTTACAAAGAAAAGACATTTGTATTTTTACATTTTGGTATCTGTATTACGTTTATTGACGACCTACGCAGGCTTGGTGTAAGAATATGGAGACTGAGAGCAGAGGATCGAAACGACTGGAGGCGGATTGGCCAGGAGGTCAAGGTTCTCTAAAAGCTGTAGCGTCATTTAAAATGAAGGAGAAGAATTATGTATATTGAGTTAGTTTTCCATTATATCCAAACATCGGCACTACCGATGTTTTTGGAATATACAACGACGACGACGACGACGACGATGATGATGATGATGATGATGATGATGATGATGATGATGATGATGACGATATCGTACAATGTATACATGGCAACCATGTATCAGGTAATGTATACAAAATATGTTGTAACAACCTATCGAATATGAATTTAGAAGAACTATGAGTCTGTTAGTTGAATAAACAAAACGTTCGATCCCGAAAGTCTGTGATCAGAACTCAGAAACTATAAACACACACAAGTAACTTACTTAAAATATAAATTATAAAAAAAAAATTATATTCACAAATTACTCACTTTTACATTTCCCTTATTTACATTACTGAATAATTAATAAAATTCTTTACAAAATAATATTCTTTAAATATATCTTATCTAAATAAAATTTTGATAAAATGAAAAATAATTCAATGTGCTGTAATAGAAAAATAAATTTTATTTATTAGATTAATAAAACATATTTTAAATTATATTACACTATATAGTTTGTATATTACTATCATATTCAGATATATTTATGCTGTTATAATATGCCTACAACATAAATTAAAATATAATCTACTCTTGTTAATATAATAAATCGTTTCATTTATTATTCAATAATAATAACAAAATGACGTCGAAATAACAATAATTAACAGTAAACCACTATCATTAAAACATAAACCTTATTATCGTATATAATTAGGAATCATATACAAACCTACACTAAAAACCAATACTTGGCCTAAGAGTGGCAGGCAGTTGGAGAATCTTGCTGCAGAAAGACCTAACCTTGTAATTTATTATTAATATTCATAATTCATAAATTTATATTTTATTAACAGTTTAGTGGTGCTATAGTGGTAGTGGTTTAGTATTAGTTATTGTTATTTTGTCATAATTTTTAATGTTTTTATTATAATTCACAAAATTATTATAATGTTATAACGTTTTGTTGAACGCAGCTTTGTGGGATCGAAGCGTGGAAGAAATAAAAATTTCGACGATGCAAAGATCCCGATATTCTGCTTCCAATTTATATTCACCTCAAAATAGACACTCTTTTAATGCTATACGAGACTAGATTTATAGGAGAACGGTTAGGAAGATTGATTGCATACGCGAGTCGACACTTTCTCCATTAGTGACAGCATAAGAGGAAGATCGCTTGGAAGATCACAACGGAATACGTGCTTCTCCAGAACAAAAAGCAACAGTAATATGGAACTTTCTTTCTGCCGTGCAAGTAGCAGCGGTTCACATTAAACTCGACCAACTCGCTGTACGCGCAGGTATGCGTATTTCAACAACAACAACGACACGACGGCTATAATAAAATTAGAGAAAATTTATAATTTTTTCTGCTGTAAAGAAGAAAAACACTGGCTTTGTCGACTAAAATGGACTGGTGAAAGTAAGAAAACGCTTTTACTGTATAGCGAACCGCGCTCACTTTGGGACAAACAGGGAAAATCTCCCACGATACCAATCTGACCATAGTTTATTACATTAAACACGCTAGACACACACACACACACACGCACACGCACACGCACACACACAGATTTTCTTAATGTACTAAGTTATAAATAGTGACATTTAAATGTACAGCGAAGATATATCCATCTACATGAGACGAGTTTCAGGCATTGAGCTTATTTCTGGAGTTAAAAGTCCTCGTTTTTTAATATATTTAATTTTAAATAACACTAATCATCTATAAATAATATAGCTCCCTATATTTTATTAATATATAATATTACTATTAATAATATATATATTATATATATTAATATATAATATTATTATAGTAAATAATATACATGTGTGTGTGTGTGTGTGTGTGTGCGCGCGCGCGCGCGTGTGTGTATAATCTTAAAATTAATGTTATTTTTACGTATAATTACGTCATAAGTGTTTTCTTTTATTATAATGTTATGTTCCAGTGTAAGTATTTAATTCATTTGTTACGTACATATTGTTGAACGTCGTTCTTTAGCTACATCAGTAATGTAGAAGGTTTATTTATAATGTAAGATTTTTTATTTTTTATTTATTTGTCGCTATTATTATCCTGATCAGCTGTATATACTGATTTAGATATATAATGCCAAATTATATTACCATATGTATTATAATAAATGTTTTATATTAAATATTTAGTGTGAAGTTTGAACACTTGGTTTAAAATTTTAAGAAAATTGTCATATTTTATATAACTCAGTATTTGATTCCTTAAAATAAGTTATTATTTTTATAAAAGTATAATATTTTTAGCATTAATATAAAACAATTATTTTCATAAATCTATTGTCAACGCGGTGATGCTTGCCGAGTAACAAAATAAAAACAAACTACCAACTGATCAGGCTGTTATTTTTGTCTTGCTAGTAATCCCAACATTACAGACTCTAACTCTTGCACAACATAAAAATAACTAATACGTCTCGTGGAATACAATGACTTTTGGGAGAGACGCCGTTGTATATTGATGTGTAACTGTGTAACTTCTCCATACGAACAATCAACGATGGCCCGTAAAGGTTCCAGTGGTAACCGCTAAAAAAAAGGGGGGCATCTAACTAGAAAACTATAGAATAAAGGAATAAGAAGACAACTTTGAACATCATGGTTCGCAACAGTGATTGCTAGACTTTCTGATGATTGATCATTCCCCTTTTCAGACACAATTTCTGACTACATCCCATCCTAGCTTTCGGCGCTAACTGTATTTCTGCAGTTGTATTTGTAACACTTTAATTTCACCAAAATATTTACACAACTGCGCGTTTCGTTTTTGAATTTCAAAAACCTAATTCAAAAATTCATAAACTTGGAGAAAACAAAATATATGTATGCTGCCAACAAACTACCATTAAAATCCAACCCTTCAAAACCTTGAAATAGGCTAAAAAAAATATAGAGGCAGTAAAAGAGTTCATATATCTTGGCTCCCAGATAAACAGTACTGACGATATCAACTCTGAAATTAGAAGAAGAATATATCTCGTAAATAAAACATATTCTGGATTAAAAAAGCACCTGACATCTAGCTTCATCTCAAGAAGCACGAAATGCAAAATCTACAAAACACTTATCAGGCCAGTGCAGACATATGCTTCAGAAACCTGGACGTGACAAAAAATAACGAGAAACTCTAGGTTGCTGTGAAATTTGGATTCTAAGAACAATATTTAGAGGAGTACAAGAAAATGTAATGTGGCGCAGGCGCTACAATTATGAAATGTACTATCTCTACAAAGAGCCGGACATTGTCAGGCTAAGATGGGTTGGACACATAGAGAGAATGGAGGAAGGACAGCCTACGAAACATATTTTCTACCAGAAACCAATGGGTAGTAGAGAAAGGGAAAGACCCCGAAGTAGATTCAAAGACCAGATAGAGGAGGACCCGGAAAGCTGAACATAAAAAACTGAAAAGCCAAGGCATGCAATAGGGAGGAACGGAATCGACTCTTGGAGCAGCCCAAGACCCACCAAGGGTTGTAGAGCCACGGTTGACGATGATGAATTTGAAAATTCCTAGTTTAAAAACCTAGTTTTAAATTCTAAGCCTTTTTATTAAACCGAATTAATAATGAACAATTAGTTTCGTTATTAGTAGTTTATTATTTATTTAAAACCCCTAACTAGCAGGTTGCCATTATCTAAGTGCAACCCCGGCGCGCACCGTATATAGGAGGAAAATGTGTTTGATATGTGCCACGTAACACACACTTGCCATACGAGGCTTTCAATATAGCCTAGCATCATAAGGAACTGACATAGAAGATAAAATATGTAAAAAGAGGATAAGACTGAGGCTTTTGAGGTGTGGAGAAAACTAGAGATAATAAAATGTGGAAATTATCTGAGTGAGAAATGATGAGGTTCTGGACAGAATAAAGAGAATCCAAAAATTTTTAGATACAATTCTGAAGAAAAAAGAAACCTTAGATCAGGGAATTTATAATAAAAAAGTAATATTAACGACTGTTCTTCAGGGTACAGTGGAAGGGAAACAGGAAGACGAAAAAGATAATTACTGATTTCGACGTAAAATTCTATAGCGAAAAATGTTTAGGCAACCAAATATTTTTAGCGTCTTCTAGTGGCCACGTGCCCCTTAGTGTCCCTCTACTGACTCGGACCCGGCGTCGCCCTCTGGATCCCACTAGTGCCCACAAGAAAGCAGCATGCACAACGTTTTACATCTTACTGAGGATTGGTTCCTACGCTGGAAGTCAAGACTTGCTCTATTCGATTTTGAAACAGAATTTGAGTCACACAATGCTAATTTCAGTAGCTTTGCGTATAAACGATTATAAATGTGGTTCAGATGAAGAAGACGCTCTGGACAGTATTTGGAGAAACAGCTCCATAGCTGTGAGAACACCATCAGATGGACGGATAGAGAATTACGAATTCATACATTATTCTTTTTTTCTTGTATCGGCCATCTAAGGACCATTTGCCAATTTCAATTCTTTTTTTTTGTATCGGCCATCTAAGGACTACATGCCAATTCCAATTCTTTATTCTTTGTTCTTTTATTTTTCTCCAATATTCTTTCATCTTTTCACTGTGTCTATTCTTCCTGTCTTCAGTCCACTTTGAACCTGCGTTTTACTCTCTCTCCTACCATGGACTCCTTCAATTTTTAACACTTTTGAAATTGTATAGAGTGCAAAAGTAGGAATTAAATTCCGAGGTAAGATCGGATTGTTAGTCCGAAATGACTAAAAAAAAAATGTTTTTTGTGGTTTACTCCACTAGGTTCTTCCGCTCTCTCTGCCGTTGAGAAACTGAGATGCCTCATCCGCCTTTGAGACCGTTTCAGTTTCAATTCTTTATTCTTTGTTCTTTTCTTTTTCTCTAGTATTCTTTCATCTTTTCACTGTGTCTCTTCTTCCTGCCTTCTGTTCACTTTGACCCTGCGTTTGTCTCTCTCCCACCCTGGACTCCTTCCATTCTTGCCAGAAAAACTTCTCTTTCAGTTGTTTCTTCTGCGTTTATATTACTTTTTCCTAAATCGCTTTGGACTTTTTTAATCCAACTTGATGTTGACTTCTTCCCCCATAGATATTTGAAGATCCGATTTGTTAATATATTGTCGTCCATTCTATATAAATGTTCAAAAAATGATAGTCTTCTATTTCTTATTGTTTCTGTTATATTTTCTATACTTTGATATATTTCATCGTTACTTCTTAATTTCCAACCTTCTGAAGTTGTTCGTGGGCCTAACATTTTCCTAATAATTCGTCTTTCACATTATTCATTTATTATTATGAGTTATGGATTCAGACAGACATGAGATGAGGCAACGAGTCCGGTGAGCCGAGTGAAGTAATGTCCTTTCCTCTGCTCACCAACACATGCACAACCGCGTATGAATACTTTGGATTCCATTGCACAACCACTCACTGCTAACACGATAAATAACAAAACAAAATCTTTGATAAATGAAATAGTAATTTATGGTAGTCAATTTGATATAGAGTTAACAGTAATGAATGTCTGCGCCAGACATTAACTAAGCTAGACAAATCACCCGGGGAACCGAAACCAAGGTTTCCTTTTCATTGCGACACCGAGTTCATTATGAACTTTTATCATATTGTGAAATCGTGTACTCTTAATACGGCATATTGTTGTTAGCTGATAGCATCGACCTGTTTGCTGAACTCTATTGATTTGTTGTGGAATGTTGTTTGTTCTAAATTCAACTAACAAATTTTAGTAGGCATTACACTGAAAGTCTGATAAAAATGTAACGCTGCATGGTACTGGCTTCTTTTGTTCCCCTACGTGTGTCACACTGTGTTTTAGTGAAGATATGTTAAATTTTTTAGGATATGTTGAACATTTTGCAGGACGAAAAGGGACAAATAGAGGAGGGCAAAAGGAAAACCGTACCCAATTTCCCGATAATAAGTTGACTCAAGGTAACAGCAATAAAATAATGCAGAGAATAACAACGAAGTTGGAGGAAGAAACAACGGACTATGAAATGACGTAAGTGTAGGGAAAACATACGTTTTGAGAATTAACAACAGCGAGTAATTTATTGTTGAAAAGATGAATACCAAAACATCCACTTCAAAACATGTCAGCAATACACTGTGGCACCAAGATTGTAGAGAAAACTGACGAAAGATTGCTGTAAGAGATGTATTATCAATAGGACTGTAGTCTGTCTCAAACAATATTTAATTTAATATTTATTGAATTAATTCGCAAGTAGAAGAGTAATGTTAGACTTTTGCTGATGATGAATATAATTTTTGTAGGCCCAGATGACCAGATAGTCATTCAGGAATCGGAAGACCAGTGACTACGGGTATTGACAGCAACGCTGTATCTTTTGTATAGGCATAATTTGAAGATATTAATTGAGAAGGAAGATGTCTTGGCCTATAAAGCGAAGAATTCCGTCAGGAGTAAAATAGTGCTAAATGATAACGGGCTTAAATCGAGCTCACATTTTCAGTATCTGGGTTGCGGTGTCAGTTATGAGAATTATTTAGATGTAAAAATAAAATTAGTATCTTTGAAGCACTCTCGTAGACAGTTAGGGAGAAAACGGCGAAGGGAAATGTTTAGAGAAAAAAACGAAAGAAACCCAAGTATACTGTATAAAGTTATGGCGAATCCGATATGTTTCGGAAATGTGGATGCTTCCACGATAGGATTCAAGAAAAGCCACTGGAGATGAGATGTGCTTTCTCCGTGGTGTAATGCGGACTTCCAGCGAGGAATCAGGATATAAGAATTAAATTGGGAACATGATGGATGCTGAAATAAATAGAGAATGTCGAGAATAAGGGGGAAGAAGATTGAGTGGAATTGCCGAGAAAAGTTTTCTCTCATACACTCCGAGATAGAGAGTCATCGGTAGGCCTCAGAAACGGTGAGGGTGATGGAATTGGTTAGGAGCGGGAACAGTCTCATATCCTAATTCTGTAAGGTGGAAGAAGAAGAGAAAACATTATTGTCGTAGCGAGGCAAGAGAAATACCGCAAGCTGAAGATTACAGGTATTTGGGACGTATGCTGACAGAGGATTTGGAGGAGAGAAGTAAAGATTGAAACAAGAATTTTCGTGTCTAAATACCTTTAAATGAAGAAGCACCTATTTTGGAACAGTATGAGTCTGGAAACGAGGTGGAGACTGGTGGAATTTTCTTTATGAAGCATTCTGATATACAAGTATGAAATGTGAATATGGTAAACAGAGGGGGATAAGACTAAGGTTTTCGAGGTGAGGAGAAAACTGGAGAGAATAAAACGGGTTGTCTGAGTGATAAATGATGAGGTTCTAGACAGAATATAAAGAGAATCAGAACATTTTTATATACAATTCTGAAAGAAAAGAAAACTTAGATAAGGGAATTTACAAGAGAAAAGTAATATTAAAGACTGTTTTTAAGGACACAGCGAAAGGGAAAAGAAAGACGAAGAAAAAGAATAACGAAGACAGATGATCTTAAGGGAGAAGATATAAGACACTAAAGAACAGCCTTAGGACTGGAGTAGTGTGGAAGACCTCTCAGAATATGATAATGACAATTACATTAACGAAGTAAGTAACTATATAAGCTAGTTGCAGCATCATTGTTATCAAAGTTATTGATACCTGTCTGCCCATTGCAGAAGAAACGTCTCACCACACATAACTCGGTGATTTCTTTTCTTATCCCTTTCTTGTCCAAATCATCCTTGAAACGTCCAAAAGATGTCGTCATGGTCTTCTTGTGACTCTTGTTTTCCAATCTGTCAGCCTTCTTTGCCTTATCTGCCACCTTCTAGCCTAGTCAGATGTCAGACTATCAATTAATTAATTTTCTCAAGTCTGTAAATGACATAATGTTAGTTCTGTATCCACTTAACTTGGTTTTTATCTACCATAGTTCTTCTTACGCTTGTTTCCACAGCTCGTAGTTTGTCTCAGTCTGACGTCCGATGTCCTTAATCCTGACCTATACACCATTAAACTCTTATTTAACACTCGATGATTACAATAAATACATTGAGTCCATGACTGTTACCACGTATTGTGTATAGTTTATAATGGACGCCTAGGAATTACCATAGCAGTACGTGTTACTGTAAAAGGCTGTGACTTTTGTATATATGTCTTAACATGTGTTAAATTCTTTGGTTTTGTAATAATATATTGCATTATAAATTAACCCTTAACTGGGAACTATGCCAGTGACAGGAGTTTTGAATATCTGGGAACAGTGGTCATCTCATATGGGAAGGCTGATAAGGAAACAAACCATCGGGTACAAAAAACAAATCAAATATGCTACCAGACTTCAAATATTATTGTGGGTAAGAAGGAAATCATGAAAAATTAGTGATTGAGTTTAAGAAAGTCTCTCTCTCTCTCTCTCTCTCTCTCTCTCTCTCTCTCTCTCTCTCTCTCTCTCTCTCTCTCTCTCTCTCTCTCTCTCTCTCCATCTCTCCCTCTCTCTATTTATGCACCTAAGCATTCAAAGAATTTCGACGAAACCGAAACATCGAAACATGATAATGTCTTTAGGCTTTTGAAACGTATAATGTGGATTACGTGAATCATTTCCAAACCACAGACGATCACAAACAGAGCATGTAAAACCAAATTTATTCTCACTAAAACGTTTGCTAAACTAATGTCAGCAGCGATTATTTCTGTCTTGATGCGTTTACATATCAAATTTCTAGACTGTGGGGAATCGAAAGTGTGGAAGCGTCACGTTTTTCGATGACGATTTTTGTGGAATGACCCCCAGCCTAAAAACATTATCATGTTAAAAAGTCAAGCTACGACCATACAAGACAGTCTTTCTACCTGCACTACTTATTCCAAGGAACAGAAAATCTCACCCTACTAGAGGCAACGTAGAATAACACTACAAGCCAGCGAAATGCAATTTTTGAGACGGGCAGCTACAAAAACTAGGATAGAGCGAATTAGGATAGTGCCTATAAGAAATCTATTTCAACAGTATTGACAGAGTAGAGAGAAGAGCACTGCGATGGTTTGGTCACGTAATGAGGATGAAGAACATCGTGGAAGCGCGCTCAGACGAAGGGAGACGAAGAGGACGACCAAGACTGAATTAATCGACTGTATTGAGAACGGGGGAAGGCCATATCTTACCCACGCACATGGTGCTTCACAGCAAAACACGGTGGAAAAGAAGAAGGAGAAGTAATTTGTCATCTGCTAGTCTCGCAATAAGAATCAATTAGAATCGTTCGTACGTAAAACTATTGAAACTAACAGTGTGAGACTCAATTACTGGTTCAGATCGAATAGAGCATATCTCCACACCCTGCTTAAGACGTAGAACATAGTTTCAAAAAGTAAGCGTTGTTGATCTCTTGTGGACGCCGAGGGTTCTGGAGAGGCCGTCCCTAATCTCAGAAGCAGTTCGGGTCGTTAATGGACAAGTGGACACTAAGAAGCGCAAAACATTTTGGTCGTCTAATCATTTCAGCTACAACGTTTCATAGTAAATTAGTAATAAAATTTTACATTTTAAGTGTTTTATCGTCTCTTTCATTACCGTATGATGTCATATCGATACTCCCGTAATGTGTGTGTGTGTGTGTGTGTGTGTGTGAGTGTGTGTGTGTCCCACAATGCATTATTATTATTTCTGGCTGTAAAATGCATTATGCATTTTCCGGAACCAAAGATTACAGAAGTGATTGAATTCTCATCTTCCACTGCCGCTTGTCCATCCAAAGATCTTCAATTTCTCGTTCCTTCAGTATAGTCTGAATTTCTTCTATACAGGTGATAGGTGGTTTTCCTCTTTTCATTCCATAACTCTCCTTGTCAAACTTTCCTGTGCCATTCTTTTCGTGTGTCCATACCATTTTAATTTTTTTCTTTTGTTAAAATCAACAATTGAATTTTTCACATTCATTCTGTCCTTAATTACTTCATTTCTAATTTCCTCTCGTCTGGATACTCTTGCCGAACGTGTCCAAAATTCCGTCTCTGCTGTCATTAATTTTGTTCTTGTGTGTTTCTTAGTAGTTCAAACTTCTGAGCCGTAAGTCATGATACTTCTATCAATAGTTTTAAATATTTTGGTTTTAGTTTTTGCTGTAATTTGCTTATACCACAGGATTCCATTTAATTTAGATACAGTCATCTTTCGCAAATTAATTCTGGACTGTATTTCTTTGTTTTGCTTCCCACTGGCCGTAATTTTCACTCCTAAATACTTGTATTCCTCTGTATATGAAATCTTCCCCATGTCTTCCTCCAATATCAAGTCTTGATGAAGGTCACCTATTACCATGTATTTTGTTTTATTCATATTTACGTTTAGTCCCCAATTCTGATATTACTGTATCAATTTTCCAGTCATGTACTCTGTCTTCAAAATCTTGAGCTAAAAGTAATTGATCATCAGCAAACTGTGAATAAACTGTATCGCCATCAAGTGGAATTCGCATGTTCCTGCACATTTTTTCTTCAAGTCTCTATTGCTTTCTCCATATACATTTTGAAAACCGTGGGTGACAGACAACATCCCTGGCGTAAACCTTTGGTCACTTGAAACCCTGGTGACAAATTCTTTCCTATTTTTATTCTCGACATTGAATTTTCATAGAAATTTTGTATAGCTTTTATGATAATGCGGTTGATCTTAAAGCTGTCCACAGATTGGCACAATGCATACCAGACATATTTTCCTTCAACGTACAATCTGAAATCATGTACAGCGGAATATCATTGTTCGGATTGTTAAACAAACAATATGCCGCCAACAAAAAAGCCTTGTTCTATCATTTCCACCTGCTTTTCATCATCATCACCATCATCATCCTCAAGGTTTAAACCAAGAATGGTTTGTTCCGGTCTCAAATAGGCAAATATTACAGCTGGTCACTCCAGTGCTTCCTCGGACGTCCCACACCTCTCCGTCCCGTCGACTTATAGTTCCATAGTTGTTTGGGGATGCGGAAGTCATCTATTCGGCAAAGATGTTCCCACCAATTCAGCCGATACTGGGCGATACTGTCGAGTATACTTATAATATTCAGTTCCTGCCGTATATCTGTGTTTCTTTTATGATCCTGGAGTATACCCTGCCACGTGCCAGATAAATCTCATTTCAGCCGTTTTTCACCTGTTTTTATTAATGTAAATCTCCAAATGTATGAATAAACGACCAACCGACGACCACTTGTACCACCAACACCGGCGGAATTGACCTAGGCAGGCGATAAGTAAACCTCAACAGGCATCAGAGATGTGGGGCTAACGGCAACACGCAGTAGTACTACTACAACCGGAACACCTGTTGTCGCTAATTAACAACATAACTACATAAGTCGGCGTCGATAACAATGTAATCGCAATTAAGTGCCTTATTAAATACGTGCTGTGTGTGTCAGTCAGTCGAAAGGGAATAATCACCACCGTGACAACAATTTACTGTGTCACCGGCGACAACAATTTGTGTGTGTGTTCCGTTACAACAGTAGTTACCGTCTGGAAATGCGGGATGTAGTGGTTCCGATCTGCCACATTTTGCACACCGCCGTAAATACTCGTAGTTTGAGCAGTTTTTACGTTTTCAAACTCAATTTTGTTCAAAACGAGCGTTTGTTTGCGCATCGTTGTATCATTCTCTTAGATTATCTAAGAAACATGTCTTATAACCCTGTGTGGAGTTGCTAGTCACCCTTCGGGCGCCTCCCCAGGTGGCGGATAGGGGAATGCTCACCAGATATGGTGGGTACCGTGGAAATAAAATACCCGGGGAGGACCAAAACTAGCAGCTGCTGCCTTGTAGTTGGATGTTGGTTTGTCAAAGGCTAAAGGAAGTAAATCTTGATTAAAAATTGTCTGGTCCTCCAGGTTGGGGTTTAATGCAATGGGCGAAATCCCCATTCATTGGAAAAAAAATAAATGTTGAAAAACCAAATAGATTACAGCCGAACGGTTTCAATAAAGGAGAATGGCACAGGAAAGGTTGCCAAGGAGAGTTATGGAATTGACCCCACCAGGAAGAATGTAAAGAGGAAGACCACCTATCACCTGGATAGAAGAAACTCAGACTACATTTAGGGAAAGAGAGATTGAAGAACATCTTTGGATGGACAAGCGGCAGTGGGAGATGAGAATTCAATGAATTCTGTAATCTTTGGTTCCAGAAAATGTGTAAACATTGTACCCCCGGAAAAAAATATGTCTCTTAACTAAATTTTAAGGCACATAAATCCACACAGTAAAACAGTACGAAACAAGAGAGTAAAATACAGGTCTCGGAACTGACGTTCTAAAGAGATGTTCTAAACTTGACTGTACAAAGAATGAGGCCATAAGAGAAGAATTACAAATATCTGAAACTTGAGTGAGAAATTAAAAGATTACAAACAACGATGGAAAGAACACTTAGAAAGAATTCCAGATCCCAGACAGCCCAAACAAGTCTGGAAATACACAACTATAAGACAGAGGTGTGTGTGTAGACCCATGAAGAGATGGATGCAGGATCTTTGAAGGCAGAACAGGCACCACCACACCTATGCCGTGTTATGAAGATGATGATTATGACAGAATCTATCCAATTTCCGAAACTTTTATAATTTTTAAGAAGCGCACGTTTTATTTGATCAGTTTATGGGTCTGGTCGCACAAACTCCAACAATGCGGACGAGGATATTAACAACGGAGACCTTTACGTATCTTCCTCTTCACTGGGTGTGTTACCAGATTCTTTTGTGATTCCTTAGCTTTTCATGTCATTCTCTGTAACTATTATTGCCCATATCTTACAGCAAACAGGAGCCTATTAAGAACAAGAACCGATCCCTGTGTCGGTTGGCGGCAGCAATTAATTAATAGTCATTTCCCCACCAGCAGGACTACTACATCGCGGTTCGTCATCGTCGACTTGCGCATTTACTTACGTAAGAGATTGATTCTTACACAGATCGAGTCAATGGTCCGTCTGGAGAAGATTAAATACGACGCAGTGTAAAGTTGTGTGAGCGCGCGGCTGCAGAAACGTGCGCATTACCAGCATCGCCAGTGCAACCGTACTAGTTATTACCCATTATTAAATTACCCGAGAAACATGTCTGTTACTTTAAAGACGGAAGGTGTTAACGGGCAGTGTGTAGCGAAGTCGCAGTCGCCGACGTTATTATAAATAAGAGGCGGCACAGAGGAGGCGACCGTGCGAAACCGTTTGGCGTCGTCGTGCACCGGCGGCAGTTTCAGAGGGAAAACGTCTGTGATTCCAATCCTGTCCTGTCTACAATTTGACAGACAACCGTTTGGCGTAGGGCTTTCCGATAACTTAACCTCGATACGTAGTGTTCCAGTGGGACAAACTTTCCAGAATGGATGCAGAACAAGGTGATTAAGGTGTAGCAAATAAGAACTGAAATGAAAACAGAAATCAGTTTATTTAATTTTAAACTGGTAGCTTTGTATCGGTATCGAATTTCTCCTACCTGTCTCTGTTCTAAGTAGGAGTACAATTAATTTTATAAACAACGAAATCGTCATGGTTACAATCATCAACATCAAAGTTTAAATCATTTCTGATATGATCCGACTTCACTGTACCTGACAACTCCACATTTTCCTTGGAAAGCCCACGCATCTCCTGCCACATAATGACCGTCAACTTTGTCTCCCTGTTTATCACTGCATGTTTCTATGTCAGGATTTAAATTAAATATTTGAAGTATATCCGAATAAATGTATAATTCCTTCTATCCGCCAAGCAACCCCATGCGGTAACACCTCTAAAAACCTTTTTTCAACAGCATCTATTCTTTTTGGAAGTTCTTTTGTTAACGTTCAATTTTTACAGACACAGAGGAGGACTGAAACAGCTATTACCCTAAAAAATTGTAACTGCGTGATCGAACTAGTGTTTTTAAATGTCTTCTTATGGTGTGACATAAATATTGAAACCTTTGCAACTTATTCACAATATGATTATCGTAAGTCGTCTCACATCCCAAATACTGTATGTGAATATATTAATTTATTCAATTGTTTTATTAGAAATATAATTAAGAAAGTTCCGTTAGTGGTTATAATCACAAACAGAATTAAGACTGTTGCACACCACTATAGAAACATTTTTCCGATTGGCGCTTTCAAGCCTCACGGCTCATCAGATTTCCGATCTGATGATGAGCTGTGAAGCTTGAAAGCGCTAATCGGAATAATTTTTCTGTAGTGGTGTGCAACAGTGTCAATTCTGTTTGTAATTGTTTTATTGTTAAAGATAATTTTTACTCATACTGGGTTTTACCCCGTTATAGCGCCATAACGTGTCTGAGAAGGCGATTTGCTTAAAATATTTGCCAACTTTCGAAAGCTCAAACGGTCCCCACTATAAATCATTCTCTGATTCAGCTAGCAGAATCTAATCGTCCGCAAAAAAAAAATTGTGTTCAGAGTCATATCGTGAACTTTATAATGCAGCGGTCGGCAACCCTGCGCCCGTCGATAAGGTTTGACGCGCCCGCGAACCAACAATTTTAAATTTTATATTTAATTTATATTTTTGAATGAAATAACGCACCCGCATTGTACCTGCTTCAAAGTACTGTATTACGAAATAGTACAAGCCATTTAGCAAACCGCGCTACGTCTTCCCCCAATACGATTGTCGAGCTTGTCGCCTACAGCCTGTAAATACCTTTCTCCCCAAAGTGATTTTTTTCAATTTTAACATTTCTGTCCTCTTTATGAAACTAAACATGGTATTGTGGTAAGTTGATTAATTTATTTTGATTAAACTGTTTTCCTGTTTCATCATTTTTTTTTCGTTTAAAGTTTTGTTAGTGTTAACTTGTGTGTACATGATGACAAATTGGTGATGACCTACTGCTAATGTGAAAAATTTGCACAAATTTATATGAAAAAAATACTGCAAAGCTTTTTTCGATTCGGTGTTCCACGTCGCTAAGTATAAGCGCAAGGGTATTATAAAGCGACAGTTAATGTTTGTAACGTCCAGCTATTGAACTCCGCACCTTTCTGTTTTCAATTGATGGGGTGGGGAGGGGTGCGCCGATCGAACTGGTCCTCAGTTATATATGCGCCCCCATAAATTCAAAGGTTGCCTATGACTGGTATAATGTATGCGTAGACCACTCGACCGTGTATCAATGGATCGTCGATATGTATGTTGACGAGAGTATATGATAATGGACAACCTGCCTCACGCCCTAACGATTAAAGCATATTTATTGCCGTCTACAATACTAAAAACAAAATTAAAACATCAGAAAAAATTCAGTAAAACCAGAATCGGAAAAGGTGTTTTTTTCTAACAAATCATTATAACATAAAAAAAAAACAAAGTAACATCAAAATTAAAAATGTAGGAACATTCACAAGACCGGTTATAACTTACGGTAGTGAAAGTGGAGTCATATATTGGCAATTTCTATTGCTTTAAAACTGCAATTTCAATCAACCAAAACGCGATTTCAATCATCTAGCAGCGAATTCTTAAAAGTAAAAAGTCATAAAGAAATCTGATGTGACGGTTTGAAAATTAAACTCGCCATTCTGAATGTATTTTGATCAGGTAATGATTTTAAGTAGTGCTTACAGTTAAACAAAGCGACACATTGTTGCCAACCGCTGAAACAAATTGGGCGTTAAACCATAATTACACGGTCCCCGCCGCAGTGCTGTTACACACATGTACGTGTGGCTATGAGATCGCGCGCGCATGAATACACGTCAGCATCAATGATTGACGTCTCGTTGATGCTGACAAAGGCTAACGAAAGCTGAAAGGCCTCGGAAGCGCGGAGAGCACAGCCTCCGACTTCTTTCTCCGTCTTTTATCTGAATGTGGAACGGAACTGCGGACAAAGACGCTGACAGGACAACAATACGTGGATGTTCTGTGTTAACCAACGCACGTCATAATATACTATTACAAGCACAAAAAGTATATGTAACACACACACACACTCACACTCACAAACCACGTCGGAGTGAGCATGTTTAGGTTTATGATTTAGCGGAACGTTTTGTTATGTTTATTTATGTAAATGTGTGTGCATGTTAAATAATATTTAATTGCTATGAACAGTATGTGTTTTTAATAATAATGTTTTTTTTTTAATTACAGGGTATCATATGATTACATAATTTTTTATTGATACAATAAACTTATTACGTCACGAGATATTACAAAAATTAAATATCCATCCTATAGGCCTAAGCAAATAAAATTAGAGAAGAATAATATATGAAATTATGAGAAAATCCTGCGTGGAGATTGTACCCTGAAAGCATTACATATAAGAAAGTTTTCAATTAACAACAATAAAATGAACCTACAGACATATTTATCTAAAATTCACAAAGAACAGAGAATTATCATCACCAACTTCAAGGATTAGGCATTGATTACGCCTGTTCCGGATTCACTGGTTTGTTTGTTGCATTTGGGGATACTATGATCCCTTTTACCTCTTACTGTATAGCTTTACCTATTTAGTATCCAATCGATATACGCATCCAGACCATGAGTCGAAAATTGCATTATTTATTATTTATTTGACAATTATTGTACAAAATGACAGCTTTATAATTTCAATTATCTGACTCCCGAAAGCACGTTGAAAATATGAGTCAATTTATACCAATCAATTGTGTATTAATTTAATAGCTAATAAATATTTCAGTTACGGCTTATGTTGCATACAGATATTACAAACGGTTTTTGAGTGCTGACTCAGTAAAGCTGAGGGTTTGAATCCCGCCTCCCACTATGCTAATGTAGTATTGCTGAATGATTCGTCACGTACATACATAAGTTGTAATTCAGAAAATTATTGTTGGTGTATCCTCTACACGAATTACAATAATTTCAATTGCAACAACTACTACAACATTAGCCTTTATCTGTCTCTACAGTCATTCTCATTTGGGACCTGTGTTGCCCTACTGATAGAAGTAGTCTCTACACTGTTGGTAGTAACCTTTATAATTGCCTAAGATTATAACGCTGCTTATGGGTAGTCTCTGAGTGATTCAGACGATACAGTGGGCCAAAAAAGCACAATTTCGTTCACAATGTTTATGGTCATTTGTATGACTGAAATAAATTTACGTGTCATCTCAAATACCAACAAATATCCGCGTAGGTTAATAAAATTTGGAAAGTTAACAACACCGGTTTCATCTGAGTGGGAGTGCGGACCCGTGACCCACAACTATCTGCCCTTAGGCTATCGCCAGCTGATCAAGGCCCGTTCGTTATTATCAGTTTGGTCGGCACGTGTTCGTTCGATTAGTGTACTGAATTTCACTAATGTGAAAGTTTGATGAAAGTTAAAAATATTTTCTACTTAAGAGACATAACGCAGTGGTTCAGTTGGCCGTTGCTTATTAACATGAACCTGGACTGCTTAAATGCGCTCAAAACGTAACGATTCCATTCCTATCGTTTAAATCAGATACTCTCAGTTTTATATCGACTTTCAACGCTTTCGCTACAAAACAGGTAACGTGTATTAGATTAATTCATTCTCTAGTGGCAAAAACGTATACCATAGAATGAGTTTTACCTCAACTACTTTTATATCGTTATTATTCCTTTAATGCAAAAACGTTTTCTACATAACTTAAAATAACAAAATATAGTCTATTCCTCTGTCCTATTTATTCCATTATGACGATCCAATGATGATATTTAATGATCATTCGTTCTATCCAAAACTCAAAAATTCTGGTCATCTACTAAATCACTTTTTCTTCCTTAAGTCTGTCCACCTATCTCCAAATTGAAGATATATTTGAAGCCCTACGTCTCTTGTACCTTTTACTGTAAGGTTGTTCATTTGCCCTGTTCTTCTCGCTATAGGTAGAAATAAACTACAAGGCTCAGGTACGACTTTGCAAAGAAAAGAAAAATCTTCTTACATTAGGTAATATAGGGGAAAGGATAACGAAGAACTTGACAAGGATTTGTCCTATGTGTGGAATGTACGTATCCGAAACCTGGGCATTTAACAAGAGGCATAAATAGCGTACGTCGTCATTTGATACGTGGTACTGGTGGAGGAGGATGAGGATATCCTGAGGAAGTTCTCAAACGAGTGAACTAAAAAGGAAGAATTTATAAACCCATGAATAGAGAAAGAAATGGGTATGTCATAAGATGAGGCATAATGACCACGTGGTTACGTTAGTAGAAGAAAGATGGAAAGGAATAACAGGAAGTGGAAGGTCAAGGAGGCAGTTTTCGATGGAGGAAGTGGGGAGATTACCAAAGAGTAGTAACCTCTGAGGACACAAAAGTACGACTGAGAGCCAGAGAGGACAGAAACTCGGTACGTAGTTCAGAATGATATGGTAGTAGGCCTACTGAAATATGCAAACACACACACACACACACACACACACACACACACACACACACACACACACATTATGTGAAAGTAGTCAATTTGATATTTCGCGAAATTACGATAAGGCCGGCTGACACGCAAGAGGACGTTACACGATGGCATTCAAACAAACTCCAACTCACGTTGCTAAGTTTTCTATCTCCCTTTGTCGTGTGGTAAGCAAGCAAATAACTGAATATCGGTTTAGATCATTTCAAGAAAATCAGAAGTATTCATATAGCAAACACAATATTACTTGTATGTAATACCTGAGCTGCAGAGTTCACTCACTATTTTCAACGAAGTACAATTATTACTGTATAAATATTGATATTAAATAATTTTTCAATTATCAGAAAAATTACGAAAATCCCGATTGCCCTAGTATTATTTTACTAGCAAAGTAGGTAACAAATCTAAAGTAATCATACAATAAATCCTAAACATTCCAAACAATTGGATTTGTGTTAAAGTTCCCTTTAGTCTGACACCCAGCTATATTTTTACAATTTTTTCAAATTTTTTATCCCATTTTTGGCCCCTGGGGTCAAAATATTTTAAAATTTCCAGAACTGTACACTACGTTCTGGTTTCGGTTAAGATTCTATTTAATTTGATATCCCAAACAGAATGTTTGCAATTTTATCAAAATTTACATCCACTTTTGGAGATAAAGAGAAAGCGAGAGGGGATAGAAAAGTTTAGGAATGCTTATCTAAGCAAAAAAAAATATATATTGTTAAAAGAGTTTCATCGTTTCTGAAGTATGCAAGTTAAATATTTTTTAAATGAAGAAGATAAATATTAATAATTACTAAGGTTAAGATAATTATTAATTATCATTAATGTTTATGGTGCCCATAAAGATGTAAGCAGTCTACCTTATAATGCCAAGTTAGAAATCTAACTGCATGTCCACGTCCTGGCCGCCGGAAATGTGTAGGCCTACATGCAGTGGTGTGCGTTGTCGTTTAAAAGCAAAAGGCCAAAAGACGATATTTTGGCGCCTTAAAACTGATTAAAAAGTGCCGATCGTAGCTTCAACTTAAATTTGGTATCCTCGTCCCCGAAAACCTTATTGTTGCGAATATTATTGCAGAAGAAACTGGACAGCAAGGATTCTACATCAAATAAATTATGACATTAAATACGAAATAGACCAGAAAAAATGAGCGGGGAAGTGATCTAACCAAATGTAAAAAATTGAGAAGTATGAATTCGGTTTCACAGGGAATAAACAAACTCAGTTAATCGCGTAGATGGCAAGTTGGCCGTACATCGTCAAAGGAACGAATTAGATTCTCCAATGAGGAAACCAATGAGGAAAGGACAGCGCGAGTCGGACATATGGACAGCACAAAGCGTAGAGAACAAATGTTAGGTTAGTGGCAGGGCAGCGCGCGATACCAAACGTAACACGAAACTGTGTTTGTAGACAGCCCGCTCAAGGAGAACTTCCCCATACTGGCTATAGGCTATACCATACTGGTTTTATTCTTGTCAGATAATGTTTTGTAATTCTATTTGCTTGTACAGTCTCTCTCTCGCGAAAACTTGCTTATACTCAGTACACAGTGTTTGATGATTTATGTGCACCCAACGTGTACGAAACTTGGTTCGAAAAGATGCGTCAATTAGAGATTCGTAATTAGATAAATAATGTAGATACCAGAGTTGCGTACGACTATGTCTTGGGACATCAAATTAATGATTATTAATTGTGTGTTACGGAATTTAGTGAAAATATACACTCTAACACATTTACGAAATGCGTCTCAATAATCTGTGATGTACAAAGCACTAGGCTTATTACGGGGTTTGATTTTTGTCTTACTATTATCGTAAATGAGGAAGCGACAAGCATCAGTGAGACTAATAACAAACATTGTTCAATAAGAATAATAATCTAGCAGATTAACAACACGTCATTTTGGACAGACGAATACATTCACACGTACGTTTCATTCTATCAAATAACTGCTGCTTACGTGTATAGTCATGTAATCTTATAGGCGGTTATGGCGAATTATAAAGATGCAGGTTTTTTACGGTGGAATTGGACAGGAAACAATATACTACTTTCTAAAAGGAACAAACTGTTTGCGTCTTCCGAAGCATTTAAGCGAAGATGGGAGAAACAGACGTTACCTCAGAATAGGATCAGTGAATGTAATTATTAAAAACATAGTGCAACATGTTGCAACCACTGTGGCTTGTGGCTCTGCGGTTTCTGTAAATATGTGCAAATGTCATGAATAATGACGACCAAATGTACAATTGAATAATTAAAAAATAAAACATATGAAAAAAATAACACTTTGACACTTAGTAAAAAGGTAAACAAGATATTCAGAATAAAAGAAATTCCCAATTAATAACCATATGGACCCAAAGTTACGAAGTCATCATCATCTTCAAGGATTAAACCAAGGATGGTTTGTTCCGGTCTCAAATAGGCAAAGATTAGAGTTGGTCACTCCAGCGCTTCCTCGGACATCCCACACCTCTCCGTCCCCTCGGCCCATAGTTGTTTGGGGATGCGGCAGTCGTCCATTCGACAAAGATGTTCCCACCAATTCAGCCGATACTGACGATCCTGTCGAGTATACTGATTACATTCAGTTCCTGCCGTATATCTGTGTTTCTTCTATGATCATGGAGAGTATACCCTGCCACGTGCCTGAGAAATCTCATTTCAGCCGCTTGGGTGCGATTGGCCTGGCCATTCGTAAAAGTCGAATTCTCAGACCCATAAAGAAGTGCGGGAAGAGCCATCACTTTGTAGAATATTAGGCGTGTTCCTTTACTTTATGATTTAAGTGTTCGCCTAATATTCCTGCATATAAGGTTGAACTTATGAAACTTATTCAAAGGTTGAACTTATGCAAGTTACAACGTCTATCGCAAGAAGCTTTTGCATGTAGTACTTTAAAAACCTGAACCTGGAAGAAGAAGTTGTCTCGACTGGGAACAGAGGATACGTGGATATGAAGAATGATGACACAACCAACTTGAACGGAAAGAAGAAAGAGAAACACTTTGTAGCATCACGAGACGGTATAAACCAGGAAACTCAATTTAATTATCAAAAATATAGGGAAACTACTCAAATAGATAAATACTGTACTATGTAACTGAATGAGGAGTGCAATAGAGAATGAGTGGTCAAATGAGAACAACCAAAAATAATTATATAAAGGAAGAATTATAATAACTAAACCAATAAACCATGAATAATAAATAAAGAATACGTGTTACAGATGCATGAATAAATTAAAAACAGGAATTAGCCTTGTAAACAAACATAATAAATAACTTGACAAAACAGACATAAAAAAAAAGACTAGACTGGACGGTGTCTTTGACACAAAAATTACCCAACAGATTAGGGAAGTGATTTTATATATCTTGTTACAATATTGTAAATAGTAATGTTTTAGTATGTAAGTGAGAAATGTATTTAGGTTTAAGAAAAATCATTTGTATAACCAGCCTAAAAGTCAAGCTAGGTCTTAAACCTAAGACTGTATTTGTAATTAGCTCATAGATAGTGTCATGGTAAAGACAAGATAATTATTTTAATAATTGTGTTTATTCGAATAGAAAAGGGATAAATAATTATAATGAAACAGTGCAAAAGACACAGTGTAAACAATGATAAAAATATAAAGTGTTGTGAACCAAGTATGACCATAAGGTGAGAATGGCATGTATTTTCTATGAAGTGAAAAAAATAACAATAAAATCAACTTCATTAGTGCAAGTGACAATATAAAATTAAGTGAAATAAAAGCATAAATGGGATTATGTAAAATAATCAGGAAAAGTAAGGTTATATTAAAAACTTATGTTTACTGGAGGCAAATAAAATAGTCCTGAGACCGAAAAATACAACAACAAACCAAAATAGATGAATCTAAAATTGATTGTTACAAGGAAGAAAGCTTTATCGAATGTTGGCGTCCCATGAAGGAAGAACAAATGGAAATAGTTGCCAATCCGAACAAGATTAAATAAGAAGAGTGTAGTAAAAAAGCCAAGTAAAGTTATAGAAAGTATCAGTAAACTATCGTACAAGTTGTGTTCAACCCACCTGAAGAAGAAAAATTGAAATTACTATCCTAACTGGAGTAATACATCTTGAATTCGGTGAGATCATTCCAAGCTTATAACCGTATTGACAAAGTATTAACGTTTTACACAACACTTCAATATAAACTAAAAAACGAACACATTTAGTGTGACTACATTTCTAAACATAATATATGATATCAAAAGTGAGTGACACAAACTTATTTTGAACCTACAAAAGTGTAGAACTCATATAAACATTTATTATTTATTAAATAATAAATAATTACATTTATTAATAATTAAATAATATTAATATTATTATTTATTAAACATTCCATATTGTGCATACCACAAAAAGCAAGATGGCATCTGTCATTTTCTTAGCGGTGAAGAAGGGGTACAGCAGCGCGCCATGTTGATAAATAATGAACTATGAGATATAGCATAGACAATTAAATTTTTATTTTATTTTATTTTGTCAATTGTATTCCTAATGTCTGATAATTAATTAGTTTCATTGTTTTATTAATGTTATATTTGTAATGGGTAATATTAAGTTGTAAAATTATCTAATTGATTTCTTTTGTATAATCACAAGAACTCACATACAACATCATACACAAACAACAATTATTTACTACATGTTCAAATGTTTTATTCATGTATGTTATTAGTATAATACTTGTTAGGTGAATTTATAATATTACTGAAGACGATTTGTTTATGTTGTTAAAACCCTGAGATATAAAATTTTTTTTTCATGCATCCGAGAGCTAGATGGAGCTGAAACCTTAAAGAAGGGAAAATGATTTGTTAATTAATAGAAAATAAAAAAGGGGAACTTATTATAATAAGAAAAGCAGGAATAAATATCTAATGATTCAGAGCAGCAAAAGAAGTGTGTTCTCATTTGTAGTATAATTAGATGAATACCCGTTTAAAGAAAATTAATTACATATTTGTTAGAGTATATATTATATGACAAATTGGGATCCCAAGGACGTAGGGCATCGAAGGCGTTAAAAGGTTAGTATAACCATAGCAGTTACATACACCCATTATACACATTATATTTAAGAAATACCCAGACTAAAATAATATAAATTAAATAAATATATAAAATTGGGACCAACAACGTGAGGCGTAACATCAATTAATAATAAAATATCATTACAAAATTGGCGCTTATAACGTGAGGCCCTTAAACAAAAATATATAAACCCACCAAACTAATTGAATATTACAAAATTGGCCCCAACAAATTGGGGCTCTACAAAATACTTCTGTGACATCTGAAAACTAATTAATTAACAACGTCGCACATTACAACTTCTAAAACTAATGGAATGAGGAAAACAGAATTGAAAGGTCATGTGTCTAGACACTATGGGTTTCTTTTGAACATTCTCGGAAAAGGTCGACGGCGGAGTAAATACTTGGACGATATGAGGTGATGATGAAAGTTGGACAGTATGATTAGTAGCGTCATGGGAAGGGTTATCGTTGATGTAATGAGGAGTTATTGATGTTATTCCTGACGTCAACAAGATGGAGGGGGCGACGGTTTGAAAAATGACAACGTCATTCTATCGCGCTACTATCGCGCTTCTAGGTCAAAGCCCATCCGTACTACTACAGACCCTCATGGCCGTATCTGCGGAAAAGACATCTGGCAAAGGTTTTATTGGGTTCTACACTCAAGTCTCCATTGTAACCTACTCAAGGGAGTGTAGCCAGCACCATAACTCTCTTAGCTACGACACTGATACGACGCACATAAAACAATGCTGGAGGACGAAAATTCCTGGTTACAGCGACAATGTCTGGCCTTTGGATGAATAAAAGACGTGCGTATTTATGCACTAAGTGGGTATATGTACTACGTAACTCAGATGAGGAAACAATGTTGCCAATGAGCAGATGAACATTGACTTTAGTTTTTGGTGGCGGAATGGACATTACAAATGTAAGTAATATTCACATTCTGTTTTGTAACTCTGTTTAATTATTATCGTTTACCTTAAGCCCCTGCCACTCATGTCTTTCTTCGGCAAACGGAGCCGAAATTTTGGTCCCGCGGTTTCGTCATGTTTCGCCACCTTTCGATATCGTTCGGAGAAAGGATCCCATACCTGCGTTGTTGTTCTCGCGCGATCCTGCTTGACGTACCCTTTGACGTGTAGCAGAAAACGTCTCGCGTGCAAAAACAGGCGAATGATGGCGACACCTTCCCCCCCCCCACCCAACACGCGCGCTCAATCGGCAAACGTTGCCCGTACTTCACGGTTATGGGTGTCTTCGTCCAACGAATATGCGTGTATTGAATTACTTTATTTACTTAATAAATAAAATAAATTCATTAATTCATTAATTCTTATAAAATGATGGCGATGAATGTAGTAAAAATAAAATGATAGAGCCTATCAAAATCGTCCAGTACATACCTCGTTTGCGTCAATGAGAAACTGAATAAATAGCTGCGAAATAGCTAGTAAAGCTGATCGGTTGTTCGTATAAGCCGAAAGAACAATGCTTTACTTTAGTCTTCGGTCTGCCTGCTGCATCCTTATGTATAACGTTTGTACATAGGCCTACATAATGATTGTACACGATAAACTCTCCTTTAGTATTGTGAACCAATTTGAAAAGGAAAGACACCGACATGCCTACATTTTCTGAATGGGGTGTGTCCTTTATACGAGTATGTGTCGCTTGCATAATTCTTGCTTTGTTTTTACTCTCACAGGCTCGCTCACACTCGTGTGTGTCTGTCTGTCTGTCTGTCTACCTATCTATATCTGTGTTTGTGCGTGTACTTTGTACTTTATTACTAACTACTCTAAGTCATCAATTTTGAATACCTGGGCTACTGTGGGTCTTATAATACAAGCAACGACGTTGTGAATAAGTTGCATAAGTTCAACCTTATGTGCGGGATCATCAAGCGAACTCTTAAGTCAACAAGTAAAGAAACACGCCTAAAATTCTACAAGGTGATGGCCCTTCCCATACTCCTTTATGGGTCTTATAATAATTGGACATTAACGAAAGTCGTATCCAAGCGGTTGAAATGAGATTTCTCAGGCACGTGGCAGGGTATAGTCCCCATGATCATAGAAGAGACATAGATGTACGGCATATAGGCTACGCACATACGACAAATACGTAGGCTATTTACCAAATGTTGAGAGTGTTATTAAGGAAACCAAACTCTATTTTAATAATTTACAAATATAACAATTACTTTTATTTCTACAATTATTTATAAGCCTTATTTTAAACACACGCAACTGGCATAGAAATAAGCATACGTTAAGTGATTATGGAATTTCGCTGAATGTTTTTATAGCTCTGGGTGGGGGGATTCCCTCTGATCCCCTGAACGCCCTGGTCTCAACAGCCCGCAGCTTGGATCACATATTTCCGCAAATTACATTGCACCATGGACAAAGCATCTGTATATTTAAATACACGGACTACACTTAGGTTCATGAATAATTAACATCTCACAACGTTTTTAATGCTCAAATGTTGAAAAATCGTATCGTATCGGTATCAGGTGACTCGCTATACAGATAGCATAATGCACGAATATTTACGATTACGTAAAGCATATGTATAATAAAATAACGTGAATTTCTTAACTCGAAGAAGAATAGACACTTTGGCAAACGAAGTTGTAAGATTAGGTTATATTTTTTTCGATTTCCTTATATATGCAGAGTAGACAACATTAATGTTAAATAATAGAGAACGTATGTAAAAAATGTAGTTGAAAACTTTTAACCAAACCGTGATAGTTTGGAAGAATGTAAATGGTCTTGAAAACCACATCTATGACATCTTTGACGAAGCAGATGTCCACGGAAGTGTTCAGACCCACGACACGTCTGGAACCTTTAAATATCACCGTTAGAACTGATCGCCCGCCGCCTGAGCGCAGGTTATGAAATCAAGCAGGCTTTATTTGGTAAATCCGCGACCTTCAAGTGATTGCGCATATCCATACAACGCTCACACAGTATGAAGTGATCACCCATAAATATCAAGCAAGTCATTTTTCTATATTTAACTCAATCAAGGGCATCATTTTCTATTTTTGACTTAATCGGCATCAGTTTTTATATAATATCTGTGAAAATGAATTATAGAATAAAAATCTCTTATACAGAACCGTATCCAAAGTCGTTTCGTATCAAGAAACCAAAATATCGGCTTTAGCCTAAAGGATATAATTAGATGTCAATGGTTTCTACGTAACATTCGGACAGTGTCTCTTTATCTCTTCAACTGCTGGCCTGACTGTAAATGCTGGTCTTCATACATATGTATACCTGTATTTTTTTTAATACTAGGGTTCTGTAGCTGAAAATGTATGTTGATTCATTTGTGACATTCTGGTCAGCCACTCTAACGTTCTAAGATCGCCTCTGATGAGTCTTCTCTTTTACTGTCTTCACGGACAGCTTCGATCGTCTGCTCGCTCTACATGTTCATACCATACATATGTATGTGTGTGTGTGTGTGTGTGTGTGTGTGTGTGTGTGTGTGTGTGTGTGTGTGTGTGTTATTTTTGGACAGAGTCTAATAGTGGAGATTCCGCTTTATCTGTTGGAGTCATCCGGTTTGTTCGACGTTCCACAGTTCAGATACTAGCCAGTTTATGTACAGCCTCTTAAAAGTGATATCTCCAGTCTCTGAAAAAAACATCTCATTCGTCTTCCAGTTTCGCTGTCGTAGGTAAAATTGTTTCAGGTATGGGATTGTAAACATGACTGTTTTTTAACATTGAAAATGTTTATAAGGACGTGTCGCACATTTTCGGCCGATCGCTGGTGCGTGATCGAAAATGGGAACCGGTGAGTTTCCAGAGAAACTACTTCTTTGTTGTCAATAACGTAGTACACATACAAAACTTCGCTTATGAATGCGACTACATTTAACTTATAATCTGAACATTGGTAAATGAAGAATGAATTCATTGATTGGTGAGTAAACATAAATATATATATTTTTTAGATTTACTAAAGCATTTTCAATGCCCTTCTCTGTGCATTGCATTTGTGCAATGCCTGTATTTTTGTTTCTATATTAATCTTTTATATATATTATATAGCTTAATCTATTTATTCTCTGTAATCTATTTATTAATTTAATATATATTCTATCTATATATTCCATTCTATAATCTTTTCTATATTAATCCTTTTTCTATATTAATCTTTATGATTCCGTAACACCAGTAATATCCGTAATTCAGTAAAAATTAATCTTTATGATTTTTACTGAGTGTTACTTTTTCACCTTAAATAATTGTGTCCATAATATACTGTAAAAGTAAAATTTTTTGATTTAACAGTTGAAAATATTTTTTAAATCGCTTCATTTTTCGTCCAACTTTTGCTTTAGTTCCAACTTTTAGCGGTGATTTCAAACTTATATTTTCCCCCTAAATTATACTTTCACGTCATTGGCCCTCCTAATTTTTCAACAACGTTTTTTCCAGTTTTGTCAGCGCTTTATTCACAAACAAGTCTCCTATGGCGGGTGGAAAACCGGAGGCAGATCAAACGTAAATTAAACATAAGTGGATTATTCCTACCTTTATATTAAAAAGGATTTCTTTGAAAAAACAAAATACGAAAAAATTGTCTTATTTCTATGTTTCTTTTCTTCTTCCGTTAAGAAAATCCATTTGGATTCGTCCCCCACCACCCCCCAATATTGACGATTACTCCAATATACATTAACTGTCACCTTCTCCTCCCACAAGCATTACACAGTTCAGTCCATGGCAACTAACTGACATACGTATCTTCGTTTCGGCTCCTAATATGCTTTTTACTCTGAGTCTATAAACTAGGATTTGTTTTGGCAGGCGTTCTTGCTTCACTCTCAACAGTGGCCCTTCCACCTTCCTATACATTTTTTTCGATATTTTGAATTAAAATAAATAACCACGGCTCTCATTGATTGCATCATTTTCAAGTTTATCCCTTCTTGTTACTCCCAGAACTGACTGTAGAAACCTCATCTCAGCCGCTCCGGTTCTTAGGGTCCAGGCTTCGCTTCCGTACAGCCCACACGCCATAATCACAACTTTATAGAACTTGAACGTCGTTCCCTTTCTTACTTTAGTTTTAATCGACCTTTTTATTGTGCAGCACATGAGGTTAAATTTCTCACGAGATCGACTTCTCCTGTGCTAGGTTACGTGACAGGTAAGAATCTGAATGCATTTACTTGTTCCATTATCGTGCTTTCTGTTACTCTCTTACATCGTAAGGGACGGGAGACCTGGAATTCCATGGACCTGATTTTGTCCGTCGATATCTTCAGCTTACAAATCTTTGCTCTTTTGAGTAATTCTTGCAAAGCTCTTTGTAAGCTATCTTCATTGTCAGCAACTAAAGTCTGATCGCCAGCAAACATAAGGGTTTTGATAACATTTGTTCCTTTAAAATTGTCTTCGATATCAATGTTTACAATCCGTTGCTTCCATTCCCTTTCAACGCTCGTCTAAATATATACTAAAAGATATGGATGAGCTACAGCACGCTTGTCTAGCCACTTAGTTGATCATTTCTTTAAGAATAGGCATATCTCCGGATTTCAGTTCTACGGTAATCTGTGTATCGGCAAATATATTTTTAATAACTGTAACTAGCTGGTATGGTATTCGTCTTTTCTCCAAAATATTCCACACTTAACTTCTAAAAAGTTTATTTTCTAACAACAATAAATGTTATTTAAACAAATGTAGGCCTAAACAGACAAAAGATGGTCGAACATGCTATATGAAAATACTTCAGACATCCGTATTTATTTAACCGAGCGGAATGTATACAGTTGTTGCAAAAAAGAAATGGAGGTCAATGATTCTACGCTTCTGTATAAATATAGACAGAGAAACAAAACGAATCTGCCATTTACCACATTACATTCGTAATCGGATTTCTTTTTTATATTTTTATTTACAACTTATCGACAAGAATGTGTTCTTAACACTGAAGTGGGAATCGAACGCGGTACGATGCCTCAAACGAACAATGATGGCAGCGAGTATACAAAGCGGTCGGTTAGGTTTATACATTCAAGCGTGGAGAAAGAGAAGAGTCGAAGGAAGGCAATCTGTGACAAGAGTTTAGCCTCAGTAACCTACTTTACTGCTGCCCTCCCTCCCCACCACATAACTCTAACACCGCTATACCGCCGCAAATCCTGTTTGTGTACGCGTGCGTTTCTTTCCCACATCGCCATCTCCGCTGCCGTTGCCGCTGCTACTCCTGCTGTCCTGCTCTAAAACTATAATTTTCATTTTTGATCAAAACTTCCTTATTACTATGGACATTCCTTTCAATATGTCTAAGTACAGTAAATATGCTGTCAGAAGAAATGTTTCCCCCCATTTGCTGTATTCTTTGAGGTTATTTTTTTTTGTAATTTCAAAAAATTTGAATAACTTTTTTGATTTTCAACCAATTTAAAAGTTCTTGTGCCATTTTATTCCTTATAATGTACCAAACTTTTTGTTTATACAAAACATGGTAACCTTAATACAAACTAAACTAGAGCACTTTATTTAAAATTTCAAAATTTTTAGGAATTATAAAAACAAAAATTTTTTTAAATTAAACAATTTTTTACATACATGGCTGTGCATAATACACAGAAGTCTTGTAAATATTATCAGGAAGAAGTGATGAAAAATTCAACAGTTTATCTGAAATGGTTTAAATTTTATTCAACATTTTGTAATGACAAAACATGAAAAAGTTAATTTTCGGGAAATCGCCCGAGAAAGTAATGTTTCTTTTGTAAGAGGCATTATTACATTAAAACTCTCCTGCCCATACAAGGTGCCTGCTCTGGCCTTTTTAATTTTCCTTCTCTGAGTTGAGTTGATTTTAGTAGCTTTCTATATTTATTTTATTTTTCTGTAGATCTTTGTTCTTTTTAGGCATAAGCGATGAGAATCCTTTTTTTCAGCAGCATATGCAGTGTTGTTGCCTGGAGATACTCCAGCTTTTGCCTGCAACTGTCTAATTGTGAATATATATCCTTCATAATACACACAGATGCCTTCACCAAATGCAGTTTCAAATTTTCTTTTTGCTGTGAAAGTGGTTTTAGGGCATTTATTCCAAAAAAAAAGGATCCAACTCCTTACGCCTGAGGTACCGGTATCTAAAAATCAGGTGAAACCAAACACTAGAGTATACTATAACCAAGCTTACTAAATTGGCTCTGTTTGTAACTTAGAATAAACAAACATGAAAAAGTACCTCATATTAAATGTAATTATGGCAAAAAATCCAAGGATTCCGTGTAAACGGTGAAAATCGCTAAATGCAACATTTTAATTATGTGTAAATAAACTGTGAAAAAATTCTCGAAATGACTTAAAACTTTGCACACATATTCAGAACATTATGTCCAATAAAAAAATACTAAATTTGAAAAAAGTAAAAAATTTCAAAAATATGCCACTTTTGGTGGCGGATCACCTGAAGACGACTATGACGACGACGATTTTTAAGTAAAATATTTTAATTCATGTAGGTCTCTCACGTCGTAATGAGTCGAAACGGACGCCCCGATGTACCGTTGAAGGTCACAATCGAGTTCGGCAGAAATCGTAACGGGCCGGAATCAATGGACGGAGGAACGGATTCCACAACAACTAATAATGAGTTCAGGAAAATCCGTGTGTATCATAACGCCACGATGTTATCCCACCGCTCTGAGAAAGTTTAAGTTACCTGACTATCGACAATCGCTTTCGGACTTATAACTAGTTTTCCAGCCCTAGCAAATTAACTGTTTTGAAGCTAGGTCGTAAAAAGAAGAATAGAAAATTTTACTGCAAAATATACTAAAAATTATGCACGTTAACTCCGTATCAAAATTCCGACAAAAATTCTTACCACACGCTCTCAAATTAGGACGTGAAGAGATATAAAACCCGTTTGTTGAAAATACTTGCAAACAAAATATTTAACGAAACTTATCAAATATGCGAATTTAAACTTGAATTCTTTCCTATACTTGAGTGAATGATCACGAAATGTGAGTCTTCTTAACTTCAGATTGATAAAAATTGATGGACTTTGTAAACAGTCTGAAAATATTTTTTTTTACTCTTGTTCAGCTCTTACATTAACGTTGATTTACTCGGAAACTGAGATTCCAAAACTTAAATTTATATTTATAAAAAACTATTTAATTCGCTTCAGATTGAAATCTGCCGTAACTTCGAACTATAAAAATTGGCGTATTATTGTGGAATACGTCATTATATTGTAATATGTTATGTGGATTATGCCAATGAATATAAATATTTATAAACGACTTGATATATAAGTTCATGCTTAAAACGTCTTTATTCTTTATCAAAGTATACATTGTTACAACATTAAAAAGTGTAAAATAATAATTACAAAATTAATATTTCCCTGTGAATCTAAGAAAATATTACGAAATGTTTGTTTAAACTTCCTAATTATAATGCTTAATAAGCAAATAATTCAAAAGTTTTATAGTATTGATTATATAATATTGCGTATGCTTATGTTCTGCTTTGTGTTTATTGCTTTAATAACGCTGTTTACTGATTACTGTATTCTTTAGTTTTGCATTTACAATTAAGCAGGAAACTCCACGGTAATGGCTTCATTGATTTTAAGGCAAAACCACGATTTTCAAACGTCTTTACCTCGGCCAATTTTTATCCATATTAAACGTGACCCTTGCCAAATCACTATAAATCATCTCAGCTTAATTTCGAATTGTTGAAAAAAATTTAGTTTGGATACATTTTTAAAAACCAGTTTCCTACCTATTCAGTCCCTAATTTGAGATTTTTTTCCAAAAACTTTCTATCGAACATAAAAGTAAGTAATTTTAATGTGTTCCGACAATAAAAACCTAGTCTATTTTATCGAATCGCTGAATCGAACCATAATTTAACTGTGTTGTTCAGATCGGATGGATATTATGTCATGACAAGCCCAATCGATAGTCACTTCGTATTGAAAAAGGAGGACTCTTTCATCTTCTCCTTCTATCTATTCACTCTCAGACAGTGGAAAAATAGTGAAACAGTATTTAGGACTTAGAGTGAAAAAATGAAAAGCCTTGTCAACGACTATCAATTGAGCATGTAAAAATTACAATGTAAAAAAAAGTACTGATTCCAAATATATTTGTTTAAATAACATAGTTATAGTAATTTCAAAATACCTGTTCACACGACAAATACACGACGGAAAGGTGACCTCAGATTCTATAACATCAAAGGATGAAAACGTGTTGCTGACTTCAGATTTAACCGATTTCGTTTTCGACAAACTTTTTCGACATGTTTACTTTTATTTGAAGACACCATTTCCCTTATTATAGGACGTCTTTTTTCGTCCTCTTTTTCTTCTTCTTCCTTTTCTTCTTATTTCTCTTCTTCTTTTTCTTCTCCATTCAGTGAGGTCACTTTTTGGGATAAAACCTATTCAGCTAGGATATTTACCGCGGGGGGGGGGTTTATTAACAGAGAATTTTTATAGAGGAGGGAGGAGAATAGTAGACCAGGACTTTCCATGGTGGCGGGTTATCGATGATTACCCGAAGGAGAGACGTGGGATGGGAGTAGCAGAGGATTCGCCAATTAGAGCCTACAGTGTACGTTATATCACGGTCGCAAGCAAGCTGGCAATGCTCACCTTGGTAGGTTTTGCTTATAAGATCTCATTTACGACCTACCCAAAAAGGGCGTTGTAATTTCCTGGACAAGGTGAATTCACCTGTTCCTGTTCTCATGGTCTGGTACCTGTTGCATCATCTTACACGTTTCAATTTTTTGGGAGCATAAACAAAATCTTCCTGCTCTCATGCATCCTGTGTGCATAGTCTATCCGGTTAGTCACATTGTGAACAATACGACCACGAGTATTCATTACGTTTTCCTCAGCTTCTCGTATTTGGAAAGCAATTTAGGTTTACAATCGCTCAGCCTATCCAAGATCTATTCGCACATGAAGTTGTGCCGCAAGTTTCCAACTTATTCCTGTTCTGTTAATTTATACAACTTAAAACTAAACAACAGTCTGCAGCAAAATGAGAAACATTTCAGTCCAAAAAGTTGAAGACTTAATTTATCGCATTTAAGTTGTTGCAATAAGACGTCTACGCCATGCGACAGGTTACACGACTAGCGACTTTCCATTAAGTGTTCTAGAAAGGCAGGGGTGCCGATCCCCCCCAACCCCTATGACACAAACCCCCCAATTTTATAAAAAATCCCCCATTTTTGTGACAAGACCTTTTCTCTCTTTTACAGTAAAATTTCTTACCTAATCGAGCAAAGGCGGAGGCTTTCTAACTCAAAACTATTACAAACCTTTTACTGAAACGATATATTGATTGTAGGTAGTTATAAACTAAAAATATAAGGATTTCTAATAATAAATCACAAATTAATATTTTCAGTAAAACGTGATTTGTTTACAATACCAGTACTCTATGACTTTATTGAAAACATACTTAGTTTTGCAAATCAAAGGTCTCACTTAAATCTGTTTTTATCGATAAAATGTTATGAAAATTTCACTCTGTTTTTGGACCTTTTCGTAGTGTACTAAAATGTAGCAGAAAGCAAGATAAATAAAAAATATAAACACAAAGTTCTATTGCACAAATTGAGGAAGATTTTTCATGTAATAGTAAACAAAAATCCCCCCCAAACATTTTCTAAATGTCGCCAATGGCGACACGATCCTCCCTGTAGGCACCCTTTTCTAAGAAAAGAATAAAACGCTATAGAATAAGTTGGCTCAAATAGTTCGACAGATTACATGAGTAATCTTTGTTTGTTTTTAATCGTATATTTGTCTTTCTTAGAAACTGAAATCACAGCCGCAATAGCTTTATAATGATGCTTGTTCAATACTTTACTGTGAGTAAAATAACTTAGAGCCCGTAGTATCAACTCCATTCAAATGGTATAACCTTCTTTCGTTTAATTTTTTTTACTGAATGTTTCGTACTATCCCACACTCCCCTACTACACTTCAGGAATATTAAGATGCACGGTGTCCTTTGTAACTTTGTAATCAAAGCGCGCAGTTAAAGAGCCATAATAATATACATATTCTAATTTCTAATAGTAATAATAATATCTACACTAAGCCTACATCTATCTGGACCTGTGAGCCGACCAGTTCCGTGAAGACCCGGATTTTTAAAATACGAAACTTGTTTAAATTAATATTTTTTCAGTTTCAGTGGTCAGTGAAAGCAGTTTCGTACGTTGAAAACGATACGATAGGCTCCAATAATCTCGAAAAACGAAGGAGGCCGTGAACTTCCGTTTGTCTACGTTGACGCACGGTGAAAACGTGATTCTTTCAACGTGTCAAACACGCCTACTTTTGTGCATAACACTATGAAAAATTAAATTCCGTTGAGACAACAGAGAATAAATTTTGTCACAATTTACTTTACTTCCGGTATCATTATCGAATAGAAGAAACTTGTTTTCTCCATTTTCCCCGAGCTTGCAATTCTCGATGTTAAAAACATAGTCTTCTCGTATTTATAGGGCTATATTTTTAACATCGAGAATTGTGAGCTCGGGGAAAATAGAGAAAACAACAATTTCTTCTGTTTCTAAACGCTTCTTAATTAAAAACACTTAAAGAAGGTTTTCTATGGTCTTACTGTTTGTAGTTTTAAAAAAAATAATTAACTGTGTAAGCTTGACGAAAATTAATTAATATTTTAGTACTGATTTTTTTTTTAAGTTAATTTCCGGTATGTTAATCACCTATGAATTAGAGGAAGAGGAATCCTATTTTCTCCACACATTAAAACCAACGTTTTGTCTTTACCTTTCTAAAGCAGACAAAAATGTGGAAGCAGACTCATCGCTTCTGCTGTCAGGTATACTGTAATGTTTGCTTTACAATAGAACAAGTATATTCATGCTTTGCACGTTGACCGCTTCAACCAATGCGATATTAGACAGAGTAGTAGTGACGCTTTCATCATTCGGCTCAACAACGATTCCGATTATCAAGACTGTGTAGTACAATCAGTACGAGGAAGAAGAAGTGGGACAAATAATTAACGCAGAGAGGAAGGAACGTGAGCAAAAAGTTATCGGCTACCCGGTTCCCACGTGGCACCGCGGCATATCCAACATTATTTACCCAATTACCCAACAAACTGTACGCTGACATAATAACCTAAATACTATACATCGGTTGAACAAATGAAACAAACGAGTCTCGATAAGCTTTCGTATACACGCATTGTTTACGAAATTACGAAATTATTAATTAAGCCGATAATCATTCAAACTTATTATAACAGTATAAGACCCGTCTGTGATAGCGAGCGAGTGTGTGTGTGTGTGTGTGTGTGTGTGTGTGTGTGTGTGTGTGT
Source organism: Magicicada septendecula (assembly GCA_034769895.1). Classification (NCBI taxonomy): domain Eukaryota; kingdom Metazoa; phylum Arthropoda; class Insecta; order Hemiptera; family Cicadidae; genus Magicicada; species Magicicada septendecula. The sequence continues at coordinate 303,385,315 of CM068373.1, read as the reverse complement.
GTGTGTGTGTGTGTGTGTGTGTGTGTGTGTGTGTTCGCATAACCTCACACACATGTGTATGTCCTGTTATATTTTTACGCCTGTCATCGGTTAACGAAGACACGAACCACTTCGTTGCGCGACTGGAACCTGCATATTTTTTATTTTATTCTTTTTTTTTAATCTGTTCAATTCATTTTCTCTTTGACAAATGTAGGACTACTGGTAGCGGCGGTCGCGGACCCAAGGCCAACTACTCCCGGTGGTCAGGGTATAAATTATGGCGTGACGGTGCTCTGTTTTGTGTGTGTGTGTGTGTGTGTGTGTGTGTGTGTGTGTGTGTGTGTGTGTGTCTGCTTGCAGTCTTATTTATATAGCAGATACCGTACGGGGCATTTAACACAGACCGACTACAATCCTTTTATTTGTTTGTTCGGTTTTACTTCTCTGACAACGCAAAACGAAAAACTGACCTTACCATTGTAGAATAGTTGGGTTACGCCGTTGATCTAGGTGGTCTGTGTACGTTAAGGGACAAACGCTTTGCGCTCTAAATGTTTAATTAGAGGCTTATAAAAGGCTGTTAATTAATATTAACTGACTTCCTAAACAATCGAATCCTATGAGTTCGCATTGTAATTCATTAGAAATTCGTAACAATTCTTTAAAATTCATTTATCTCATTTAAGGCTATTTCCTTAGCCCTAAATCTAAATGGTTATCACGGCTTTGTATTTAATCTTCCTAGATTTAATTACTGGTAAGATTTGTCTTTTTCTTTCATGTTAATCCATAAATCCGTTTTTCTTTCAGCCCAACTAGTTCTTGTCATTTATTATCATGTCAATCTTCTCCTGTCTTCCCAATGCCCAACTCCCATTCCGTAAAACAAATCCAGTACCAATGATTTGACACAGGAGAAAGGGAAAATACTGTGAGGCCTCATTACAAGGTTGTTAACTCATTAAGGCTGTAACTCATTACAAGGTTGTTGTACAGTAATGGACGATTGGAGACAGAGGGTAGTTCCTGGTTAAGTATGTATCTGCCTTAACAATCAGATATGCATCTGCTTCAATGAAGGCTGTGGCTTGATTTCCGACCTGAAATGATTTAGAGCGCTGAAAAGGCTTATCCGCATTTACGCCATAGTGGTTAGCAGCACATACAATTGCATTTAATACCCTACTGCGAATAACAGAAATTATTAACCTAATAGCTGTATTGAAAAAATTCTAGTAATCACAGGCAGTCCAGTCCATTTTGGTTCCGTACTAATGAAATACAGGGTTCGGGCCAGATTAAATTAATATAACTATTGGTGGGGGGGGGGGGGATTAAGAGAAATCGGATGTCAGCAATCCGCTTTAAAATATTGTTTAACACGACTGTAACGTAATCAAATATAAGTCCTTTGGGTAATAAACCGAGCACGATGACACATTTAAAAGACGTATAACATATCTAGTGAAACTAAAATATTGTCAGACAAACTAAAAATAATTAAAGATGGAAAATAATAAAAATCAGAATACTGTAAACTGCAAATATCATATTGTATTATTCACAGTCTGGCTTTTTAGTATTTCATATTTTATACAAATTTATTCCGAATACAAAGTCATATGAAACCGATTAACTTATTTGATATTACTAAAACGCTGTGGTATTCTTCTATAACAGTGGTTCCCAAACGTTTCAGGCCGCGGACTCCCCCCCCCCAAAATAATTTTAAAATTCACGGAGTTCTGAAATAAAACAAACAGTAAATATGATATAAGTTCTTATATTTTATTTAAAATGTATTAAAATCAAACTTGCAAACTTATAATATGAATGATATCAAACATAATTTAATGCGAACACTGAAGCTGCTTTTGAACAATTAGCTTTTCAGTATTGGGTTTAATGTCTCATAATTTCAACATTAAGTCACTCTCGACATCAAGTTTATTTCTTAACTTTGATTTCAAGTACGTGAGCAGGGAGAATGCGGTTCCACACAAATAAGTAGAGGATAGCACAGTTAAACGCTTCAAAACTTTTTTTGCGAGTTCAGGATAGTCACTCATTACATATAACTAGAAGTCAGATAGCTGTAATTGCAAAAACTGTAATTTTAATGAATTTTCAGTTGAAAGTCCTGCCAATGAAACTTCTTTTTGTAGTGTAAGAGATAGGTCTAGTTATTTCGTCTGACAAACAGATCTGCTACACGACATGACTAAAGACATTATTAAAGCCATTAGTTTGAAATTACTTTTACAATTACAATTCGTTTCAACCCCCCCCTCCCCAAATACTGGAATCTTCTACTAATTGTTTTAAGATTCTAAAATTTAGATTTTAGAGCATATAAAAATTTGAGAAACTTACGGTATATTCTAATTTTTCTTAAAAGTGTCTGCGGACCCCACTTTGTGAACCACTGTTCTAGAATGTAAAGGAAACGCTATGCCACAAACTCTATCTATCTATCTATCTATCTCTCCTGTTTTCTGTTTTCTTCCCTCGTTTCTCTCGTCTTTCCAAATCGGATCCCGGAGCCCAGCATCTTTTAGAGATTTTCCCTGCCATCGTGTTATCAGCTGTCCTCTTCTAGGTCCGAGTGTCTAACTTCTCGCCTGTCTCTACAGGAAATCCTCGCGGCTATGACAATTTACCAAACCACATTCCAGTAAAATTACAAAGTATTTTTGTACATGTTTATGTGGCATTCCATCATTTGTCCTTGACCAAACCAGACATATTAAAACATCGGTCGTTAAACGCGGCCAAAAATAATTTTTAATCAAAATTGTAGAGGTCCGACTGCGCTGTAGGCTGTTGATGAGTTTCCAGCTGAAATTGTTTAAAAATAGTCGAGTGACGTAATTTACGATTTCACCAGTTCTAATATGTCTGAATAAAATCGACATAATCGAATCTAATTGCGTGTTAACAGACAGTAATCGCGAGAGTTAGCGGGTGTAAGAGTCAAACTAACATTTACTTTTAGATTCACGTTGATCAGTATTCAAGTCACGTGTGGATAAAATAAAGTTTACTTCATCCGTCCTGTGACTTCGTCTTGTATTATTTACAACGCGTTTCGAGGCGTTTGTCTCATAGTTAGGTGTAATCACTCTGTAGAGTTTGTCAAAATTTTAAAAAGCCAACATGAAGCACAGTTGAATTTCACATACACAAAACACCTATACGTACCTACATAAACATACACGCGGAACTGATGGTTCGCACAATACGACTGCTACGTCTACATTGTTGACGTGTCCTGTGGACCTTATCCTGTATGTTCATGGTTGTGTTGTTCAAAGAAGTTAGACTGAAAGTTCAGTTCACCATTCAGTATAAATATTTCTTAATGTTTACTCATCGTCATCACTCCAAGGACTAGGCCTTAGACCTGTTCCGGAACCCTTGGTCTACCGATATCTCTCTTCTCAGTAGGGTGATAACTCAAGGCAGCCACAGGTAGACGGATATCAGGCATGGGGTTCCAAGTGTTCACATCATCTCCTTTTGTGATCTTCAACTTTCTGGTGCAATGATACGAGTACAATGTGTAAATCTCGTCTAAGACCCTCGTTCCTTTGTATTCAACAAAGACCTGCTTTGTAATAACCTGATATAAACTTATACGCTAATATAAAATATAAGTATACAACTGTACAACTTTTGAATTATGCGTCCCGGCACCTATAATTTTAGAAATCAACGACTGGTTTAATGATAAAGTGATATAACTGTTTGAAACCGTGGAAGCATGTAACTGTGAGAGTCAGAACGCGTGATAACCAATGGACGTTTAAATTGCGGAGCGGAAATTCCGTTAAGCCAGGCTCCGCGTTTCGTAAAAGTTGATAACTATAAAATAAATCGTCCTGTGACAGTAGATATTCCAGTACCTCGTTTACGGTACGGTGCACAATTTCAAGGCGGAGAGACAAGCGGATCACTGGACTACTCTTACAGTCCCCACCTCAATCTCCTGCTCTCCCAGAATTAAACAAATACTATTGTTTTTTATTATTATTCCGGCTGTACAATGTTTACACATTTTCCGGAACCAAAGATTACAGAAATGATTGAATTATCAACTTCCACTGCTGCTTGTCCATCCAAAGATCTTCTTCAATTTCTCGTTCCCTCAATATATTCTGAATGTCTTCTATCCAGGTGATCGGTGGTCTTCGTCTTTTCCTTCTTCCTGGTGGGTTTCATTCCATAACTCTCCTTGGCAATCTTTCATGTGTCATTCTTTTTGTGTGTCCATACCATTGTAATTTTTTTGTTTGGATAACACCAACAATTGAATTTTGCACATTCATTCTATCCTTAATGACTTCATTTCTAATTTTCTCACGTCTGGACAATCTTGCAGAACGTCTTCAAAAATCCATCTCTGCTGTCATTAATTTTGTTCTTGTGTGTTTACTAGTAGTCAAAACTTCTGAGCCGTAAGTCATGATACTTCTAACAATGGTTTTAAATATTTTGGTTTCAGTTTCTGCTGTAATTTGCTTATCCCACAGGATTCCATTCAATGTAGATATAGCCATCTTTCCCAAATTAATTCTGGATTGTATTTCTTTGTCTTGCTTCCCATTGGCCGTAATTTTCACTCCAAAACACTTGTATTCCTCTGTATATGAAATCGTCCCCATGTCTTCCTCCAATATCAAGTCTTGATGAAGGAAACTATTCTTTTTAATTATTAAAAAACATTGTAATTTGTTGTAGTAAACAAAAATTGTTCTTGACAAAAAAGAAGAAACATGATGTTTCTTGTGCAATTAGACTAGTTGAAAAATCTGAAATGAATTTATCCGTCACTCAAACAAAAATTCAACCTGAGAGATTTATGAGGAAACAGCGGAAACTACAAAAATGGAAAATAATCAACAACACTACAGACCTGATTAAAGGGCATCTTCTTACAAAAAATGGTAAAAAAATATTATGAACCTTTCTGTTTGCTACAAACTTAATACATTACAAAAGTTCTAACCAATCGTGTACCTCACTTGTTTATACTGTACCTTGTACAGAATTTAAAAATTAAATTTAAAGCTAAACAACTAAATTTATATTTTTTGCACAAGAAATTACACCACTAAAAATATCAAAAAAAAAAGAAAGAATATGAATAACGGAAGAAAAATCTATAGGTACGAATAAAAGAAAAAACAGATTGAAAAGGAAGATTAAATATGTTGGTGTGGAGAAGTAAATGTATTAGCATGAATTTTAAGTAAACAGTTTTATGGTTTTTAAAAATTAATCTTGTTAATATTTTTGAATTTGCGGAATATCATAACTCGGTTTGCATAATAACTGTGTAACGACAATTTTGCAATATTTTTTAACACCTCTTAAAATAAAAACCGATTAGTTTAATTTAAAAATTAAAAACTTAGGCCTATATCAATACAAATTATGAGATAAAAATTAAAAAAAAATTTAATTCAAAATCTTTCAATTCCAAATTAATTTTCTATCTTAAGCAAATGTTTTCAGACAAATAACTTTTTTGTCGGTCACCAACTTTGTACTGCTTATTAATTACTTAGAGTGTGCGCCTAGTATATTTGACTAATTACACACACAAATATTTATTTATATATATATATATATATATATATATATATATATATATAACTCAAAATCTGAGGATTTATGGGTACTGAATGCAAATCCACACCGTTACACCGATTGCCACCAAAATTTGCACAGGTAACCTTTGACACAAGGCGAAAAATACTGTCTAACTTGGAATTTGATATTTTGCCCCGTTCGCACGATTTAGGCCCTTCGTTATGCCTTTTCGTTGACGCATATAAAGTTGTCAACAACACCATGGAGACCAGAATTAATTACCGTAGTAACAAGTAAATAAACAAATGATATTTAGCGGCATCGGAACTGTACCTTTAATCGTTCCTGCAGTTTTTAATATGCGATTGTATCTATATATTTTGTAATTTTGTATATAGATACGTCTATATATTTTGTAATTGTCTTAAACGATTAAAAAAATTATGTTTATACGTTTTTCTAATGATCCAATGGATAAGTAATGAAATATATTATACTACTACTAAAGATGTCAACAATACCATGGAGACCAGAATCAATTACCATAGTAACAAGTAAATAAACAAAAGCTATTTAGCGGCATCGGAACTGTACATTTAAACATTCCTGCAGTACATTTTCGATGTTTTATATACGTATGCGATTGTATCGATGTATTACGATGTGGAAAAGAAGAATTGTACTAATTGTAAATTGTGCTATTACTTAATACAAAGCGAAAATACGTGTTGTTTTCATTTGTGAGGTTAGGTGACAACGGTTTTTGGTTTTTAGTTTACTGCTGAAATAAAAGCCATGGTTGAGGAAAACATAACGTTTAATGTGTGATACAATGCTTCTAACACACTAACACTTATAAACAATTTAGCGTTTTTTATTTTACAGGTACTTTATAAGTATCTCCAAAGGTTTTATAAACTGGTACTTTTAAATCTCCAAAGGCTGTTGCACCAAAATAATAATTTAGTACAAGTTAAAATAGTACAAGTGTCGAAAACAGCTTTGGAGAGAATTTGACTAATGAGTATAAAATTGTTATACGATCTGACAGAACGCCATATAGACATAGACAATAAAAATTATATTAAATACTTATTGAAAGTCAAATACTCGCGTGCGAAGCCGCGGGTAACAGCTAGTTTGTTTATAATCATCCCCCTCTGACCACCTAGTTGGTCCTCGGCCACCAAGTTGCCGCGTGGTCATCTGTCCACGTGTCTGTACTCATCATACTACGCTTGATTTTGTGAATGGAACCACGATACTTTAAACACGTATCGTCGTGTTATTTGAATAAATTAATTGTTCTTATTATTCAAAGAGTTGGTAAACAATGATATATTATTAAAAGTTTTGTAATGTATACTAAGCTCTTAATCAGGTAACCACTGCACTTCTTTCAATAAACAATTTCGAGAAACAAGTAAACTATGTAAACGGAAGATCTTTTAATATAGTTTCGACTCAAAGGTTACATTTAAAATTAAAAATGATGACAAAAACGTGGACTGTATTAGGCTAAGTTGAAAAGTCTAAAGATAAATGATCCTCTCAGTGGCGAAGTTACATGGAGGCAATTGAGGCACTGCCTACCCTAAAAAAATTCTGTAGAATAAAAATTATAAATACGTATGAACTGCGTAACATAAAGATTATATATTGTTACTGTGTCTGTTTATTAAGCCGAAACGTGCTTTACTGAGCGACCGCTAGATGGTAACAGGTGAGATTCGGCATAGCTCGTTTAAAGGAATGAGGCAACGTGAACTTGCCTCAGCGTTTTTTGTATACATTGTATGTAAGCAATGTGTCGGTGTGAGAGGGAAGTGCGGGGGAGGGGGGATTGTCCCGCGCTGTACACAGAGAGCGTTGAGGCATGTCTCACTTCTGTGGTCCAAACAGTTAAGTTAAAGCGCGTTGTATTGTTTATAAGTGTGTTTATTTTATGCGGTTATTAAATGTGTGCCTGTTATTCCGCTGAACTAACAGATGATCAAGATTGTTATTTGAATTATTTGTAACATTAAATGTATATGTAGAAACTAATCAAGTTTAAAAATTTGAAGTTCAATCAGTTGTATTATTGTGTATGACTTATACAAGGATTGTTCAATAAAAACACGTTTAGAGCTGTAAAGCATTTTTTATTCAACGATTTTAAAAGAAGTCTCCAATAACATTAAGACATGAGTCCCAGTATTGCACTAATCTGTAGATTCCCTGCTAGTAAAATTCTTAAGGCTGTTTGCGAACCATTCGCTAACAGCAAACTCTACCTCAGCGTCCAATTTGAACCACCGTTCTTTTAGTGATTAATTTAAAAAAATTTAAGGTAAGATTTTTGCCTACCCATTCATTAACTACTAGCTTCGCCACTGGATCCTCTAGCTCTTACGAAAAAACAGACAAACAGACAAAAAACAGATCAGAAGATCTGACGATAAATCCAATTAGGTATCAATAAAGAATATAGACCTGTTATGTGACACCCTGCTTAATAGTAATTTATTGTAAGAACTCATTATTGTACAGTTTTAGCATTTTCTGAATTGACAAGCCTCCCGTACGCTCAGGACGAACACATACATATGTGTGAAGCTTTATATCGTACACACACGTTAATGGTACGCGTGTACGCGCTCTCAAGCGACCGTAACGTTACATAACACAGCCACTACAATCGTTCGTTTCCGTGTGACCCGGAAATGTGGGTCTCCAACCCGCGTCTTGTGAGAAACGTTATGTAACGACGAAACAATCTCAGTTGAACAATTAACAACAGTGTAAGTTCAATTACCCACATGTTACCGTATGTGTAAAGATAATACAAGCGATTTTATTTTACTGGTCTATTACTGCTGTCTTACTTCTACGACACAGTGCTAGTTAGTCTCCTAACAAGACGATGAAACTAATGTTGGTCAGTATTGTGACACTCGCAGTATATTTCTATCTGTCTGAATCTAATCCGATGCAACGGGCAGACGCGGGTCTATGAGCGTTTCTCAGAGGCGCATGCGTAGAACGCAGAATGAATGTATTTTATCTTAAAAGACCTACAAGTTAAATATTAGTGACTAAAACAAATTAATTAGGGATAACTAACCTAAACATTACATTAAACCCAGCTATGAGCTACATAGCCAGAAGAACAGGCGTAGTATTAAATCTTAGAGAAAAAGATAATTTGGAAGATTTAAAAGGCCTAGACGTAAACTTCAAATCAGTAGATCGGTTAGACATAACAAGGAAGCAAAAGGGCATTAGCTACACCAAACAATATAGTAAGCACTAGAAATTAGAATCAATAACGGACAATATGGAAAACTAGGATCAATGATTAACTAGACGAGAATATGGAAAAGTAGGCCTGAATACGAACGATAATAAAACTGAAACAATGAAAAACCAGGATAGGACCAAAGAAAGGTAAATGTAGAGAAAGGTAAAGGTAAAGAAAGGGCATGGCCTTCAAAGGTAATTATCCAGTGAGGACTAAGATAGTTATAAACAACAGGCACTTTAGAACAAGTAAGCCGTTTCAAATATCTCGGCTGTGTAGTAAACTATGAATCTGAATATCATATAATAGAGAAGATAAATAAATTTAGGAATATCTGTGGTACAATTCATAGAAATCTTAGAAATAAAACAAGACACAACACAAGGATTAAATTTTATAAGACAATTGCAATACCCACTTTGATTTATGCAAGTGAGGCGTGAGTCATAACAAAAAAGGAATGCGGCAAGATTCAGAGTGCCGAAATAGAGTTTCTTCGAAATACTATGAAGATATCAGAGCAGAAATCAAAGTAAAGAACATCAATGAGAATTATTTAAATTTACAGAAGATAATGGTGGGATCATCTGTAAAGGATGACAGAGGATCGATTGCCGAAAGCGGCACTGAACTGTAAAGCCATTAATAGAAAAGACGTGGGTCGTCCGAGGATGAGATGGGTGCCGGAACAGGTTTATATAACCTAATCATTGAAGAGGAGAAGAAGGACCAAAGAACACAATAACGGTGGACCAAACAACAATTGAACGGATAGCAGAAAACATTCGTTTAGACTAAATTTTAAAATGCATTACAAAAATTAAATTGCAGAAATAAAACAACGAATTATGACTAGTGTGGACGGCATTTGGCAAACTTGGTTAAAAACTAATGTGCGTACTTTTGATTCTCATGTGTGGTTCACAGATCTGGACATTCATAAAAGATAAAATAAAATATCAAAAACGCATATGCCAATGCAAAGCTAACGTTAAGCACGACGTTGTCAGGTAGAAGAGAAAATGAGTGGCTACCTATCCGTGAGCAGAAATATAATTACAGCGGAAACTCGCCAGACGCAAGTATTAAATGTATGAAACTGCATTAACCTGGGCGCCGCTCCGCGGGAAAGTGCAAGACCATAGATGAGACAGTCGAAGGGACTAGGCAAGCCTGATGAATCGAGGTGAATGCAGGTGGGTTAAGATAGACCTTCCCTGAAGACACCGGATCTTTGAAAACTGACGAAGAAGCAGTATAATTAGCCCAGGCTACAAAAAGAATTCAGGAAAGAACAAGCATGCTTGTACAAGCAGATAGTATTAACAACGCTCATTGGACAAAGGGCCAGAGAAGGAAACCGATATGCCTGCTGTTTAGTTTCCAGCCGTAATTCTGATCTTCCCTGGCAATAGGAGCTGCATATTGTCTTGGGAGACTCCAATTGACATCGTTTCGTACCGAGGTGAGAGATTAAGTTAATAAACCAAGGAAGTAGGTCCCTATTCTATTTACTGTATATGTTAAAAACCCAATTAATAGGGCTTTACAGGCGAGTCCCCAGACTTGTGACAATTTTCGAAGTTTGAAGTCTAAGCCATACAATTTTCAAAGTTAAATAAGACATAAAAAATTCAAAAAGAAATTCAAAAGTAAAATATACATACAAAAACTGGTCATTATAATTATGTTTTCCAATTCTATCTAAATATTTTACATCTCTATTAATTTGTTCTGTACACAAAATAATACTTCTTGTTCCAAGTCAGCACATCTGACTCCGAACTTGGGACACTTCATTTACCTATTTTCATGAATAGGTAAATAAGATTTCATATTTGGGTAAAACCAACCCCGAACTTGGTTTTACCTATTGTACCAAGTTAGACTGCTCTGATTATTTGAAACAATAAACACAAAATTGTAAAACAATTTAGTACATTGCAAAGTACTACAAAGCTGTGCAAAGTAAGCTTTATTTAAGTAGAAAAGTACTTGTTTTATGTCTTTATAACAACTGAAACACTGAACTAAATTTTGTGATTTTTGTAATTTTATTTGTGTAATTTTAACTAAATTTTACTTTGTCATTTAATGTCAAGTCTCTCAATGTCCCAAGTAAGAATAGGCACTTAATTGGCATTTCTGAATGAAATTTTAAAGGCATTAGATTAAACAGGAATGAGAACAATAATTTTATTTGCAAGTGATCAGTTAGTATAAAAAAAGAACACAGTTTGTAGAGGGAACGAATAAATAATCTTATAATGTATGTCATAACCTATTTTTACAAAAACATACTACATATATTATTATAAATTTGTGATGTTATTCAATTTGTTTCTTCTGCAAGTAGTATAATTCGTATATTCTTTTTTATACGAATAAAAATTCTCTGAGGTGTTAAAAAGAATAACGAATTATACTACTTGCAGAAGAAACAAATTGAATAACATCACAAATTTATATAATTACTGCAAGAAACGTCGAGTTACTTATATAGAAAATGATATATTATTATATAACTACTTTTAAAACTATTATTATTGTGTAACATTTCTATCAAAAATATAATTATTCATTTAATAAACTAAATTCAATTCTTTCAAAAATAATAATAAATAGAGAAAAAATTAATCGATAATTAATCCTGTTTTTAACTATTTAGATTATAAACATATTTTGCTTTATGAATTCTGAGCTAAACATTTTCCTGGCAAGAACGACTGCAGTAAATTTCAGTAAATTACAAGCCAAGTCTATAAAACAACGACTTACTGTATGACAAAAAGAAATAAAAGTGTTGATACAGCCCCAGCATTAAGTAGATACAGGCACGAGGCCTAAGCCTCCACGCTGACGACGACGATGATCATGAAGTGCGTGTGTGTGTTTCATTGTATCACATTATGTGATAGCATTATCGATAAAACTATCTAATGACGAAATCATAGCAGGACACTAGAGCGTACAATACCGGAATGGCTTATCCCGTACTTAACTATTTCCTAAACAGGAAGCACGTAAAACACAAGCTCTGTAAAGAACAAACAGCAATAAAATTTAATATCAGGTCGTTTATCGGTTTCACACAGTAGGCCTAATGACTGGAATTACCGCGCTGCATATCTAGCGATAGTCATCTATTGTGATGTTTCTGATATCGATGTACTCGTCATTACCGTTGTGTGAAACGCGCTGGGAAAATCGATTCTTTATGTTTTCTTCTTTATTTTCGCGGTTGAAATAACGTTCTCACACCGCAGACGCAATAATAGCGCGACACACACACAGTTTCCAATACCCCCTTCTAAGAACAACTATCCGTTCTAGTGTAGATAAATGTTTCAAGTACGGCTTAGGAAAAATTCACACATATAAATCGATTGCACGGAGACGCGAGATATTACCTCGTTTAGTCACAAGTGCATGAATTCCGCCACAGCCGTCTAAATGTTTTATAAACCCCGATTTATTGCTTTAGTTCTGCATCCTTAAAAAATTCTACGAATGTAAGAGACATTTTACAGTGTAAAAAACATGAGTTACATTATTTATTTGATATTCTGCTAGGCTTTGATACTTGGTATGTTGTAGAAAGAATCTAAAGATGGAGAAAGGAATGGCTTAAACTCGCTGACCCGAACAGACGATATCACCTAATCCTTGGAGCGAGAAAACGTTTTGTAGATCAACGTTTAAACCCAAACCGTCCAATATGTGAAGAGTTTTAGAAAGATTTGACAATACCTTTTACCAAAATAGTCTACTTACTCCCTTGCTAAATCTGGCAGATTAGACTGTCAAAAATGATTGAAGAATCCAAAACAATGACGTTTATTGTAAATAATTTCTTGCAATCTTCTGCACTATTTTAAATGCACACGATATTTTTGTTTCTTATTATATGCAAATTTGTGATTTTGATTCTTCAGAGTTATTGTTACTATAATATGTGTTATAATTTTAAGTTTTTCTATTGTACATGAATTAAGCTTATTTCTGAAAATTCTCGACAGCTAATCGTCTATAATGTCGTCGTCATTTCAATTATACAAAATCATCGTGTATCTGGGAAAGTACTTACATGATTGAGTGTTACCTCGGCTCTACTATAATAGCCTACAATACGTGAGTCATTTCACGTATCTTTACATGACCTTAAAAACACATTTTTATACACGAGCTCTCAAAATAACTTTTTTTTTGCCATCTAAGGACCACATGCCAATTTCAGTTCTTTATTCTTTGTTATTTTCTTTTTCTTCAATATTCTTTCATCTTTTCGCTGTATCTCTTCTTCCTGTCTTCAGTCCATTTTGAACCTACTTTTCTCTCTCCTACGCTGGACTCTTTCCATTTTTAACACTTTTGCCCGAAAAACTTCTCTTTCAATTGCTTCTTCTGCCTTTATATTATTTTTTTCTAAATCCTTTTAGACTTCTTTAATCTTACTTGATGTTGACTTTCATCCCCCACAGATATTTGAAGATCTGCTTTGTTAACCTATTTTCGTCTATTCTATATAAATGTCCAAAAAATAATAGTCTTCTTTTTCTCATTGTTTCTGTTATATTTTCTATACTCCGATTTATTTCATCATTATTTCTTAATTCCCAACCTTCTGAAGTTTTTCGTGAATTATAATTCAATGCTAGACATTCACTTGCATGTAGGCATTCTGGCTTCACTACTGTACTGTAATGCCTTATTTTCGCATTTATAGATATGCACTTTTTATTGTAAATATCTTTAGTTATACCATGTAGTTATCTTTTTAACTTTACTATTTAGGTTTATGTTTAAAATATACAGATAGTGTGTGCCGTAAGTGTCCTGATAATAATAAATAACTGTACGTTAACAAAAATACAGTTTTGTAAAGTGACAAACGTCCAGTCTGTATTCGTCTTAAATTTTACAAAATCTTTGATCCGATAAATTTGCAAATATAAAATTCAACTCTCCTTAATTCTAGTAACTTTTATATTATGATTTAAAAGCTGAGTAACATAACAGTAAACGGGACAGCGCAGTCTCGGAGGAGAACCGGTTTGTGCGTTGGCATAAATATCAAATGCCAATACGGCAACACTCTGAATAATATTGTATCTCACAAACCCAGTCTCGATACGACAATCAATTTTTATCATTGATTAATAACAGCCCACCGCCCGACATTACGTGGAATTATAATATTCTCTCTACTAACCAGATACGGCGGCGGACGAAAAACAATTAAAAAGAGTGGCGTATAGAAATTCAAACTTTCCAAAACTAGGCGTCGTTATTTCTCAAACGCTTAGATAATTATCACGTGATCTCTTTAAATTATTAATTTATGCAAGAATTACCTAATTTGGTTTTTATAAGCGTGTCCGTGGTTTTAGTGAATTTGTCTCAATATGGACAGTGCGCTTAAAAATTTCAAACTTAGGCTTAATATTTATACACAGATTTCTGCAGACTTTTACAAATTACAAATTTAACTAAGCACAGAATCTTATTTCGCAACAAAAATTTCATTAAAAATAATTTTATAGCCAAAGTTACATTTCATGATACAATAAGATACAAAAACCATGTGTGGCTCTTGAGAAGAGTAGTTCAATGAGCATTTAAAATCTGATAAATACATCTAATTAGACTGAAGGAAGAAGAAAACATGTATGCGTTGTTAATGCTGTTTTTCAACATATTCACTGGTTTAACACGTACAGGTGATTGAGATTTGTAAGAAAGAGAACTTTATTGAAGTAAATTACAGACTGAAACAATTAACTTGTTCTGGCTTGCAGATGATTTTCAGCTCTTTTAGCTGAAAATGAGATGATCGAAAGGACAGTGTACTAATTGATTTTGGCAGTTTATAATTTTGGCAGTGAATATAAGCAGAAAGAAGTAACCGACGAACAGATGAACAGAAAGTTTTGAAGTCGGCAAAACCGCAGGTGAAAAGAATTGACCATTCAACTAGCCGCTGTTAAATTGAGGAAGGTAAAGATTTTCAAAGTGCCTGGATTGCAGTGGCTCAGTGGATGAAAAATCCATTGAGAACATTGCATTTAGGACAAGAAATATTGTGTGAGGCTTCAATGTTATGAGAACTTCGGCTCGCCGGGCTGTAAGGCCGTGGTCCAAGGTTGTTCGTGCAACGTTTCGGCTGTGCCTTCGACGGCCATCTCCAGTGCAGAAGGCATGTTTGTACTATATCAATCTGCACTAAAGGTGGCCGTCGAAGGCACAGCCGAAACGTTTGCACGAACAACCTTGGCCCACGGCCTTACAGCCCGGCGAGCCGAAGTTCTCATAACAGAAAAGAAATATGTTTCATTAAAAAAAAAATGTTTGAGTATGCAGAAAGAAAAAAAGGTCCTTTTGTGTTGGTCGTGATTCTATATCATACATTATAGGGAAGAAGCAAATAATCATTAAACACTTTTGAGACATTATGTTGAAGAAGAACGCAGTGGTGATAAAGTGACCAAAGATGTGATGAAGTGTTAAAAGGATGAACAAGGGGAAAATATTATAAAAAACTTCATCGTAAGAAAATAGTGATGGCCGGGTGAGTTAATTTGGAAGATGGCTACATATCTATGATATCATACGGTCAGAAGTTGGCAGGAAAACTCTAGAAGGAACAACGATTTGGGAAAATTCTAGCGAACACGGGTTTGAAATATAACCGAGATTTTGAACAACGGAAGGCCGTGAACAAACCTCACGACTTCCAAACATGAACACCCCCGCAATCTCCGGACTGACATGCGATCCTCAATTTAAAATATTTGTTATTTAATCATGATTACATGTCCGAGACAAACAAAACACCGCGGTCGCTAAGTGAAATTAACATCAACGCGCGAACATGTAAATTGCTCCACACACTACTCTCAAAAAGTATAATGTGTGCTGTATACATTTAAAATTTTTATGACACACGTAACAACTTGAAGAGGAATAAACACGTCGTTATTATAAACTATGAGAACATTCTTCTAAGTTAACACGATTATGAAGGGTAATCTTACATAAAGCAAATCTTAATGTGTTTGCCTTGTTGCGCAAATGTTTGTAATGACATGGAGAAATATACGTTACTAGAACACACACACGCGCGAGCGCGCACACACACATACACACAAATATGCATACAAATATATTTTTGGTTTACAACATGACAAAATATTTTATGATAATTGTAAACATATTGTTCTACAACCCAGAATTATTCATTTGACGTTTCATTGAATTAAAATCTGTGTCAATAGAGATTGAAAGTATTAACTAATTTTGTAGACTAATAGTAATAATAACAATAATAATAATAACAACATTGTCACACTTCAAGTACGTTATTGCTAAATCCTCCTGCATCCGTAGACAAATAGAGTATACTAATATGCATATTATATGAGCATTTTTTCAACAAGGATCTTTTTATTTTGATAACATAAATAATACAAATTTAATACATATCAGAAAAATTATTACTTAATAATCATAAATTTACATAACAAATTTAACTTAATTAGTAACTGAAAAAAAAAATTATTTTCAAAATTTAGAAAATAATTTATTAACACACATCTTTAAAGGCTAAAACAATCTTTCGAAAAATTTACAGATAGAAAAACATAACGTAACCAAGACAATAATAAAAAACAAAAGCAAATTAAAAGTAAAAATTACCACTTTTTAGAAATTCTAAATTTAAATTCGTTTACAAACCAAAATAAAAATATATACTTGTCGATTTAAAACATTTATCATAAAAATTCTTATTTATTAAAATTATATTGTAAAATTGGTAAAATTAATTCTTAATTCATAGACAAACAAAAATGTTAATTCTAAAAAACAGCTCTGAAGTGTTGAAGATTAATTAGTATAACCAAAATTTGCGTTTTAGGTAGGAAATAAAATAAATATTGCATTTTAAAACTTTCTGAATAAATAAAAATTTCTGTTTCAGATTTGTTCTTTTTTTTCAACTTGAAGCGATTTACATATACACCGAATACAACTATTTACTTTCATTACAGATGTGTACGAGTTTTCCGATCTGACGATGAGCTGTGGAGCTCGAAAGCGCTAATCGGAATAATTTTTACTTCCATATTCCTTAAGGAATGGAAGTATGGTGATGGCAAAAAAAATCGTGTTCGAGATTATTGCAGATTCTGATTGTACTACACAATTTTGTTGCCAGGCAATCTGAAAATTTCAGATTTTGTACCACAAAATCTGAAAAGATTATACGATAGTTTATGAAATGGTTAATAATACGTCAGTGGAAGGTGTAATGAGAAATTAGCAGAAATGGAAACCTGGGGAATGTTAACTGTTCTGTAGATACAATTTTGTCAGAATGTTTGGAAATGATCATCAACATTGAAGAAAAAGTAAGCATATTAAGAAACATATGTAAGTACTCATTATAAAAAAATAATATTTGTTTTTTGATAAAGTCATTTTGATTATAAAATATAAATATTTACAACAAGAAAAGAATTTTCAGTTTTCAAAATTTAAATATATTTTTATAAAACAATGGGTTCTTCATTGAGGTGGGGACCATGTCACTCACTCCATCTCAAGCCTCCTCTCCCATTTTGCAGAAAAAGAGGACCCTGTCAAGGCTGATACTTTGACGACAGTGACAGGGCTTTCCACCAAATTCAGCAGAGTGACAGGTAGGCCCAACTCTGATTGGCTCCTCAGATTTCCCCAGCGTTAGTAGGTTCTATGAAAATATTTTATTTCAAAAATGATTTTAAATATAAATCTTAGATATGTTTTATAAATCTCATGTTGTATGTTTTAACATGGGTAATTTTTTATATGACGAACCATAAGTGCCGTAAATTCAAACAGAATCAAATAATTTTTTACATATGTGCCTGAGCTATAGAGAACTCAATGTCTGTTGATTTTGGTGAAGATCGGTTACGGGGAAAGGGCAGTTTACCTGAAACATTTTTTGTTGTAACATGAGTAAAGTACTTAATTTTGATAAAGTATCCTGATAAGATCTTAATAATCCACTGTAGAAACGTAGATGAAATATCTATAAATGAAGAGGCTAGTTGAACGGGCTGGGGGTAATTTTCTATAAATCAAAATTATAGTTGAAGGGGGAGGGGATAATATTTTTTATATGTGTACTACGTTATTGGCAAGAAAGAAGTATTTTTTTGTTAAAATTCCTTCCCTGGCTGTTTGGCTGAAAATGATTTTAAATATAAATCTTAGAATATGGAAGTCATGTATGGTTCTCCATACCGATATTACTTCCATATTCCTTAAGGAATGGAAGTATGGTGATGGCAAAAAAATCGTGTTCGAGATTATTGCAGATTCTGATTGTACTACACTCAAAACATGAAAAAAAGTCGTTTTCCGAAAAGTGTCTGTGTGTGTGTCTGTCTGTGTGTCTGTGTGTCTGTGTGTCTTGTGTAGATTTTTTATATGGCAAACGATAACTGCCGCAAATTCAAACAGAATCAAATAATTTTGTGCATACAGTCCTCGTTTGTAGAGTACTCACGACCTACTGTTTTTGGTGAAGATCGGTTGAGGGAAAGGGGTAGTTTACCGGCAACGGTTTTTTTTTATCAAGGGAAATTTTTTCTTGGCAAACGATAACAGCCGCAAATTCAAACAGAATTAAATAATGTTTCGTATACAGCCCTGAATTGTAGAGTCTCAAGACCTCTTGTTTTTGGTGAAGATCGGTTGAGGGAAAGGGGTAGTTTACCTGGAACGTTTTTTTAACAAGGGTATTTTCTATGGCAAACGATAACAGCCGCAAATTCAAACATAATCAAATAATGTTTTGCATACAGCCCTAATTTGTAGAGTACTCAAGACCTGTTGTTTTTGGTGAAGATCGGTTAAGGGGAAGGGGTAGTTTACCAGCAACGTTTTTTATCATGCGTATTTTCTATGGCAAACGATAACAGCCGCAAATTCAAACATAATCAAATAATGTTTTGCATATAGCCCTAATTTGTAGAGTACTCAAGACCTGTTGTTTTTGGTGAAGATCGGTTAAGGGGAAGGGGTAGTTTACCAGCAACGTTTTTTTGTCAAGCGTGTTTTCTATGGCAAACGGTAACAGCCGCAAATTCAAACAGAATCAAATAATTTTTTGCATACGTCCCTGAATTGTAGAGGTCTCAAGGACTTTCGATTTTGGTGAAGATCGGTTAAGGGGAAGGGGTAGTTTACCGGCAACCTTTTACGTTTTAACAAGAGTAAAGTACTTGAAAATTTATTTACACTTTTTGAAACAATGGTAATTGTTAAAAATAATATAATTTTGTTGCCAGGCAATAAAATTATAATTTTTTCATTTTAATGTAAAATATTATTTTTCATTTAATACAGCAATAAAAAGGCAGGTAAGACACACACACACACACACACACACACACACACACACACACACACACACACACACACACACACACACACAATTCACGTTATTTCTGGCCTCACTCATGGTTATTTTCTTACATTTGCACGCTTTTTAAATGGAAAGTGCCGAAACCCACACCAACATAACGCGTGCAAGCCGAAAAAATGGACATCAATTTGCTTACTGGTGAAGCTAGTAGTTAATGAATGGGTAGGCAAAAATCTTATCTTAAATTTTTTTTAAGGAATCACTAAAAGGACGGTGGTTCAAATCGGATGCTGAGGTAGAGTTTGCTGTAACCGAATGGTTCCACAAACAGCCGTAAGAATTTTACTAGCAGGGAATCTACAGGTTAGCGCAACAGTGGAACTCATGTCTTAATGTTATTGGAGACTTCTTTTAAAATCGTTGAATAAAAAATGCTTTACAGCTCTATACGTGTTTCTATTGAACAATCCTTGTATTAGTCATACACAATAATACAACTGATTGAACTTCAAATTTTTAAACTTGATTAGTTTCTATATATATGTTTAATGTTACAAATAATTCAAATAACAATCTTGATCATCTGTTAATTCAGCGGAATAACAGTGACACTTTTAATAACCGCATAAAATAAACACTTAGAAACAACACAGGCGCTTTAACTTAACTGTTTGGACCACAGAAGTGAGGCATGCCTCAACGCTCTATGTGTACAGCGCGGGACAATCCCCCCTCCCTACACTTCCCTATTACACCACTACATTACTTACATACGATGTATACAAAAAACGCTGAGGCAAGTTCAGGTTGCCTCATTCGCTTTAAACGAACTATGCCGAATCTCACCTGTCACCATCTAGCGGTCGCTCAATAAAGCACGTTTCGGTTTAATAAATTTGACAGTCGCAGTAACAATGTATAATCTTTACGTTATGTAGTTCATACGTATTTATAATTTTTATTCTACAGAATTTTTTAGCGTAGGCATTGCCTCAATTGCCTCCATGTAACTTCGCCACTGATATATATCTGTACAACGTTATAGGCAACAAAGAAGTAGTTTTTGTTAAAATTCCTTCCCGGGATATTTGGCCGTAGTCCAATGTTTTCTACAAAACCATACGTTTCGGCAATGCCATCGACTTCTATCATCAGTGAAAATCGAGTGCGATAACGTGAGGTGGTATACGTTAGTGACCACAGTACTGTGGTTAAGGCTGAAGCAGTAAGTAGAAAGAAGTAGTTTCTATAGTAATATTTCATTTCGAAAATGATTTTAAATATAAATCTTAGAATATGGAAGTCATGTATGGTTCTCCATACCGATATTTTTTAAACTGCCCGTACAGACGTAGACGAAGATAATTTCAAAGCCTGAATACTTTAACCTTTAATAATACTTTAACCGCACTAACTTACAACGAAGCCTTGAATCTGGACCTCATATTGTCAGCGAATCATAACTATCTTTCCGTTAATAGTTCCCCCTAGACCAGTGGTATAACTCGGAGCTCCTTCTGGGAGGAAAGGGATGAGACTAGCTTCTGGGCGGACTACGCTTGCTTGAACTGGGACTCACCTTTGTTTAATTAATTTACAAATATTGTAATTCCTTTTCCTTTTATAATTATTTGTAAGTCTTGTTTGACTTAGATATAGTCCTACGTTATGTGCGTATAGAATTTTGTTGAAATTTCTAATAGCTCTGGGAGGGGAGAATGATCACCTGGTCGCCCCCGATAGCCACTGCCCTAAACTGATTCAAAACAAAATAAACTCTCTCCTGGCGACGTGTAGGCTATGGACTGTTATGAAATAAATGCGCTTGCGTTAATTGGAAATGTTGTGGTCCATGGTGAGCAATTTACTACCGCTGTATTAAATTAGCGTCATATCTGAAACGGATTTTCTAGTTTGTACGGATACCCATAGAACAATTTGTATGATTAATTTTCTTATGCCAAATGTCTCGCCCGTTTTGTGATAAGACGTCGTTGCCATTTAAAGGACGAGACTCAGTCTAGTCACTGGGAATTTTTCGTCTTAGGCGGCCGAAATATTTTCTGTTGTTGTAAGTAAAACTATATTGAAACCCATAATAGTTTTTCTCTTTATATACGAGAGTCAGTAGAAAAGTTCGCGGAGCGACAGCTATAGCTCAGTGGTAGAACTAAAATCTTTCGTGTGCTGCAAGACGTATATTTCGCGTGAACACCTGTTAATTTCCAGATAGGCCTATATCTGTCAATTTATTCACTTTCTACCAGATGTTTGAAATTTTACTGTCACGCGTGTTTTTAATATGTACAAATTCAAACATAGAGCTGTGATGAATTCTCTGTTAAAAATGTTTTAGCGCCAATAGAAAGTCAAAACGAAATTGTAAATGTATTAGGAGATGCTGCGCCTTCAGAAACAACAATAAGTGGGGCACACTCGAGTTTAAACGTGGTCGTACAAGCATTGAAGACTATCCCAGCAGTGGACGTCCAAAAAGTCCAACAAAAAATGGCATTATTGAAAAAATTTCACAGGGCGTTGGAAGACCGCAGATTAAGGAGTCGATGACGTTGCTAAAATCATAGACATCTCATATGAGCGTGTGCATCATACTTTAACTCAAGAACTTAGTGTGAAAAAGCGTTGTGCAAGATTGCTGTCGCAACTGGAGTTGTTGCATTTTTTGGGCGTCCAGTGCGATCACATTTTCGCTGCTCGTACGACCACGTTTAAACTCAAGTGGCTACTTACAAACCGTTGGTTTTGAAGTCTCACCATCTCCTGACACATTTACAATTTCGTTTTGAATTTCCGTTGGCGCTAAACAATTTTTAACAAAGAATCACACCATGATATTTGATTTTGTCCGTTTTTCAATACACGCGTGTTTGTGGAAACATTATTGACACTAAAACTTTATTAATAATAAATATGAGTCATCAGAAACTGATTCAATGTTATAACAGCCTTAACGTTTTGCTAAGCGTCAGAAAGGACGGCACGTGTTAAGGACAAACAAGCGACCGGTTTAATGACCTGCAGAATTAGGCTAAGTGTTAACACGACCGTCACCGAAACCTATACTTAATATATTTCTCGGACGCGTGTGAAATTTTCTGTCTACGTTCCTATCAGAGTAATGTTCTACATGTACATGTGCCGTATTAATATTGCCTAGTAGGACGCTGCAGACACTCGTATTTTACCAAAGCCCGCCCGTGTCCGCGTGTTCGCGTTTATAAGCATATCATGTATCCGGGTTTCTTCAACCACCGCAGCCCACACGTTACATGATACTTGGACATGCACATAATTTGACACTTTCTCCTCACTTTTTTAATTATTCACGAAGTAAATTAATATACTAACGTAATAAACTATTTTTAAAGAACTTATTTTTTCATTTTGCAACGCTCATTCGAGAACCAATCAGTCGTACTGACGAAAAGGATAAAGCAGACAAGACCGGTCCTCAAAAGCGCTTTGTAAACTTAAACAAAGCAATTTCTTGTGATTTAATAAATTAACATTTAATTACGCTCACGCGCGCGCTCACACACGCTGCCACGCAAACGTATGTTTTTCTACATAGCTTATACCTTAACGTTTCTTGCATTTATGATATGTTGACACTTTGTCACAATACAACAGGTCTCTTATTCAAGCGTATTCCTCATAGCTCGCACGTCTTCGCACGTTCCGCAGATTAATTCTGGATCACAGAGGCTGCGATATATATATATATATATATATATATACACTAACGTATAATCGATGTTTATTTCGGTTACATATTTCGATAGTTGTAACATTTTTCTGTCTAATCGACTGTTTCAGCAATCAGAATAGTATCAGAATAATAATAAATTTCTTCTGCAAGTATACATATCATTGTTTGTCTTGCGCACGGTTTCCATATTATCAAGGTCTACATCAAATATTATTATTCACAGATGGCCTCCAAATCACAGGTTGTGAGACATGTGAAGGTAGATGTTGGGATGCGGTAGACATATGCAGATGTAAAATAAGCGCATAATGGATAGAATAGTAGACAGATAAATAAAAATCATTTATTCGTTAGCTAGTACACAGTATGGACGTTGATAATATGCAAACCGTCCGTTAAGACAAACAATGATATGTAATACTTGCAGAAGAAATTTATTATTATTCTGATAATAAGCCTACAGTACAACACATAAGACAATAATAGTGCCAGCGTGGGCGTGTTTAAATATTAGTGGGCTACTTCGTACATTAGAGTACCTTATATAGGCCTAATTCAATTATACAGCCAACTTCGTAGTCGCATAGGATTCTGCCTCTACAACGCAGCCCAAATCAGATCAATTTTGCTTCCTTGGTTTTAAATTAGAACCATATTTTAAACGGGTGATTTAGTTCAATTAATGTCGTGAATTAATATGCAGAGAACGGCTTGCTTGATTTATTTTCTAACCCCAAACTGTAACACTACATGGACAAGTAGGTGAATCAGGTCCGGCTACTGTTTATTAGGTCTCTGGCCAAACACAATTATGGGATACGTACGTACACACACAGTGAATTCACTCTTTATATACAAAATCTGTAGTTATTAAACTTTTCGCGTAGAAAAATTCTCAGCATTCATCTTTCTTTGCGTGTCCATTACTCCGCAAAAATATAGCAATAAATTCTGTGTTTTCTCAAAATCATAACCGGATTTGAAAGTTGTACACTTGTGCACGTACTGCCAACGTTACAGAACGATTTCGAATCGCCACCTTCTGGCGAATTTCAGAATCTTTAAACGTTAACATAATGGTGAAACATTCGTAAACAACGTCGGCCGTCATTGAATTTATTTTTAAAGGAATTTCGGTTGTAGCCGAAACGTCCGAATTTTAAATTTTAACACAAATCTCAGAATAGTGAAACAGTGTTGGTAATGTTGTTAGTGAAAGTATTAGCTCAAAATAAAGTATTTTTCTCGATTATGACTCTCACTCTGCTGTTAACAAACTTAATTTCTAAGAATTCTCAACATTCGCAGCGTCATATAAATTTTTAAATTACAATAAAAATTTAGGAAAATTTAAAAATCTAAAATGCGGTTTTTGTCAATTTTCGTACGTTATTTCCATACTGAGGATGGGCGTTTATCCTGCACTTAATGTTTAAAACACTTTCTATATCAAAAACACTTTAAATTGGTTTTCACAGCGAGAACGAAATATTTAAATAAATATTCCTTTGCTACGAGAAAAAGGCTTTGTTCGTTTTGCAACTTACAAGAAAATTAACATATGAACCTTTTTTCAGCCATTTATCCCATTTTGATGAAATCCAGATTGAAATTTTTAGCAGAACAACTTTTATTCCAGAAGTCCTTATTAACACTTTAAATGGCAACGATTAAAAGACTCTGAGCCATTACACAAAATTGCTTGAAAGTATTGCTACAATGTAGCTAAAGAGATTAACTTTCAGGCACGTATGGTTTTGAAAAAAGTAAGGTAAAGAAGGCAAGAAAAGCTTCAAATGCCAACCACTCGCACAGCCTCCCAGGCTACAAGATTGCTTTCAAACTTAACAAGTGTGCTAGTCTTTTCGTTTGTGTTACTATTTTTGTCCCATATTCATGTTGTATATATTGTTTTTTTTTTAATAAAGGCACATGTTATTAATATTATTATTATTATTACTGTTATTAATTATATTGTATTTACTACTTATTATTACAATTATTATATATAATTTTTGGAACAGTTACAAAACGAGTTTTTCTTATCTACAATATTGTGGCATCAGTCAGCATTTTCCTTCATATGAGGTCAGATGTGGACATTGGGTGGGAGGGAATTATGACCCTAAAAAATTATAGATTAATACAAAATATGCTACTTATGCGTAATAGTATTCACGGCCTCATTCAAGTAGAGAATCGGCCACTCTGGGATCGGATACAGTGTCTTACGTAAGACACAGGAGGCATGTCTTGTTCAGATACTTGTAGCAAAATGTGTTGGCTCCATCGGCGAGATTCGTCAAAATGATGAATTGACTTTGTGACTTTAATATTTTCCATCAGAATATTAATGTCTTTAGGAAGAATGTATGAAGATACTGAAGTGAAAACTTGACTGGGACATCCGTCTAATTAATAAATGTGTATGTCTATGTATTTGTGTTACTTGTGCTGTTTCACATATGTGTAGTATTTTCCCTTTCTTCTATGTTATATTGACATTCCCCCTAATATTTGTCCCAATTAGAGTAGAGTGCTTACACCAAGGTATCCCTACTGTTCTGTGCACTCTTGTCGTATCAGAATACTGTCATTCTGCTTCCCTCTTAAATACTAACCTTAAAAGGAAGTTTGGATTGCTATAAAGGGTAATTTAGAGGTCATTACGAAATTATTATTAGTATTATTATTATTATTATTACATCATTACACCATCACAATATATTTATCACGGACAGTGTCTGTTTGACAAACACCTAGCACTGCGCATACACTGACAAAATTAAGTGTGTTCGGACTATTGAGCATATTTGCAGAATAACTGATTTTTCAACTGTAGGCCTAATTATTATTTACGATTGTTTACTGGCAACTCAAATAGCTGCATAACTCGCTCATTATTTTGAAGGAACACATTTATTATTAGATAAAATCAAATTGGTAAGTTTTAATTTTTTTAAACTGAATGTAAAGTTCATAGCAAGTTTGATTCTTAGGATTAGTCGAGTTTCTGACCACACACTGTTTTTCATACTTCATACGCTGTTTATAAATTTGGCTCGTGGTGCCCCGAAAGTTAAAAAATTTTCAATGGAAATCCTACATCCTATTTTGGATTAAAATCGCTTTATTCTGGTATCCGACAAATATTATTTTACAATTTTTTTCAATTCAACCTGCTTACCCTTTTTGAGTGCCCAGGTGCCTAAAATTTTTTAATTTCCAAAATTGGACACTTTATTTAGATTTAAGTTAAAATTCTCTTTAATTCGATATCTCACTTGGACGTTTTTCATTTTTCTCTAAACTTAACCATTTTTCTGAGATATCCAAAAAATTTGAAATTTCAAAACTGAACAACACTGGTTTCAGATTTTGGTTACAGTTCCCTTTAATTTCACTCATCAATGTATTTTTGCGACTTTTTCAAAATTTTGAACCCTTATATTTGTGCCTCCCACCTCCTCATTTTTGGGGGAACTTGCGGGGTTAAAATATGAATACGCATGTTAAAGTTTTACGAAAATGTCAGACAAAATCCAAACTTTCGGGAGTAAAACTGAGTACTTGCATCCACTCTTTCAGTTATTATTGTAATTTTATTATTATTATTATTGTTATTATATTATTATTATTAACTTTGAAAACATAATATATCAAAACATAACTATAAAAATATCCACAAGAAAAAGTACTTTGTGAAACAATTCTTCTTTAAGAATGAGTGTGAAAAGTTCAATTTTTTGATCGCGCCTTAGAATTTAAAGTCACGTAAATAAAGAAAACATTTCGTCCGAAATATTACACGTTCAATACCAGCAGAAATACGCCTAAGCTACTCGGACATGCAGCCAGAACAGACGAAATGGAAAGTTCTATAGCAGAAAATAGAGGTAGTTCTCCCTCTGAGGTGGATTGCGGACTTGAGGAAGCAAAACGAGACATAGAGAGAGAATAGAGAATTCTGGAAACAACGAATAGATACTGAAAACTGTGGCACTATCAATCCTGAAGAATGTAAAAACAGTGAGAAGGAGATGCTAGACTTTTTTTAACAATTGTTTCTGTATGCCACAGTAAAAAAATGCGAAAAATTACAACTCCGCGATTGTTCATATCTGTTCTAGTATATGAGTCAGTTGGTCTTCAACGAATAGGCAGGGCCTACACAAGAGTAAAATCCTCGAATCGGCCTATAGAAAAAAAAAAAACATAAACTATAGGATCGTATAAGGCCTATTCTTGTTTTCGAGAAAGGCTACTAACAGATTTTGTCAGTTCTACAACTAATAAACTGAAATGATTTAATATAATTATAACATAGTTACATAAAGTAATATCAAGAGTCTGATAGAAGGATGTCTATATTTACATTTAAAAAAATAAATGATCTGCATGAGTGTGTGTGTGTGTCTGTGATGCAAATACTAATTCACTTTTTTGTTAGTAAAGTTTTAGGAACCTTTCTGTTTTAAAATTATTCCCTTCCTGTCATGAGTGAAGTAATGATATTCTGAATTCAAGCTCTTACCAAAGGCAATACTAGCAAGCACACGATAACTTACAAATATAATTAATTAAATGTAACAAAAATAATAATAACAGCAAATACATACCTTTATTAATATATTGTAACCTAACTACGGGTAAAAACACCAGTCCAACAAGACACAGCACTTGTAAGTATCCATTGGGTGAAGACCAACACTTGTTCAGAGTTTTCCTTGGTTGCAACATTGTTTTTCACATTCGGAATTTTTAACTATTTTCAATTAAAATTTACTAAAAAAAATGTATATATTTACAAAAAAGTGATATCTGTATTCGTAAACGTTATAATATTATCTTGTCTGCACAACAAAATCACACACTACAACACAGAGAAAGAGCGAGATAGATAGATATATCTCGTCAGCCGACAGCGACCACGGGTACGGACACCATTTTAACTGCAGGAAGAAAGTACTACTTACTTGACACAGCGACAGTTAGGTACGTAATGCCTGTTAACTTTTACCGTACGGTGAAAGAAGCACAAGAAGTAAGTGTGGTGGGGTGGGGGATTTCGCCTGCTTGCTCCGCACCTGTCCCAGAACGGAACACAACAGGTCCGGCCGGCCACGGAAGCACCGCACCGCGCCTCGCCTCGTCGTCCTTTGCCCTCCTATCTTCACACATTCTTGACCAAAATGTAGATCTGATAACGTCCACGAACTGACTACTTGAAATGACAACACACGCACGCACAAATTTATCTTAGGTTGAACTCTGCTACGGTTGATCCAATCCGAGCAGTGTGCCATAATCCACGAGCGAGAACAGTAACGTTCTGTTGCCAAAATCTGTGTCCTATTAACGCGTCTGCTTCTATCGATTCTTGTATTTTCATTTCCAAGGATTGCATTTGACACTTCAAAGGGTAAACGTCTTTCTTCTCTCTCTATGACGTTTCCATTACAGAGTTTAACATCG
Organism: Magicicada septendecula; assembly: GCA_034769895.1. NCBI lineage: Eukaryota > Metazoa > Arthropoda > Insecta > Hemiptera > Cicadidae > Magicicada > Magicicada septendecula. The sequence continues at coordinate 303,356,836 of CM068373.1, read as the reverse complement.
CCACCGGAAATGTTTACACATTACTGTCCGATGTTAACATTGTTTCCTTTTGCTTTATATATATACACACTGTAAGCGAAACATTCAATTACAATTCAAACAAACCTCTGAAGATACAAAATAATTCTGTGACATGTGCGTCAGGTGAAAATAAACCTACTTCCAGTGTATTTATTTGATGATATTATAAATATATCTATCTATATATATTTAATATTTATAGTCACTTTATCTCAAGATATTTTCTCGTTATTTGGAACATGTTTCGGGTACAATCTAGTACCCATCCTCACAAAATCCGGAAGGCTGAGGATGGGTACAAGATGGTACCCGAAACATGTTCCAAATAAGGAGAAAATATCTTGAGGCAAAGTATAAATATTAAATATATATACATCAAGAAACAGACTGTAGCAAAAAGTGTTCGAATATATATATTGTACAAGTATGTACAAGGACTACAATATAGTAGTCCATGTACAAGACGTTAAAGAAGAGTATACCCATGTATAAACCCTCTAACAGAGTTCAACCTAACCTAAGATACATCGGTACAAGATGGTACCCGAAACATGTTCCAAATAAGGAGAAAATATCTTGAGGTAAAGTGATTATAAATATTATATATATATATATATATATACATACATACACGGCATCTTTACAAAATCCAAAGGAAATGGAATTTCTGTAAACACACGTTGTAGTTAGAGGGTACATATTGTAACGTTGAACAAAAAAGCCAAACCATAGAAACAAAACGACGAATTAGACTACCGTAAACAGCATTTGGCAAACTAAGTTACATTCTGAAATATAAAAAAAAATTATTATTCAGAAAGTAAAAAAAAATTAAAATATCTGACCAGAACTGACATATTTCACACATATGGCCATGGCTTCTAGATCTGGACATTTACAAGGCAAAAATGGATAGAAAAGCGAAAAGTCTTAAAAGATCAACGCAGACGTGGAGAGACAAGTGATAAACATCAAGCTATCGGATTGGAGAATAATGACTTGCTACGAGGCAAGTCAAAAGGCAAAATGTATCAAGGGGGTGTCATGCGATTATAAGGTTTCTGATAAAGAAGAATCCTCTTGGCCTCTCCATTCCAACTCCACTCTCACGTGCACGAAGTAGACTCTGCTTAGTCGAGCAACCCTTGCCAATGTTGAGGTAACCAATCCCTTAAGAAGCATCGATCGACGAGTAAGATAGAGAAGGAGGTTCTGACAGTCCGTCAGAATGGCAGTAACTATCTATTAGAGTGACTTTGCGACTTGGACAGTACAAGTAACGGTCCAACTGTTACAACCCTTCCCCGGGGTAACGGGGCGACTAAGGACGGCGATACAGTAACTCTAGCTACGGGGAAAAATACATAGCTAGGCAGGGTGATAGGCCTTAAGACACCAGCACTGAGAGTCACCTTATTCCACAAGGCGCTGGTAACACCTTTGAAGGAAATAGGAAATATATTTCACTCAAAACCTTCATCATGGTGCAGCCAGATAATAATATTGCCCTAAAAAAGCTTGGCAGTATACAGTAAGAAGTAAACGAGATCCGAGACGCCCAAAAGCAGACGTAATCAATGCCTCATCCTGAAGTAGATAATCATGATGATGATAATGTTGGAATTTGCCAACCAAAATGGAAAACAGGAAAATGGTCAACGCCTTCGTTTCCAAAGGTGAGCTACGTGGGTTTCAAAGCACCTCTCAATGGATCCTTTATTAGAACGGCCAGAACGCTTTTCTAAACAAAAACGTCTGCTCTTCAACAAACACATCAACATTAAAATACGAAAGAACTTTGAAAAATACTTTTGTTTGTAGTGTGTTTCTGTACGCGTGTGAAAGTTGAACACTGGGCGAGCAAGAGAAAGAAAGTTTCAAAGCACTTAAAATATGGATTTGGTGTATAATCAATCGAACAAAATGGGCAGGGAGGATGAGCGGTACACTAGCCTTGAGAGAGAAATGGAAAAACGAATCTCATCGATATAATTGAAAATCCATTTGTTTGTAATATCTTAGACGGAAGAATTGCTGGAAAGAGGGGAAGAGGATGATCGAGAGTATCTTACTTCAACAACTTGCTCGGAAGAATGAACTGTAGGTCTTACGCTGAACTGAAGAGACTGGCTCAAGATATGAAGCTAACAGTAACAGTAAAGATATGGCTGCAGTAACAAGTTCTGGCCTTTAAAGCGTAGTGTGAGCGGACACTATGTCGACTCTCAAAACGCCAATAGAAATGCGGCTTCGTCAGCTGTGTGCGTTACTAACGTATAGTTGTCACAACTACATTATCTTGTTTGTCCCACGTAGCATAAGCCCTACCAAGTATATAGGAAGGTTAATTATGAACTTAAGTGTAGGTCAAAATTAATTTAAGTCAGAATAAATTTGTATTTAATAATTAGTCAGAATTTTACGTTGTGAAACAGGCAGCAATTTCAAACTGTCAGACATGCTGCTGACGTTAGAAACCTGTGTTTTCCTTTAACAAAATCACTATTTTTGAACACCTATTATGCGGATTCTATAAAATCCTCAGCCTATAAATAACTTTTGACAGCTACACATCACCCGGTGTTACAGATCAGCGCTGAGACGTAAAACCGTTCGATTTTTATTCAAGAAGAAACCGTTCTGTGTGCTCGTTAACTTAACGTTGATACTGTCGTACTGACAATGTCACGTAAGCTACTTAGTAAAGTTCAGAAACGCACCAATCCCCAGACTACGTTTCAACACTAACGCTCTTAACTTACCACGAAATTTGTAACGTGTTCCGGAAACAGAAAGATATTCTTGTTTAGGACATAACAAGAACTGCTTTAGAAAATCTAAAGAGCTTTCAACATTCTTTTTCCCTTGTCTTATATGAGTCTTGCCTGATACCTGGTCGCAACGTGGGCTTTGGATTACAGTGGTCGATTTGGAATAGGCCGCGTAGACAGCTCGCAGTAAAAGATTGGCGCTTACCGAGAAAATTGTCAGCGACACGACTGACGTTCGTGCTTTAAGCGGCCCCCCTTTGCCACTTAATTGAATTGACAAAAACTGCGTGAATTCGGCGAAATCGTATCGGCCAGACGTATCTTAAAGTTTCTTATATCAGAGGATATAAAGAGCACCTCCTTTCGTTGAATTTTTTTCATCTGCCCCTAGTGATTCAACTCCATCCAAACCAATAATGAATCTGTTAGGATAGGCCTACCTATATATGCAATTTTTCAGATTCACCAAAATTTGTATATAGCTGCGCACGCTTGTGTGTGTGGTAGTAAGCAATTTTTTAATTTTTATACTTTTTCTTTCTTTTGTCTAGTTTAAAAATTGGTAAAATTAAAAAGTCGCTGATATGAATGATAAGCCTGTGTCATGCTCCCAATTTGATTGCATTAGGCCCAGTAGCGCACTTTAATCTCTGGAGTCAATTATTTGCTTTTAGACAAGTAGTTCCTCCCTAGAAGCTAGTCCAGTTCTCCGGACACCGCCCTCATGGGCATGAGTGCTGTGTTGGTTAGACTCCTCGCACCCGAAAAGCTTCAGGTAGTTCACAAACGGAAATAGGTGATGAAATAGCGGATACTTTGCCGAACAGAGTCGGGACAAGGGTCTATCGTAACATCAAGATAAAATGGTTGGATAGTTACTGAAACCAACGAGGATCTCATTAATGACGTCAACCTTGGCGGCTGCATTTTTCAACCAGGAATTTAAAAAAGCTGGTGCAACGATTAAAAGTGTATGTATTTGAATGCTGATTATGTAGAAAACAGTATAGATTTGTGTCTAACTTTTGTGTGCAATAAAATATTTTTCCCTATTTTCGTTTACCTTTACCAGTCAATCGGAGGTCAATTTTTAAGGTGCCTTTGTGTTAAGCAGTATTAGACTTATTTCGTAATAACTGTTTTCGCTAAATAAAACTGTTTTCGCTGTTAGCTTTTAAATACTTATTTTATATAATTAAACAACAACATTTTTAAACATACAGATGTTAAATGTTAAAATAGCAAACCAAATAAACACTACAATATATATGTATACATATATAATTAATCAACAACCATTTAATCTCAATGGTGACATTTACAAAATTGCATGGAATGATTGCAATAGTTTATATATTGTTCAGACAAAAAAACTAAAACTATTTATAACGAATATTTGATCATATTAATGAATACAAAAAAAAACAAATATTTTCAAAGTTGGAAGATCTTCTTCTTCTTCACTTCATGGATTAGGTTATATAAACCTGTTCAGGCGTCCACCTCATCCTCGGACGACCCACGTCTGTCCTACCAAAGGCTTTATAGTTTAGTGCCGCTTTCGGCAATCGATCCTCTGTCTTCCTTTGCAAATGATCCTACCATTGTCTTCTGTAAGCTGAAATAATTTCATTTATGTCCTGTATTTCGAGTTCTGCTCTGATATCCTCATTCCTAAGTCTATCTTGCAATGTACAGTTTACAGTACTTCGAAGAAACTGCAATTCAGCACTCTGAATCTTGCCGTATTCCTTTTTGTCATGACCCACGCTTCGCTCCCATATGTCAATGTGGGTATAACAATTGTCTTATAAAATTTAATTCTTGTACTGTGCCTTGTTTTATTTATAAGATTTCTATGAATCGTATCACAAATATTCCTAATTTTATTTACCTTCTCTTTATATCATATTCAGATTCATACCTTACTGCACATCCGAGATATTTAAAACAGCTCACTTGTTCTAAAGTGCCGTTGTTTATAAGCTACCTTAGTCCTCACTGGATATTTATCTTTAAGGGTCATGGTTTTAGTCTTTTTCACTGAAATTGTCAGTGAGTACTGTCTTGCTACGTCTTGTAATAGAAACATACCACTTTGTAAATTATCCTCATTTTCTTGAATAAGAAGTATGTCATCTGCATGTAGCACGGAACCCATACAAATTGGTTTGTTAAGCTGTATTCCCCAAGTCACTCCGGCTGTATATATATATAACAAGGTTGGGGAAATACAGCATCCCTGCCTAACTACCTTATTTATTCGAGTGTCTCCTGAGAACCTACCGTTCAGATCCAGGACTACAGATGTACTTTTGTAAAGGATCTTAACTGAATTTATTAAACGCTGTGGATATCCTCTTCTATCCATAATATTCAATAACTTTTGACGTTTGACATTATCAAAATCTTTTTCCAGATCAACAAAAGCGATATGTATTTCCTGGTTACACTCCCGCCTATTATCTGTCGTAATACAAACAATGCATTCACAGTTGACCTATACCCTTTCTAAAAAACCCATTTGCTCTTCAAGACGTAATACATCTGTAACGACTCTTAATCTCTGATTGAGAATTCTTGTATATATTTTGTACGTTGAGTCCAGTAAGCTTATTCCACTGTAATTATTTTCATCTGCTCTGTCTTCCTTTTTATATAACGAAATCACCTTTGCCCACCTCAATTCTTTCGGAATTTTGTTTTCTATCCATATGTTATTTAGTAAACAGAGATTTCGTAAATCCAATAATGTGCCACCATATTAGCTCAGCGTTTATTCCGTTAAGTCCTGTTGCCTTTCTACTTTTCATTCCATTCATTGCTTGTTGGAGTTCTTCTACTTTTAACTTATCTAGACCTTTTCCACTGGACTTACTAATATATTTCTTATCATTTTTTATTGCGCTGTCAAAATATAACTTCCTATAATGATTTGTCCATTCGTTGTCCTCAATCATATTAACACGAATGTTTCTTTATCAGAGCTATCCAATGTTTTCATCACTTTATATGCCATAATCTGTCTACCGTACAAATGGTGTTCCATAGTGGCTATGAAGCGTTCCCATGAGCCTTGTGGGCTTGTTTAACAATTATCTTTGTTTCATTTCTTATTCTCTGGTATGCTCGACTTGACTCTTCTGTTGGATGAGATATATATCTTTAAAGTTTATGGACTGGAGGATGAAAGTACCAGACATTTTTATCAGAACAGAGTAAATCAATGCATTGCAGTAATGCCTACTAGTGAAGACATAGAGGTGGAATGGAGTAAGTTCGAACATATATTATATAACGTTGCAGAGATCAGATCATATAGGGTATCTACAAGTATTAGAGAAATGATAAGAGGTAAAATAATTTAATTTATAATAATGAAAAAATATATAAAATGAAATCAAGAAAGGAAAAAGAAGAATTGTAAACAAGAATAATAATTAAAAGAATAGACTAGACTGACAAACAAATGACTATGACCCAACCCCAGAGATTGGCCAGATAAAGACAATAAGATGAGAAAAGATTTACAGAAATTAAGATGACAATTAATGATAAAAGACACAAATGAGTAAAGAAAATATAATAACTAACAATAAATAAAACAATAATAAAGAAAGTACACTAACCATAAAAAATAAATAAGACATTTATTATTAGATAAAGTATGTGGTTAAGAACCTTATTATAATAAGAAAGTAAGACACAAAATATTGAAAAAATAATCATAAATGTATGTTTAAAATATCATTGAAACCTAGAGTGAGAGATAGGTAGGGAGTGATAACAATAAACAGTGAAGTGATGAGAATATTAAAATAAACAACTTATAATCTTAAGGAAAAAGAATAGTAACCAAGTGTAACAAACCAGAACCATAATCAAATGATGAATAGACAAATAAGTTAATTGTGTTAGCCTATAAGAAACAGAATAGTTGTGGGTGTAAGAACTAGAAAACATCTTCTATTACTAAAAGATTCACTAGAATGATTATCTTTATAGAATAGATGGTGTCGATACAATACTTACCAAAATTGTTATTTTGTTAATTTAAGGAAGATTAGTTTGTTTGTTTAGTGTTTATAGGAGTATAAACCAAGAAAGAATAACTTTAAGGTAATATGTTTGTATTTTTATGTATGTAATAAATGTATAAAGAGGTGAGTAGTATGTTCATTTTAAATAATAACATACAATATAACAATTGTAATTAATAAGAAGGAATATGGTTGAACAATAGACACACCATTAAATTATTTCTATGTTATATTTTGTTAATAGATTTAAGTGTTAAATAGGTGTGTGAGAAATGGGAGTACGAATAAACTAGCGATGACATAAACTTTTCAAGCAACAAATTAATAACTATTATATAAATAGAAAAGAAAAAATATCAGATAAGAAATAATTTTGTAAAAGTATAACACTAATAGATGGTAAAACAGTTTCAAAGTAATTCAAAACCCAATAAGTACATATGTACTTAATAAATAATGTTTAAATAGGGCAAAATAAGAAATTCTAAGATGTTACAGTTTAGGCCTATAAATGACATAGCTGTCTAACTTCAGAAAACCAATTGTAAACAACTGAATATTGTATTTGAATAATAAGACCAAGTAAATTATGTAATTACCATTAACTAACAATAATAACATGTCAGAATTATAATAAACAGTATAAACAAGGAAAATATGTAATAACATAGTACACCTATTAGCAATTTTGTCCAAAGCATTAATACATGACCTAGACCAGCCTTGTGAGATGTCAAATTGATCTTTGAAAAAAAATAGGGACATCTATGTTAATATTTCAAGCATTGGAAATATCCCCAAGGAAAAATAACCATTATAAAATATTTATTCATTTTGGATAGAAAACCAGGATTTATAACAATATGTTCAAATGTACTTAACCAATCAGAGTCAAGGCGGTTGCCATAACAACAAAACGTTATTATAATTTTGACCGTTATGTAACGAGAGTTCCATTATTAACTATCCGGAGGTATAGACGCTATATTGATGCGGACCTATTAAAGGCGAATAACGAAGAAAATCAAAGATAAATGAAAGTAAATTGAACAAAAGAAGTCAACCATAGTTCCAGCAACTCAAGGAGTAACAATAAACGAAATATTAAAATTAAAAATTAACTAAAAAAATTGAATAAAAAGAAACCGACGCCAGAAGGAGACGGCAACCATATCATTGAAAATAAACGAATGTACTAACGCAACAGTGAAGAAATCTTGACGATCCATAACACAAACAACATGGTTTTGTTAAGCATAAATTAAATTATCAATAATTTCGAACTAAAACTGATTAACTTTTTTTCACAATATATAACTCTCACTCTGAACTTTGAACACCAATTTCTTTCAAGGATTAATGAATCATATTTATTAACACTGTATGTAACTGTAAGATAACCTATGTCCGAAACCTATAAAACTGACACACACTTTTAAACAACAGAGTTAAATTTAATGTAAACCTTTTTAATATTTAAGTACCACAATTGCAAGGTGGTGTACTTTATATAACATCGTGTTTTAACTCTTTTCGTAACGAAAAGAACTCACTGGCAGAATAAATTGTATAAATAAGAACGTCGTAGCTATTATAGCTTCATACGAGTGCTGCCACCTTTGCTCTCTGCTGAGTGAAATTTAATTTATTGCCGAGGCTAAACTTTATTATAATACCATTTATTGTACAACAATTATCAAAAATTTGTGAATTATAGAATCAAATAAATAAGTACGAATCTTTACTAGCTGTCCTGTGTTTATAAGAAATTGTATTAAGTATGTTGTGTTCTTTAGCGGAGAATAGAATTCTTTGCCAAAAATTTATGTTGGCAACACATCCAAAGACAAGCGAAATTCGAGTTCCCGCCAGTCTGCGAGGTAATTCGAATTCATCATCACCGTACAGGAGACAAACTAATTTTGAATCTTTTAATTGTTTTCTGAAAAACAATTTGGCGCCTTTCGGGAATTAAGTATACAAAATAAGGACAGGTAAGGATTTCGGTACTGGTTATTCGTGCGTTCGCGACGGACGTAGTCTGCGTGAGGTACGTTTAAAAGCGACGACGATTTGGTAAGACCTTGAGAGTATACAGAATACTTTTACACTTTTACAAATAGGCGGACGACGTCTACGTTATAATATATATACACCATAAACACAAAAAACATTTGTGCCCAAACATTAGTAACATAATATTAATAAAACAGGCGTTATATAAAAGTACTATAAAGAAGATTTGGAAAAATTGCATACATGAAATTTGAAACACAAGCAAATTAACATCTCAACAAATATAAAGCACCACAAAAGCATTACGAAGTTTTTAAAAACAGTAAATGTTGTAAACATACTCGCCAAAACACGACTCGACACAATCACATCAATGACACCTAAAGAACACAAAATATCGGCAACATTAAGCCAAAACACAAATACTTCATTAGGAAACGAATCAACACGTGTTATGATAGACATAACGCTTGATAAATTCAAGTAAGCAAATTTATGTTGATAATGTGATTAATAATATTATTTTACATTTATTTATATAATTATTTATTTACACTTATTTATAGTAACACTTTAATGTATTAAGCATCGTACTGTATTAGTACAATGATAAGGTGTATATTATTATTACGTTTAGAAGAGATAATCTGCATCGTCAGAGGTTTAAGTATATATTCGTACGTAAGGTAAACCTCTGACGAGGCAGGTTACCTCAGGAAAAGTACATGAAGTGTATACGATGTATGTAAATTAATTAATGAGATTAATTCAGTAAAACCTTTTATTTACAGTCAAACTATATGTAGACTCTATCGCATTTAAAGTAGTTCCTTGGGAAGCCACACAGCACTTTAAACAGGTTTTCCACTCTATAGCCGTGCTGGAACTCAGAAACTGGAATCTCCTTCAACTGATCGGTTATATTTTTCTTAACGTTATCTATTGTCCCAAAATGGTTTCCTTTAAGATGTTTTCTCAATCTTGGAAAGAGAAAGTAGTCACAGGGACTCAATTCAGGTGAATAAGGGGATTGAGGAACAACAGGAATATTTTCTTTGCCAGAAACTCATTAACCGAGAGTGCTGTATGACAAGGTGCATTGTCATGATGCAGCATCCAGGTGTTCAGGATGGCTGGTCTCATGCGGGCAACTCTTTTCCGCAGCCTTTCAAGAATTTCTCGGTAAACATGTTTGTACAGACTGTACTGTAGGCTAAAACTCCTTATGGATAATGCCATTACTATCAAAGAAACAAATGAACATGGTTTTGATTTTGGATTTGCTAATTTTTGCTTTTTGGAGATGTGGTGAGTTTGGTGTGTACCACTCCTCGCTCTGGGTTTTTTTTCTGGGTCGTACTCAAAGATCCGTGATTCATCACCAGTATTAACTTTTTTTTAGAAAATCAGGATCATTTTCAGTTCGTCTTAGAAGATTACAGCACACTACCATTCTAATGCCTTTCTGGTCAAGAGTGAGGTTTCTTGGGCCCAATTTCGCACAAACTTTTCTAATTCCCAATTCTATTGTCAAAATTTGTAGTGTGGTTTAAATGTATTTGTTCTGCGACGATCCTGACAGTTAATCGACGGTCAGACCCTACCAAATCCCTGATTCGATCCACATTGTCATCAGTTCTTGACGTTCACGGTTTTTCAGAGATCGCATCTGACGTTGGCGTTTAATTGATTCCCGCCCACCTGAAGATGCTTTAAACGTTCTGAAAACTTGTGCTCTTGATAAAGCTTTATCTCCATACGCCTTTGTCAATTTTGTAAAAGTCTTAGTACCATTGTGCCTGAGTTTAACACAAAACGTGATTGGAGAATGTTCCTCGTAATTGATGTCACTCATATTTATAATGCACAATAAAAACTCACTTCACGAAAAGCTTGTTTACGTTTCACGTGCCAACAATAGACAATAAAATATTAATACTCAATATCAATCAGCTGTTTATCTAACCATCTGTGTTAATGGAAACCTTACAATGTTGCCATATTGACTGCTACATGATTCATTACTTAATTTAGAGACCTCGTAAATAATATACAATATAATTATTTATTTACAAACACACACACACGTGTAAACATAAGCGTACGTTGTGTACACAAAAATGTCGGAGAGAATAGATGGATGTTCACGCTCCAACTCGTCTGTTCAGACAGGAAACATCAGGCGTAGCGCCCTTAAAACCAAAATCTGGTTTCTCTTGTGCTATCTGTTGCTTTAATATTTACCGTGCAACATTCATTTGGACTTAAAAGCTTCTAACGTTATTTTTAATCGCCACCGTCCTTGGGCACCTATTCTGCGGAAAGTTCAACAGGTCGTCCTTGGTTGATTTTTACCTATCTGTAGATTTCCACTTAAACCATGTTAATTGTTTCGTCTGGGTCCGTTTAAATGGCGTTTAACATGTTTCTTCCCTCATACACTTTGTGCAGTTGTCGTTATTCTTTTATATTTGTAATTATATTTTCAGTTTTTTCTTTTCTTATAAAATAACAAAAAAGAAACTTCTAACTTTTCTAACTTTCCTTACTTTACTAAAGACTAATTTATATACGAATTTTTTATAACCACTATGTAGAGAAATGAAGCCGTTATTTTTATGCAGTTACTAAATAATGTCTAAAAATTATTACGATATTACCATTTTAACTGTAGCGTTTAAATAAAGGACAGGTTGATAGCTTTAAAAAAAGTTAAATTTAAAACAAGAAACTATTTCATAAAATCGTTCTACGTAAGTGTGGCCACAAGAGTTTCTTTATTCATGGATGATTAGGATAACAGCAAAGAGACTATTTGAGGTTTTTAGAACACGATGCTGGAGAGAATGGAGAAGGTTTCATGGAAAACTAGATTGACCATGGCTACCATTTAGAATAAAAAGTACGGGTTCTAAGGTTCTACACGACAAAAGATGATGAACAGTGAAAGCAAGGGCAGAAGAAGCTGCTCACTGTCCTCGACGCTAATAATTTGGGGCAGAATCGTGTTAAAAAATCCAAAAGTGAAAATGTATCAAATGATGGCACAAAGCGTAATTTTCTGTGGAAGTAAAATGAGGCAACTTTTGAAACTGCAGACGATAATCTGAGAGTAATAGAAATGTAGCGGGAATATCCAGACGAGAGCGAGTGAGAAACGAACGAATTAGAGAAATTACAAGTGTGGAGCAAGGCGTAATGAAGAATATAGAGAAAATGTAATTGAGAAAGTACGGCAAGTCCTAAGAGTGGAAGGCAGCTAATATCCAAAACTGTCCATGAATAGGCACCTAAATAGAAAAGGGAAAAGGCGAAGAGGAAGACCGATGCACGTACGAAACGATACAAGTGAAAAAACTTTAACACAAGAATGAACATTCAGCAGCAAGAACGAAAGAGGTTACTAGGCACCGGGATACCAAAATAATGGTAACAAAACGGTAGAAAGAGGGAAAAGCAGAGTGACAGAGTCTGTAATAGACAGGAATTGAAAAATAGATAAGAAAAAGATTGTAGAAAAGACAGAACAGAAAGAAATTTTTGATGGCGGCGGCCACTTTCTTCTTCTACAATGCCAATTTAACTGAACATCGTAGCTGTAGGATAATGGTATTACAGGGAAGTCTTGAATCAATTGCTCCACAATCCGGTTTGAAAGGAAACAAGGAATTTAAACAAAACGGACCAACAGAATAACTTGTTGACGTCAAAACATAACCACCCGCCAACCTCTGACATTACAAAAAAATTATTCTTTCAGTCATTCGTATTATATACTTAAAGTGTTATTCCAGTAATATTACCTGAATCACAAGCAGGAATTTTCACAAACACCATCTCTAGAACAATATTATTTCGACGTTTATATGATATTAGTATTATGTGAATATTCATAGTTAATTAGTTACCTAACTCAAATAGTTATTTCTTCTAATTATCTACATTGAAACATCTTAGTTTACATAAGTTATGGTAAACAGGTTATGGAAAGTTACACTTAACAAGCGGTTTCGACCTATTCAGCTCATCATCACATCGGAATAAAAATCTTGCTGCTAGAATGCGCTTTCGGAATAACTAAAATATTGGAGTGGGGTTCTGGTTAAATAATCTACTCTCCACTAATAACAGTTGCTTAATTAAATGTAAAAATTGTATTAACATTAAATTGAACATTTACGTTTTAAGTTGACATAAAGCAATAGTGGCTGCAATTCCACTTCTTCTTCTTCTTCTTCTTCTTCTTCTTCTTCTTCTTCTTCTTCTTCTTCTTCTTCTTCTTCTTCTTCTTTTTCTTCTTATTCTTATTCTTTGTCTTTTATTTTTCCTCCACTTTTTTCTTCTCCCTCCTCTACTCCTTTTCCTCCAACTCCTCTCCTTCTACTTTTTCTCTTCTTCAATGTGTGAATTAAGTATTCTCGTGTTTCACTATGACTTCTTAACCATTACCTCTCTTGAAGTGCCTAACATTTCTTTCTTCTCTTGCCTTATCCTCAATTTCTGTTTTGCTTTTTTTTATTATTATGCTTTCCATTTATGTCGTACACATTTCAATCGTTTTGTTTTGTGCTATAGGGGTTCATGAAAATTCTAAAACTTCTCTGTAATTTCAACTCGACGTCTGTATTTTGTCTTCACTTTTTGAAGTCGTAATCCGGTTTCACTAGCAAACCGCCCAGGTTTACTAACAAAATCAGAATAGTCATAGTTTTTTGTGAAATAATATTCGATAGTTATTGTTACTTTTTACTCTATAGTAAACCATCTGAACCATTAAAATAATGGTACACCTATCATCTGATTTGTGTATCCGACAATCTACATCTCTCTCTCTCTCTCTCTCTCTCTCTCTCTCTCTCTCTCTCTCTCTCTCTCTCTCTCTCTCTCTCTCTCTCTCTCTCTCTCTCTCTCTCTCTCTCTCTTTCTCTCTTTCTATTTCTTTGCTAACAATTTTTGAAAAGGAATTAAAAGAGCTTTTGTCAATTATGTCTTTTACAAATAACTATATGCTAACCATTATTACAGCTATCGCCCTTTATCACTAAGGTAAATAGTGACACTGCAATCACTAAGGTAAGGTTATAGTATTACTGCAATAGGTATACCAGCTCATATTTCTGATATTGATATTTCCAATCATGCGACTTTTTACAAATCAGTTATTAGGATATGTAAGTCGAACATCATGTAAAAGTCGTTGAGAAGTCACACAAGCATTCGTTGACAAATACTTAAGGAAAATTTACTTTTTCTCACCGATCATAAAAACAAATGTTGAACTACGTTAAAGAATAATTTAAGTGGCTATGCAGATACATACGAGGGTCAGTTGAAAAGTTCGCAGAGCGACATCTATAGCTCAGTGGTAGAACTAAAAAATATTTCGTGTGCTGCAAGACGAATATTTCACATGAACGCCTGTTAATTTCCAGATATATCTGTCAATTTATTCACTTTTTACCAGCTGTTTGAAATTTTCCTGTCACGCGTGTTTTTAAAATGCAAAAAATCAAACATCGTGTTGTGATGAATTCTCTGTTAAAAACGTTTTAGCGCCAATTGAAAATCAAAATGAAATTGTAAATGTGTTAGGAGATGCTGCGCCTTAAGAAACAACAGTAAGTGGGGAACAGTCGAGTCTAAACGTAAAAGCACTGAAGACCATACCAGCAATGGACGTCCAAAAAATGCAACAAAAAATGACATATTGAAAAAATATCATAAAGTTGGAATACCGCAGATTGAGGAGTGGATGACGTTGCTGAAATCATAGGCATCTCATATGAGCGTGTGCGTTATTTTCACACTCAAGAGCTTGGTGTGAAAAAGCGCTGTACGATATGGCTGCCGCATCTGGGCTTGTTACACTTTTTTGGCGTCCAGTGCAGAGGGGGGATCATCTTCAATGTTCGTACTACCACGTTTAAACATAAGCGGTTTTAAACAAATCGTTGGTTTTGAAGTCGCAGCATCTCCTGATACATTTACAATTTCGTTCTGAATTTCCGTTGGCCCTAAACAATTTTTACCAAAGAATCACATCACGATGTTTGATTTTGTCCGTTTTTAAAAACACGTATGACACGTCAATTTTAAACAGCTTTTAAACAATGAATAAGTTGATAGATAGATTTGGAAATTAACAGGAGTTTACATAAAATACAAATCTTGCAGCACACGAAAAATGTTAGTTTTATCGTTAAGCTACAGTTGTCGCTCCGCGAACTTTTCAACTGATCCTCGTAGATGAACTAGAACAATAAGAAAGGAATGGAGTTGGATTGGGCTGTCCTTAAGGAAACCGGAAGTGGACGTCACAAGACACTTCTTGAACAAGTGGAGATCCATGGAACTACAAAGTGCAGACTACCACCAGCCACACGGAGAAGGATAATTCATATAGAGTTCAGAGAGAAAGAAATATGGAAAGAAATACTCAAAATAATGAAGAAAAGAAGAATGAAGATGTTTCTTTGTGGAATTTAAACAGGAGTGGAAGAGGAAAATGGTAAAGATCGGTTCAGATATTGGAGTTTCTAAATCGAATTCCTACGGTCAATTATATATCATAAATATACGTTTTAATAATAAATATTTAACTGTTTACCATACATTGGCCGCATAGGCTATGTCTGTGAGCCGGCGGCTAGAGGATTAAAGAGCAAAGCAGTAAGTTTTGGAAAACGGAATTACAAATACCTCTATGGGAGAAAGTGATGACCTGGTTTGAAGCCGCGACCTGATCGAAGACCTCACCATGCTTACGGATGTACTGGTGGAATTACGCCTCAAACCGTTGTTCACTTGTTTAATCCACACACACACACACACAAATGTTATGTGTTCATTAAAAATGGGATTAATAACTGTACTCTCTTTTTCTTTGCTACAAAATACTACCTATACTATACTTACTATATTTTATTTGTAAAACTTCGTACTTTCTTATTTATACGTACTTCAATAGCTGAAACCCAACGTTATCAGAAATTCAAAACTAAAATTAAACCAAACAAATTTTTACATTATTCTTAAGAAGATAACATTATTATTAAAGAATAAAATCCATTTATCCACATAAAGTACGACAAATACATTGCAATGGGAAAAAATTTAAATACCTGATAATGTAATGATTATGACGACGACGATGACGATGATGATGATGATGATGATGATGATGACGATGACGACGACGGCGACGGCGACGACGACGACGACGACGACGACGACGACGACGACGACGACGGCAATGACAAGGGTGATTTCTAGCTTTTAAACATGCATCATTTCATTACTAAAATCTAAAATAAAATAGGCTATATTCTTCAAGTATTTAACTAATTCATTACAGTTACTGTAATATCAATTTCGTGTATTTTGGTTTTACAATTATGCCCTTTTAAATAATTTTACTTATAGTTTTTTTGTATTTCGGGTTGATAACTTTAAGATTTAACAAAAGCAAAAAAGAAACTCAACTACTTGTAACAAAAGAAGCTAAAAATATATCTTGTAGCCATTTTGTCGCATTATAAACAGGATTTTGAGACAACTTTTCAAATCTCGTTAATCATTAACGGAATTTTGTTAGTTCCTTCTCTTTAATCTGCTGTAACACTTTCTTGCACTTTTTGTAAAAACTCATAAATACTATTATTAAAAATATTACTGTTTCTTTACTAAACAAGTTTTAGTAATAATTCATTTATCTTAAGTATTAAGAGATATTTTTGATCACAAAGATAATTTGTGAACTAAACTTTATGAGTTTTCTGCTCCATAAGAAAGCCATTAAATTAGGTATTAATACTGAAAGCATTTAAAGAATTCTATAAATAAGCGTTATAATATATAAAGTTCTTTAAAACTGAAAAAACATAAATACAGTTGAAATTGTAAAAAAGAAAACCTTAGTAAAATACAATCGAGATGTAGGAAGAGGTAGCCTATGTTCGTAAAAAGAAAAGATTAAACTTATATAGGCCTACATTTAAGCTCAAGAAAATTCTGACAATAAGTAATATTTTTTTAATATTGAATGTTTAATAAATTATATATTAGTCAGAGGTTTAGCTATAGATTTGGGGTACATAAAAGCTAATAGAATTGCATTGTGCTTATTTATATCAATATCTTTCAATCCCTAGCAGAAACAGCTGTACGCTGGGAAATTAATAGAAGTCTCTCTCAATCTATAACTCAGTCTAAGTGTGTTTCTTCTGTTGCTTTATGTTTTATTATACGAGTAGCATGTAATAAACAATAATAGTCCTATAGTTTTTTAATGCATTAACATCTTGCTTGGCTACAAACACAACTGGTTATACCCATCGTTAAAATCTCCTAAGGGCACTCGTAACCGGCTATGCTTACCACGTTAAATTCATCAAATTTAAGACCCATTATCTCAGAACCTATAGAAGATAGAAGTCTGAAATTTTAACATGCAGGTAAGCAGTTTATACACTACAAACACTACTACAATTATAAAGATACCTCAATTTTCTGATTTTTTATAATTTTTTATATTCTGCTCTACAAATGTGCATACAGAAAGCATACCGTACTTAATACTTTTTACGTTTTTATTTTTTAGTAAAACTGTATAGTTCTAGTAGTTTAGTTATATCTTCACTAACCCAATAGCCACAACAAAATTCAGCTTGATAGTTTACTTGGTTTCTGAAATAATGGGTCATTTATCTAAAAAAGTAGATTTTTAGAAAAACGCATTTAAAGTTTTTAAAACAGATTTTTATTGTTTTGCCTAAATTAAAATAGTCTAGCTTCATATTCGGGGTCTTCAGTTAGGTCAATTTGGTCCTTTAGTTTTCTCTTCACATTTCTAGTCAACTCTTTAACCTTTTTCATCAATTCATCTACTGCTGTCTCTGCCTCAAGTATTCGTTGCAAATCAATTTTTTTCATTACCTTAACTATATTTTTGATCCTAGTTTGGTCTCTAATTTTTGTATGACTTGACCAGCATAGTATCTCAAACTGAAGACCACCACATCATCATGTACACCCAAAACCAAAGTATCAAGTCCAACAAATATACTTTTTGGCAATCTATTCCAAATCAAATGATTCAGCGACTCGTTTTCATTATGTGTACTACTATGAAGACATTGTTTTAACAACTTAGGAAGACTCAGATCAGCGCACATTGGCTTTATGACAGGGACTGGTAGTATCTATGATTTGTTATAAGGGAGTTACTGATTTGCAAAAAATTGTAACGTTATCAACACTTTTGACAGGACTTTTCCTACGATCTCAAGTTAAAAAAAATCATAAAAAATTTATTAATAAGTGTATTCACATAAATGTGGTATTAAATTATTCAGAAAATATTGTAGATTTTTTGAAGGCAAAAAACCAAAAATCGATTGTTTGGTCAATTTGCCGTTACGATCCGCACAATTCTTCACACAATTCAAAATCAATATACAATAGTGAGTTCAATTTATGAAAATACGATCTTCAAGGAATATCCAAGAAATCTACATGAAAAATCATTTTTTCTAATTTAATAGTAATCTACTTTTGGAACTACCACAGTACTGGTAGGAAAGGTAGGTTGAACTGTCTTATGTAAAGGGTTTATTATATGCTGTATATACGGAAGGTCATGCAGCCAATACTGTGTTTACTGAACAAGAATATTATCCCAATATATTGTCACCAGACAAAAGGCTTGCCGCATGACAAATGGCGCCAATCGTACACTAGTTATTTTGGTGGCCCTAAAAAGGACCGAGTGGCGAGAACGGTGATGTTGGTAGTGCCGCGCTGAGATGTTCGGCGGCTGCGCCCGCTGTTCGTGGCGTACTGCAGTCCTCCTCTTCTTCCGGCACCGGTTGTAGAGTCGGCTGCTGGCCCAGCGAAATCCATCGCTGGCGCGGAACTGGAGGGCGAAGACGCAAGAACGCCGGTTCTATTCTTCGGCCGTTCCTTCCGGCTGACTCCGCGCCGATGTCGGAAGAAGAGGAGGACTGCAGTACGCCACGAACAGCTGGCGCAGCCGCCGGACATCTCAGCACGGCACTACCAACATCACCGTTCTCGCCACTCGGTCCTTTTTAGGGCCACCAAAATAACTAGAGTGTACGATTGGCGCCATTTGTCATGCGGCAAGCCTTTTGTCCAGTGACAAGTGGCGCCCAACGTGGGGCGACGATCATCTTGCGGATGCAAGATCCAGCCACGCCAGCGAGCTACCAGCCGGCACACCAATCAACATGGCGCCCAACAGACACCTCTACAAGATCCGGAGAAGAGCAGTAGTCTGGCTACCGGAGAACATTCAAGACCTGGGGGAGTTTTGGCAACAGCGATTCATTTTTTTTCGCTCTGGGCTTTGCGGTTGTGCGTCGCAGAGACGAACCGCTCGGTAACTGAGTTCCGAGCTACCTTCTGGAGCTCCTGCCTCGTGGCCCTGCCCAAGTAGGGCGTGTGCTCTATAGCAGGTCGATTATCGGCTGTTGTGCTAGCCTACACTAGCGCAGTATACACCGAGGGCGTTTCCACGAATCACCTAGACGTATACTGTACCTTCCCAGCCCAGTCACTAGAGGATTGCCTGGGAACCTCGCCGCACGTGCATAAAATCTGCGTGCAAGCCGCCTGAATGTGTCGTCTAAGGAGCGGACGCCAAGTCCTCTCGTTAGAAGGCGAGATGAAAAGCGACGGGGGACTTTGGCCGCTAGCCGAAGACCCCTGTCGAGGACGCTCTGCAACTTCTTTTTATGCATTGCGGCGAGGTAACCCCAGACCGGACAGGCGTAGGTAATGACCGGCAGCAGATACGCGCCGACGATCATCCTGCCCAATTTCCTGGTCATGGCTGAGCTGATCAGGAGTGGAAACAGTGAGCACAGGCGAGTGGATGCTCGCTTAAGAACTGTCTGTGCGTGGGTACGCCAGGTGAGCCGACGGTCAAGGTGTAATCAGAGGTACTTGACCTCTTTGGACCAGCGCAAGTACGTTCTGCCGATACGTAGCTGCCTAACAGGGTTCTTCCGTCGCTTCGAGAATTCGACGGCTAGACTCTTGGTAGCGTTGAGTTGCACTCTCCAATTCTCAGTCCAGTCCACGAGCGTGTCGAGCTGGCGCTGCAGTCGTAGGACGGCCCTTTCCACATGACGATCGGCCGTAAATACGGCCGTGTCGTCAGCAAAGAGGGCAATCTGGACTCCAGGCTGTCTTGGCACGTCGTTGACGTAGATCGAGAACAGAAGGGGGCCTAGAACACTACCTTGAGGGACGCCGGCTGTCATTCGTCTCTCGGAAGAGACTGAATCTCCAACTCTCACGCAGAAGGTCCTCTCCGTCAGAAAGCTAGTAACCAGATTGAGGTAGCAGTCCGGGAGCTGGACTTCCCTAAGCTTGAATAATAGGCCATCATGCCATACGCTGTCGAAGGCTTTTTCAACATCCAAAAAACAGCCAACGGTCCGTTCTCTCCGACACCCGGCTTCCGTGACGCTTTCCACCATTCTCATCAGTTGATGAGTGGTCGAATGCCCCACACAAAAGCCGAACTGTTCGGGGACCAGCACGTCAAACTTGGTTAGATGTTCTCGCACACGACGCTGCACGAGGCGCTCAAAAACCTTGGACGTAGCGGAGAGTAGGCTGATGGGCCGGAGGTTTTCAGAGCGGGTGGTATCCTTTCCCTGCTTCGGGATCACTATAACCGTCGCCTTTCGCCATTTCTTGGAAAAGTAGGCCAGTCTGAGACACGCGTTGAACAAATCAGTCAAGAATTGAACTCCAGGCTCGGGAAGAAGTCGTAGAGCGGTGTTCGTAACACCGTCCGGGCCTGGAGTTTTCTTGGCTGAAGTTCAACGAGCCGATCTGAGACCTCTTCCAAAGAGATGGGTTCGGGCTCCGCCGTGATCGGAAGAGACAGAAAGTCTTCCACAGCCATCTCGACTTGTTCGTCGAAGTCCCAGGCCATGAGCGGGTTGGGAGCGAACTGTCGCTCGAAACACAAGCCCAAGTACTCGGCCTTCTCCTCCGGGCGACCCAGGAGTCGTCCGAACGGTCCAACAATGGCGGGGAGTGGAGGTCGTCGCCTCCGTCCCGTCAATGCGGTAGGTATTCTGTACGGGTGACTTTGCGGGTCCACATCCCCCGTTCGGGCCACAGCGAGTTCCCAACAGCTACGTCGAAACGCCTACAGACTGCCACGCAGTCGCCCGGTGAGCCGATTGTATGCTGCCTTATCGGCCGGATCACGGGTCCTCTGCCAACGTTTCCGGAAGTAATTCCTCTCGCGAGCGAGAAGAGAGACTTCCTCAGGGATGCGTTGGTAGTCAGGCGTGAAACCAGCTCGCATACGTGATTACCGCCAGCGGCCCCACTCGATTCCGTTCGCCTCCTAGACGAAGCAGTAGCGGGAATCGAAGAGGCAATCATCTCGGCTATAGGCGTGTGTAATTCATTACGTCTGCTCTCCGGTACCAGCGACACGGCGCGTGACCAACTACGTGTTCGGAGCGAGCCAATCAGCGATCCCGGTTAGTTAATAAAACCCGGGCCGGCAGAAACTCTTCATCGCCGCCGCAGATGGCAAAGAACCCGTGACCCAGTCGTTAAGCGACGATTTCAACAACAGTCCCTTTACGTTCAGCAGCTACTGCGGGACGTAAACTCTGATCGATGGGACTCATACCTTGAGTCTCTTGAAGTCGACCACGCCTCCGTCTGGAGAGCGATGAGTAGACTGACCCGCGAGAAGAGAACTCGCAACCCACTGGAAACCCCGAACGGGGTTGTGTCTTCATCAGAAGGCAAGGCTGAGGTCTTCGCCGACTGCATGGAGTCGCAATTTACCGTTCATCGAGGCGTTTCGGACCCTGCCCACTCGGCAGAAGTCCGGGACTTCCTATCTGGTTATTTTTCTCGCCCTCCCGCTGGCCCAGACCTCCCGTTCGACAGAGACGAACTCGTTTCGTCTGTCTGTCGACTAAACCGCCGTCGCACCCCCGGTCCTGACCGGATCGGGGCCGCTGCATTACAATATCTCCCGGCCTCAGGCGTTGACCTCGTTCTCGAGCTGTTCAACTCTTGTCTCCGGCTACAGTACTTTCCCCGCCTGTGGAAAAATGCCAACATCGTCATGGTTCCTAAACCCCGCAAGCCGCGCATGCTTCCTGAAAGCTATCGGCCAATATCTCTCTTGCCAGTTATCTCGAAGGTGTTCGAGCGGCTCCTGCTGGCCCGCATCTCGCCGTTGTTGGATAATTTTATCCGCAACGAACAGTTCGGGTTTCGCAGAGAGCACTCGACCACGCTTCAACTAGTCCGCGTGGTAACGCAACTCTCTGACGCCACCAACAGGCGAGCGGCTACGGCCGCCGCACTGCTGGACGTGAGCAAGGCCTTCGACAAAGTCTGGCACGAAGGTCTTCTCTTCAAACTCGCTAACTCCCCCTTACCATCGTCCATAGTGTTTTTCCTCCGGTCGTATCTCAGCGACCGAACCTTCAGGGTGAGCGTCGACGGAACCTGCTCTGCAGTTCGTCCTGTCGCCGCCGGCGTACCTCAGGGATCTGTCCTCGGCCCCGTTCTGTACCTCGTGTACACGAACGACCTGCCTGTATTGCCCGGAGTCACGTTGTCTTTGTTCGCTGACGATGCAATGTATCATTACAGCTCTGTGTCCCCGCGTTTTGCGAGTACACAGTTGCAGCGTCAGTTGGACCAGCTTCCGGACTGGCTACGGAAATGGCGGGTGACGATCAATACGGAGAAATCCGAGGCGATCTGTTTCACTCGTAAGTCCATCTCCCGATGCCAGCCCCTCTCCCTGGAAGGGAGGCCTATCGCCTACAAAGAGTCGGTGAAGTATCTAGGCGTTCGGCTAGATCGTCGCCTTTGCTTCAACGCCCACGTGCCGGACACCCTTGCCAAGGCTCGCGGCGTCCGAGCCAAACTTTACCCATACCTCGCGTGCCGCAGCCCCCTGGCGCTGCGCACGAAAGTTACCCTCTATCTGTTGTTTCTCCGGTCTGTATTGACCTATGCGGCACCTGTATGGTGGTCACTTGCCTCCGCCACCAACAGGCGTAGGCTGGAAAGTTTCCAATCCAGAACCCTCCGTTCCTTGTCGGGATCTCCTTGGTTTGTTAGAAACAGTGTAATTCGAGGAGGTCTACGAGTTCCTGCTCTCTCAGCCTTTGTCTGGTCATTAGCTGCGACTCTCTTTGCCGCAGCTGAGACCTCTTCCTTCCCTTACCTCAGAACCATCAGCACCACGCAACCACCTCCCCCTGTCCGGGTCAAACGCCCTCGGGCGATTCTCGATGACCCGCCATAAGTTTAAGTAAACTTAAAACTCAACTACTTTGCATACTCACTATCTGCCCATGCCCCAGAATTTACCTGCTAAGCTGTTTCCTTCCTCCCTTCCTAGTATGCCGACCGCGCTGAATGCCGCTGCTACGCGCTATCACTGGCACGGAGGCTCTCTGCCTCGCGGGGAGCGACCGACGCCTCACGGCGTCTGCACGCGGGACTGGGAACGGGCGACATCTGTCACCTGAACCCGTCCTTGCGGCAGTGCCCACTGATTGCTGAAATTTTTAAAAATAAATAAAAATTGAAAACCTTTCTCCCCCGCCTTCTCAGTTAACTGGTTGGCGGTTGTCCATTCCTATTTTTAGGCACCAGTCGAATGAACCAGGACTAAGTATATCCACAGGCAGCCATTGGGCTCGACCCAGATGCTGCAGTCATGCACCGGGTGCAAAGACGCCCCGCTACCACAGAGCTACAAGCTACAAGCTACTCTTCATCGCCCCGCCATCGGACGCACTTCATCTCCTCTCCTCTCTCGGACGACATCGACGCGGAGTCAGCCGAAAGGAACGGCCGAAGAATAGAACCGGCGTTCTTGCGTCTTCGCCCTCCAGTTCCGCGCCAGCGATGGATTTCGCTGGGCCGGGAGCCGACTCTACAACCGGTGCCGGATGAATAGGAGGACTGTAGTACGCCACGAACAGCGGGCGCAGCCGCCGAACATCTTAGCGCGGCACGACCAACTTCAGCTTTCTCGCCACCAGGTCCTTTTTAGGGCCACCAAAAACACTAGAGTGTACGATTGGCGCCATTTGTCATGCGGCAAGCCTTTTGTCCGGTGACATATATTATTATCATGATACTAAACTGGATTACCAGAGTCTTCGTCTCGGCTGATAAAACGCTTAGAAACTACATCGTAACTGGAAATAACGTCCGTGACCAGTCGATCCCTGTTCTCACAGGTCATTGCCATAATTTGTCTTTTGTCATTACAGCATTAGTTTAGATTTCTTTTCATAACCATTCTTAATGAAGTAAATCAAAAAATAATGCTCACGTTTCATTTTCGGTACGCCTTATAGCCTATACTAATTATTCTCCTATCTGTTTTAAAACAACTTTGTTGTGTAACTAGGTTAGCAATGATACTAAAGTAAGTTTGTTGAAAATGACTTTTTGCAAACTTTATATACCTTCTGTCACCTTCTGTAAAAGATAAAAATATACTTATTTTTTACATTTTGGGGCTAATTACAGTGTATCTTTTAAATTTCAAAACCTTTATAAAATGTTAACCAAAAATCATTAACTTAAAAAAATCAATATATTTAGGCAAGTTTTCAAAAAACATTTTTTGAAGTGTAGGTTAATAGAAAATAATTTCTTGGATCAGATGTTTAAGATACATTTACAGGTTATGTTAACCAAACATCAAGTTTGTGGCTTTCATGGTTTTTGAGAAAAAAGTTTGTAAAAATAATTAAAGATAGCAAAAATATCAGGGGACATTGCTTAAAGACCGTTCTGGAGAATTTGTTTTGCCATTCCTGATTCTAGTCTGTTAATAACCAGAAATACACAAACGTCATGATTTATTCTAGGTAGTAACGAGAGGTTAAATCGTAGTGCTAACCATCCCTTTGGCGTCCCTAAAGTACTTTTAATGTAAGACACAAGTAAAATGATAGTTTTATGTCGTAATATTAGAATATTTTATTTGTGAATGTTCCTCAGATAATACCATAAGCCAAGGTCGAACTCATTATTATACGAGCTGTGTTAAAAAAAATACCTGTCATTTTTAACCAACAGATACATAAAGTACGACAAGACAGCTTTAACAATGAACTGATATCCGGCACGTTTCTCTACTAGCATTGGCCTTTAAGTTAGATTCCCTTCAGTAACCAGTGCATGAGAAGCCAGTTACAGTAATAATAAGGTGATAATGAAAGAATAAAGCTGAAGGGTTTAGCGTATATAGAGAGAGCGCGCGTTATGATTCGTGTAAATAATCGCATAACTCTGAAACGTTGCAAAGAAAGTGACCTTCAGAAAATATCTTCCCATCAAATGTTTAGTAAAAAATATATCGCTGCAAAATTCGTGTCGCATTTGCTGACTGATGACCACAAATAGAACTTGTGTTGAAACTAATCAGGAAGTGCTAGACAATACAAAAGCTTTGGAGGAGAATGGAAGTATTTGTAAGATTTTTACTAAGTTTGCATCAAACACCTCAATCGAGTTCGTCATTGTCACTTTGTCACTAATTCAACTACCAGCTTGCGCACACACTAACTCCACCGAATGCAGATTCAAAAGTAACGCTCTAAGAGAATCAGGGCAAACAGTAATTCTTTTCTCCAACTGCCGTTAGCCTGCTCATGATACGGTTGTCATGGAATTCAAAAAGTTCAGTGGCATATAGCTAATACTGTTTTTGTTATATATACATACAACCAGTGGTTGATTTCTAAAATTATAGGTGCCGGAACGCATCAAGTTAAAAGTTTTACGGACACAAACATACATATATTTTATATTAGCGTATAAGTTTACATCAGGTTATTACAAAGGAGGTTTACAGTTTTAAAGCCTTACAAAATACGTAACACAGTAAAATAAACTTATATCTAAAAAGATAATAAAGTTTACTGATATTTCTAAAGAGCTTCATCGTTAGCTTAGCCGCACGACGATCGAAAACATGTCACTCATGACGGCGTCATTCCGGAGCCTCAATCAAGCTCTAAGTGATGGCTTCGGCGGTCCTGACATTTTAAAAAAGTGTCCATACTTTCATCATTGTGTCGTGATATTGTTTGTTTCTTGGCCTTTCCTTACTCTTTGTGTCCAATGCTGAATGATGGCCAGAAATCAGCCCTCTCACTTTCACTTGAAGATACTGCTATTGATTCAAAAGACATATTTCAAGGTAGAAAGACTCTGCGGAAAATTCTGGAGTGCACATATTCTCGGACGCTCCCAATCAGTTGCCTTTCATGTAGTTTTAATTTTGAAGCAAGTTTTTTTGTTTTATTTTCTACGTAGACACTTTTTTAACGATAGTCGTTAAGATAAAGATTAATGCTGGTGTTTGATTTTGACAAATGTTTCGCACTTTGATGAGGGGCAAAATTTAGAAAGTAGTAGTAAATTTTTGTAATAATTAGGTTTTCCTTTTCATATATTTTTTTCAGTAATTTAGTTTTGGATCCAAGAGGTTCCGGCGCGTTCCCCCTGAAATCAAGCCCTGCATACAACACATGTGGAATTTAAGACATTTTAACGATGGCTTGCAGAAGTTGCGCTTTTACTGCCTGTGAAATGAGAATTACCAACAGTGCAATACTTACAAGACACTATATACTCTGACTGAGATTGATGTGTTCACTTTGAGAAACAGTTAATTGTCTATAATCCCCCCGCGACATAATCCGTTCATTTCACTAAGCTGTAGAATAACACTAGTGAAAGAGAAAGTTTTAAAAGAGGTCACAGCGTGTACCAAGAATCAAGAATTTCAGGAACGCAAAGTTGTAGAAACAATTTCTGTGAAACATTTATTCTCGTTAATATCCGTTAATGCTGTCTTTTATAGAATCTTTCAGTTTCTTTATTTTAAGTACATTTTATCATTTCAATAAACGTCTAGTATACTGAAACGTCAAATGGAGGAACAATTTTGCAATACATAGAAAAATAAATACTGAGAAGGCTGTCTTGGCCTTCTTTAAACACTTACGTAATAGTAAATTCATTGTCTTACGGTCAATTAATTTTATAATATAGGTACAACTATCCGTATCTACGCGTATTAGGCTGTTTTCCATAATTTTTTCTTTCATTCGGGACACTTATATACCAAACTAATCGGAACTAGGCGGAGTTAGAATTATCTATTTGTTCTGATTTTCGAAGATCACAAATATACGATAGTAACAATACAAAAAAACAAAAGTAATTTTTATGATGTTCAAACAGTAAGTACGTATCGCACATGTAAATTAATTTACTTCAGTATTTTGTCGTTTGGTATCAAAAATAAATTGATCACTATTATTGTAAAATACACAATATTATTGTTTCACTCATTATATTGTACTACGTTTATTTAGGAACTGATTTTATTACTGTATATAAAAACGTTTAGTACTGTGTAGTTTTATAAATGGAGATATTGGATTATTCTTGTTTTCTCTTTACGGTGCTCTAAGATAATACCAAGATTGGCCAACTGTTATGTGTGGAGCGTTGCTTTAGATGGTGCAGAGACATGGACACTGAGGAAGAAGGATGAGAAAAGATTAGAAGCATTTAAGATGTGGGTTTGGCGAGCAATGGAAAAACTAAGGTGGGTTGATAAAGTAAGGAATGATGAAGTTTTAAGAAGAATAGGGTAAGAGAGAAGAATCCTGAAGGTAACAGAAAACTGGAAAAGGAATTGGTTAGATGATTGTTTAAGAAGAGACTGCTTGCTTACAACTGCCATGGAGGGTGTCATAGAAAGAGAAAAAAGAAGAGGGCGTAGAAGAATGAAGTTAATAGATAGCATTAAAATCAGAGGGTGTTACGAAGAAACGAAAAGACTGGCATGCAATAGGACAGCTTGGAGAGCTTTTACCATTTGAAGACCTGCCTTACAGCAGAACACCAAATAAAAAAAAAAAAAGATAATACCGGTACAGTTCCTATTTTAACTAAAAATCAAACAATAATTAATTTTGTACTTTCACTGCATGTCTGTCGAGGAGCTCGGATTTTTACAGTTCGGATTACTGATGTTCGGATTTTTGATATCCAAACGTATAAATAGTGCGATTGATGTTTTCATTTGAGGGAGAGTTTACTACGAGTGCTCACAACCCCGTCCCGTCCAAGTCGGTCTAACTGGCAAGCAAGGTATGACTGTCGAGATACTGCACTGTATCTTTCACTTTACCAGACCTCACACCAATGAACTTTTTCACGGAGGCAAGTAAAATTTCACACCAAACATGCGACAATTAATGGGAATAAAAGCAGCGACTTAAAGAAAAGGGCACTCAAAAATCTCATGATTCATGATGTGTTTGCGACTACATATCACCGTTATCTGCAAAACAATCATCAGGTCAATCCCCTGCAGCAACACAAAACGTTCGACACTGGCCTGTTTCGGAATTCTATACTGAAACACCTTGTTTGAGAAAAATGTGTAGTTGGAAAAATGTAATGTAGAAAAGTATAGTACAGAGAGTAGCATTATATTTCTCAGAAGTTTGAAACGTCAATAAGGCCAATAAAAGTAAATTAATTTAATGTAATGTATAATTAATAAAGTTGTGTTAGTGCTAACTGATATTGGTCAAGTAGAGAGGGTTAGAAAATTTAAGTATGTAGAGGAAATAATTCAAGAGAATGGTTTAGAAAAATTTGCTATAGAAGAAAGGATTCATAAAATGAAAAGAGCATATGGTATAACAAAAGATATTTACAATAAAAGTGCATATCTAAAAAATGCGAAAATAAGGCATTACAGTAAAGTAGTAAATCCAGAATGCCTTTATGCAAGTGATTGTCTAGCATTGAATTATAATTTAGACAAACTAGAAATATTGGAAAGACGAATTATTATATTATTATATAATATTGGAAAGAGGAAAATATTAGGCCCACGAAAACTTCAGAAGTTAGAAATTAAGAAAAAATGATGAAATATATGTAACGGTACATATAACACCACATCCACCAACGTACCGAAAATTTAATTTAAAAGCCACCACTAGTAAAAATACATTAAAAGGTCTAGAATACCACCATGGATACAGAAGAAGAAAGTACCATAAGTTTAAATAAGTGAAGCATCATTGAAAAAAAATCACTAGTAAATGCACCAATAAAGAAGAAAAGAAGAATAAAGACGAGACGACTGACATACCTTACCCAATAGATCAGTGAGAAGGACAAAAGAAAACAAAAGAAGAAAGAAGAATCAGTGAGAAGAACATGAGAACAAAAGAAGAAAGAAGAATCAGGGAGAAGAACACAACAATAACGACCTCAAGAAAGAAGAAGGAAGAAACAATGTGAAGAAGACAAGTGAAAACCACATCATGTATAAAATGAATAAGAGTGAGAAAGAGATCAGCGAAGAAAGAAGAAGGAAGATATCCAGACCAAACACAAGAAAAAAGGGAAAGAAATTGAAGTATAACAAACTAACATAAACCTTTAAAAAAGAATACTTGTATTAAGAAGAAAGAAGAAATGTTAATTAATTACATGATATAAATCCCTAAGCTGTATGGTAATGTCAACACTGACCATGACTCATTTAATGAATACATTCATTGTCTATGTAAAACACATTATTATCAATAAGGACTAAATATTGTAAATAAAGAGTCACCAGTAAACTGAATAAGAATAAGATAAGTTTATTGTAGCTAAATGATGTGTAGTTATAAAATAAACAGAAGACTAGATTCCAAAATATGAATGACCAATTGTACAGTGGGAGTGATGTTAGTAAAAACCCACTAATTAACAATAAATAAGACAATTCAAGAGTAAACTAAAGGTGCAATAATAATAACCAAGAACCAATGTACAAACATTGAATGAAAACCATTCAACAAGATTAATGTAGAAATACACAGCCAGCAGCAACACATTACTGCTTACTGAACATATAACATAACCTAATCTGGGCATCCAGTTTTCAATAAAACTTAATGAAAAAAAAATCAAAACAATATTAAACCAAAATGTATTGAGCTAGGAAGTAACTAGATAATATAAAGAATGTTTTGTACACAGTAGATAATAGAATAACTAAATATAAAAGCTATATTTATGTAATCCAAATATGACAATATGCTTGTAATAGCAAAGATACATTATGCAACCAAAATTATGTTATAAACGCATTATACAAAGATAGTAACTCAACTAACAACCTGAAGTAAGACAGAATACGGTTCAGATGAACAAATGCAACCAAAATAACTATCTAAATAATCCATATAAATGTAATTACAACAAAACTATTGTAACAACTAGCTGCAAGTAAAGCTGACAGCTACTAAACGAAGATGATAACAGAATCAAATGCGGAATGAACTGCATCACAATAATAACAATACCATTGTGACTATTTTAACTATCATTTGGAGAGTAATCCGAATAGTATATGAAGAGTACCAAACATACAGCAAGGTAACTCCATAAAAGTAAGACAAGCCTAATTAATAAACTATAATTAAGGCACTAAACTAATAATGTAGGGAAAAAGAACACTGCCAGTAGTGACTTAACCCATCAATGTATAAATATACCATGTCAGAACTTAATTAAATATTGTTATTAATAGAATATAAGAAAAACAAAAATGTATAATCATAAGCTTAAGGTCGAATCTATGAAAACGGACATAGTGTTAGTATTAAGGCATAGTTTTAAGTGAAAATTGTACAGTAGATTAAGAACAAGTTATTACCATGGAAAATGGAATAAAAACAATATATTATTAATAATTCATGGCTTAATGGACACTAAGTATAAATACCAAGTGCGAATTCAGCAACCCTGAATCCGAAATCTATGATGAGGGGATTCAAATTAATCGTCATAAAAAAATCATAAACAATGAGGGTAATCACAATGTCATCAGTACAATTATAAGTAAGATATTGGACTTATAAAAATAATTGTATAATGCTGCACCCTTCCGCGTGGGTATGTCGACCAGAGATTTTTAATCTTGTTCCCAAAAATTGACGCGCTTGAAGGCGTCTGTTTTGACGAAGCCCACCGGAGATAGACGAATTAAAATAAATTTACCAATCAGAGCCTATAAAAAATCCGAGATTCATCATTCCGACAAAGGAAGCGAAGCCAGTCTTTCACTACCCACGAAGCGAACTGCATGCTCGTCGTATCTCCAGAAAAACGTGCTTTTGACAGTAACCAGATGTAAACACACGTTAACCTCCAACCGGGAATGTAGGTTATGTCCACTGAAGAAATAGTGCAGTATATTTTTAAGTGAAACTAATTCGGAGTACATGCGCATAGGAGTGAGTGCAGTGCAGTGATAAAATTTAATTAATTAATTTAAAAAAAACCTTTAATTAATTAAAAAGTTTTAAAAAAGAAGAAAGTGTAAACGCTACGAACGACCAGTTACGCAAGTATCAAATACCCACAGCTATTATATTATGATTGTATGATAAGAAATATAACTGAACGCTAATAGCGACTTGAATTAACATACGATAAGCAATTAAATATCCTATTCCTAAAGGAAGGGGTCTCTAAATACAAATAAACAATGTCAAAGTTGAACGATATAATTAACGACAATTTTAACGATTTATATAACATGAATGTTTAGACTAAGTAAAGACATTGTATCATCAATGAAGGGAGTATGTGCCCTAATTCTATTAGCCAGATAAGAGTGTTCAATATTTTGTTTCTAAAATTAAATAAGAGTTACACCAGAGAGTGATATAAATATAATCAATGAATTACCATTACCTGAAATAGGCACATCCAGTTTTGGAGATGATCATAATCCTTGATACTGAATTATAATGATTATTATCATGTATTAACAGAGAATTAATAACTTTTAACCAAACAAGGTTGCACTAAATTCAAAGCCTATATCTAACAATGAACGGTTATTCATATTTTATAATTTTTAATTAATAATCCATGAATTCATATCTTATATGCTGGTTATAGCCGTAGCAATTTTATCAAATATGTGTATTTTGCACACTCAAAGAACCTACCACTACTACAATTATTAATGACATTACATGTTTAATAACACTACATAACCTATTTGTTTGTCAACACATTTTGTGACTAACCAAAGGCAGTCATGCCAACTTGAGCTTTTTAAATGTTTTAGAGTCCATGTTCGAATTTAAATATTAATTGTTAATCAGAAAGAAGAGCAAACCATATTATTGTATTAAATTTCATTGTTTTAGAATTGAATAAATCATCATTGTTATTTTTACCTTTGAAAGAGTTGACTTTTATTGTAATCAGTAAATACAGCTTAGTGAGAAGAACGAGACGGTTGGTACCATACTTACAGTGCGAATCATTCAAATTGAGTGATTTTTTACAACCGTACTGACCTGTATATATTATTACAAAGTATAAGTTATCATAAATATCATGTTTGTGTATGTTTATGTTAGTGTATAGGCTGGACATTACTGATCTTCTCACCACCGCTGATCAACGGAGAGTAAACGGAACTTCGATTGGAACAATTCTAAGCAGTGAATAAAATACATTTAATTAAACCAATTAAACTGACAATTAAAACGTCGAAAAAGAGTGTAAGTAACCGACTTATTCATTACTGGATTCAACAATAGGTTGAATTGAGTGGAATAAGTCACTAAGTAATCATATAATAATAGAATACGAGCTTGAATAATAATAATAAACAGATTGCAAGACCCCATATTAAATAAAAACAACCCTGAGATTAATAAATATAAATAATTATAAACACGGGACATTCGTCTTCTAATAAATTGCCGCATCCAACGTATGGCAGAAATAAGACCGATACCCGTCTTATTATAATATCAAAGTATAGAAAATACAACAGAAACAATGAGAAAAATAAGACTATTATTTTTTGGACATTTAGGCCTATAGAGAATGGACGACAATAGGTTGACAAAGCAAGTTGGATTAAAGAAGTCCAAAAAGATTTAGAAAAAAATAATATACACACAGAAGAAGCAATTGACAGAGACGTTTTTCGGGCAAAAGTGTTGAAAATGGAGGGAGTCCAGAGTAGGAGAGATAAAAACGCAGGTTCAAAGTGGACTGAAGACAGGAAGAAGAGACACAGTGAGAAGATGAAAGAATATTGGAAAAAAAGGAAAGAACAAAGAGTAAAGAATTGAAATTGGCATGTGGTCCTTAGATGGCCGATACGAAAAAAAAGAATTTAAATTGGCATGTGGTCCTTAGATGGCCGATACAAAATAAAGTTTTGTTAGTGGTTATAATCAGAAACAGACATAATAGTGTTGCACTGACAAATTTTTTTTCCGATTAGCGCTTTCAAGCTTCACAACTCGTCATCAGATCGGAAATAAGGTACGAATAAGGTATGAGCTGTGAAGCTTAAAAGCACTAATCGGAAAAAAATATTTGTATAGTGGTGTGCAACAGTGTTATTTCTGTTTGTAACGTAATGTAATGTAGTCGTCTGGCTCTAACTACAGTTGCTCACACACCGAGTCCCCGTTTCTGCACTTCGTACATGTATCGCTTGACTTTGCAAGTGATGCCGCAGTGGTTTAACCCTTACCGCCGAGAAAGTAAATTAATGACAACTAAAATGGACTTACTCAGAAGACATTGTAGACTAACGAAATTAGATAGAATTAGGAACAGCGTAACGCGACAGAAAATGAGTATGAAGAGACAGAAAGGCCACAATTTGCTTGCCTTGGCGCAAACTGTTTCAACTCCTTCACTTATACATGGATACACACATACGCACGCACACGCACGCACGCACGCGCGCACACACACACACATATGCACATATGCACATATGCACAAACACGTTCATTCAACTAATTAATCTGTTGTGTTTGATATTTTCTCTTGTATTCCTCTGTAAGTAACTCGTTGAGTTTCCTGCAGATCTCAAATAAATACACTGCAAGTAGGTATATTTTCACCTGACCCACGTTTCACAGAAGTCATTCTGTATCTTCAGAGGTTTGTTTGAATTGTAACTGAATGTTTCGCTTACAATACAGCTAACGGATAATTTGTTTCGATTCTATTTTCGATTGTTTTAATGTTTATGTAGTAGCTATTTATTATATATTTAATGTTTATTCTATTATTCTAATAAATGTATG
Organism: Magicicada septendecula; assembly: GCA_034769895.1. Taxonomy (NCBI): domain Eukaryota; kingdom Metazoa; phylum Arthropoda; class Insecta; order Hemiptera; family Cicadidae; genus Magicicada; species Magicicada septendecula. Next base: position 303,322,765 of record CM068373.1, on the reverse strand, counting down.
ATTTTAAATAAATCATCTTGTTTTGTTTTTATTTGTATTTCTTCTTTAATTATTAGTAGATTATTATTATTGTGTTTGTAAATATTAAGATTTCCCCAGATATTCATTTTGTTACCTCATTGTATGTTTTTAATTAATTTGACATTTGAAAGTTGTATTCGTACACAGGCCCTAATGATGACAATAAATATTGTCGAAACGTCGACACAAATAATTTAAAATTTGCGTTTTACTTTTTTTCACCGATCCTCGCAAACCCTTCATTAAAATATTAAATATAATGGTTACAGTGGATGCAGAGGACGCCTCTAAAGCCACCCCTTTGTTCAAACAGTAGACAAGTGTCAGACCCTGTTTATTGATAGGATACCGCCAGAACGGAGAAGCTACTGACGTTGTTAGAAAATTAGAATATTAGACGATATCGCCAGAGGTGATTACCACAAAGAAGCACAGACAATGCCCATAAGAAACTTTGAAACGAATGTATGTTAGTATAGGAATATTTGAAAGTTGGATATGGACGGGTGATAACAGCGGTAAAAAATTTAATACGTACGATACTGTTATATGTTTATAATCAGGATGTGTATATATTTGTTTTGGCGAAGATAAACTGTTTAGACCCAGAGCCCTTATGAAATTTGAGATTTGTCTGAAAAACGCAAGACGTCTCTGGTTACCAGTAGAGAGAGAGAGAGAGAGAGAGAGAGAGAGAGAGAGAGAGAGAGAGAGAGAGAGAGAGAGAGAGAGAGAGAGAGAGAGATGACAGGAGTGATATGCCTACCGTAATGGGTGAATTTCTTCAAGTGGTATTAGACGACATATTTCTACTGCCATGAAGAGTGACCAATCTCACTAGATTTGGCATCGTGCAGTGCTACAAACAACAAAAATAGCTGTGTTTCACTTTTGTACTCACACACACACACACAAAGTCTGTAAACATATTTCATATGCGCTCACCAACCATGAAATTATACACACGGCTTGTTAATTCGCGTTCCGTTTCACGAGCGAATTCATGGTCCGGCAAATTTTTATTTGTTTACAAGTAGCGCCTGTTTAGAGTTTTAAACATTCACTCTCGTTCGATGCGCTCTTTAATAGTCCTGTTTCCTCTTCCTCTTTCCTTATTTCTTCTTCTCTTGTTTAGACTTTTTGATGCACTTCTAGAAATCTTAACTCTCTCTCTCTCTCTCTCTCTCTCTCTCTCTCTCTCCCTCTCTCTCTCTCTCTCCTCTCCCTCTCTCTCTCTCTCTGTCTGTCTTTATCTTTCTCTCTAGCTCTCTATCTATTTATCTATCTATCTATTCTATCTACAGAGGCGGCTCTAACCTATCCGGCGCCCGGGTGCGAGGACTACCGTAGCACCCCCAGCCATCACCCACCCCTACATCGAAACTTATCAGCCTGTCACCAACACCTTGCCCCATTACATCAACCTCATAAGTATGACCTTATAATTACCTGTCTGTGGTAATCGAACTCGGGACCGTCGGAACAGCAGTCTAGTAGGTAACATAGTATACTGAACCGGTTATTCCCATTGATCGCCGCCAAAGTCGCCACGCCACTGATGGTGGATGGGAAACTGGGAGTAAACCGTTATTGAGGATTTCTGGGGTTACATAGAAACTAACTTCTGTTATTTATGTTAAACAGTTTATTGCTTCATTTATATAGTATATATTTTGTAACACAAAAATAAAAATTGAATTAGTAAGTAATGTTTGTTTACGATAAAGAACTAAATTAACTCACAGTTACAAAAAAATAACTTTTCGTGCCTTTGCGTTCGCAAAATCTCTAACAATGTCACTGTATTTCAATATGAGTTTCGTGTTCAGTACTAATTACAGATGAATTGGTTAGTCTGATTAGCGACATTACTGACCTGAGAAAATTTTTAATTAATTTTAATTTGGAAAAAGATCTTTCACTGTGAGTCATTGTAACTACTAATGTTAAATAAATTCTTAGCACGGTTGACAAATTCGAAAATACTAAAATCAAACTGTTTGAAAACAAAAACTTCAAAACGTCCAATGGGTTTGTGCAATCGTTAATGAACACTGGTAAAAGTTCGCTTTCATCTCCATCAATGTCCGATTCCAGGCCATTGCTCAATTTCTGCTGTAAATTTGAACAGAAGTTCATTTTTCATCAGAATTAAATTTTTTCAATTGTTAATGTTTTGTAAAAGGGAAAAAGAGATATTGTTTTCATTTAAAAGTTCAAATCGTTCGTCTGATTTTGTTATGGCGGTGACTAGCAAATAAGTAGAAATTTATTTTAAAATTTCTTTTTGTATCAGTGATATCATCCACAGCCTCATAATTAAAAAATCGTTTTCTGGGACGGAGACGGATAGGTACAGTAAATTCAGTTTGGGCATCAACTTCTTCGGCAAAAGTTTTTCGTTACTAATCATTTTCTTAAACGCGGACTCAGTACGAGTTTTGATTAAATCGTGTTTTACTTGAGATATTATTTTGACTGCCTCTGGAAGAGCAACGTCAGATTTTTCTAAAGCTTTGCTGACAATATTAATTTTGGACAGTGAAATCAGTAGAGTGAAATTAAGTTACGTTGTACCTATAAAAAATTAGCGAAAATTAATTAGAGTACTTTGCCCACTTAGAACATTAGCACCCCCCCCCCTGGATCTGGCGCCCGGGTGCGGTACACCCGTTGCACCCCCTGATAAAGCCCGCCTCTGTCTTTCTAGCTACCTGAATCTCTCTTACTTCTCATCCACTTAGTTCCACACATTCATGATGGTTTAGGATTAGCCATGAAATAGCGTTTTCCATCCTAGACCACAAGGAAGGAGTCATAATTTGGGATGGTAGAGGCAAGCTTGACGAAACGTCACGAAACCCCTCAGGGATGACATATACATTTTGACGCGGGAATAAACTCAAACCGACAAAAATTAGCTAATTTCATCTCATCATAAATATGTTTATAAAATAAATAATAAACTGATAAAAATAAATAAAATTAAAATAATTGGTACCGCGCGTATAAAATAAATAATCAGAAAAGAAGAGTTTTTTGCTGATATACATAAATATCACCGACAAAATGTTAACATCATTAAAATACAATTATTTTTAACGTTATTTATATATAAAAACAATTAATATAAAAATATTTAATTTGTTTATTATAACTTATACAAGGAATCTTCAGTTTAATTTTTTGTAGTGTGTGTGTGTGTTAATGACAATAACACTAATAATAATGAGTCGTTTTCTTTCGTTCTTTGTCACCAAAATCTATATCAAAGAAGGTTAAAAACAGCCATCAAATTACCTGGCTGGTTTATAATTTACGAACCAATCAAATAATAACACTGTCGTAAGTCAATCGTGTTTAATAACGATGAGATAAGTATTGCATGAACTGGCCACACCAGCACAGTTTAAACATTTTTTTAAACATGACGTTTCTTTTTTGTTAGCCACAAAACGAGTACTTGTTGGAAAACGAATATTACCGAAAAACGAGTTCTGCCACAAAAAAGTAACATGTATAGTAATAGATCAGGGTTAATAGTAATTAGGCTTTAACGGTCTGTTCCTATTCCATAGTCAACCTTCTTTTCTTAGGCCTACAAACTTTTCTTCTGCCTCTAGGGTTGTAATCTTTCGCCATCTTCGGTATTCTACTTTCTTCCATTCTATTGACGTGTTGAATCCATTTTCTTGTGTATTGTTTAATCCTTTTATTAACTGCAAAAATACCTAATCACTTCTTATCTTTTCATTTCTTATATGATCTCGTCTATTACACCTTTTAACTGATCTCAGAAATTTCATTTCTGCTGTTTGTATCTTCTGTTCATCTTTTTTCTTTATATCCTAAGTTTCAGAACCATACAGTAGTGGACGTTTGGTTCCACTACACCCAAGGGCCACCCCACCTTACTTTCGAGTTGGGGTTTTCCCGTACTTTCTGCAAAAAAGAAAAAGAGTTCTGCTTTACACTCATATCGCTTTTCACGTTTTGTTTCAGTTCTCATGACAACCTAACAACAACAACTTTTGGCGTCACAGGTACGCAACTCTGCTATACTACTGCTACAATATTTTTCCCCATTGCAAAATGACTTACAACACCAACAACAGTCGTCAACCAACTGTTTTCCGACATAAAAAATTAAAATTTGTATAATGCTTTTAACAACGTGAAATTATGTGCGATATTTACGAAATATCGAAACCAAACAATCACATTTTCGAAATTTCAAAAATGACTCCAGGATCAGATAAAGGTAGAGTGCCTTTGATACGTATTGAAATGATATGAAAGATTAAAAGAACATGTGGCACAGTCCTCATTGTCACCCATCTTGAAGTTTCTCAGCCCGTCGACCTCTCACAAAAATCTACCTCACTTCATGCAAGTCCTCGTAAGAATGCGGCGCATTTCCCTACAAGGACGTCTCTGAAAAGAATTGTTCACATACGTTCATATTTAGTCCTATGTAGGCATCAGATATGAATTAATTACCGTATAATTTGACATAGCCATTAGCCGTTGTAAAGTGTAATTATTTTTTATAGAGAACTAATTAGTGGAACAGTTCGTGGCGGCGCTTCGACAGTTTGCTGTTCGATGCTCGACAAGAATACGTTCTAAGTTCATATCTCTCTGGATTCCTGTTCCATACCGGGCATTGGCTGTGTCGATGAACGGCATTGACTGTAACAAAGTACGTCTGTTATCCCTAACTATTCTGCAGCACAATTCTCTTGTATGTTCCTCAGCTGCCTTATTGACGTTCGGCATCCTCAGTGCTTGCCATAAGCCGCCACACGGTGACACCTTGAACCCGATCTGTAGCCTGTTTGAAGCATCGAGTAGAAGACTAGATCTTTTTTTCCGTGCACACCGCGCCTACAGCCCGCCCGAAAAAGTCAACTGGGTAGGTTTATTGTGCGTCTGATACGTGTCCGTTATAAGTTTTTTACAGTTTTGTAAAATTGGGGAAATTTTTTGATGGAATAGTAAAAAAAAATCCCCCCAAAAATTTTCTAAATGTCGCCAATGGCGACACGATCCCCCCCTGTAGGCACCCCTGAATAGCGTAACCAAACTGAGTTGGGATTCTACAAACAGCATCACATTCATATGTTTAACAGGTAGTTATATCCAGCGGGAACTAATATGACAACATAATTTCTCGACGATTGATTAGTAAATACACGTACACACTTCTCAACGACAGAGCCTACCCACAGTACCTTAAGATGAAATTAGTCAGTGAGTACTCCTTCTTCTTCTTCAGCAGCGCAACAACGCATTACTGAGTCAAGGCCTCATTTTTTTTTAGGTTTCTGCACATAAAAGAGTTTGGCAGATGGGACATGTGAATTCTCCGATCCAACCCCCCAACCTGGAGGACCAGGAACTTTGATTTCAGGGTCCTCTTCCCCTAGTGAGTTACTTTCACCTCAGCTGAAGAGCTCTCTCTCTCTCTGCCCGGTCGTAGTTGGCTAACTGACTCAGCCCATGTGTCCAGCCGTTGGGCTACTGTAGCCTCCTCCCCCTCCACACTAGATGCACATCCTGCTGCCGATGTGCACCATCCTGCCAGGTCAGGACCCAGGATACCCCTAGACTACACTGACGGAACCCCCACCTCTCGTTTGCTTATCGATCCACTCCGCCGAAGGGATTGGTTACCACAACCTAGGAGTGGATTGCTCGGCGTAACAGAGCCCACCGACGTGTAGGTGAGAGTGGAGAGGCTGGTGCATTTCTCTTCGATGAAAGCATATGTTCGCGTCACACCCCTTTTGGACCCCAGTCAGTGAGTACTCACCATCTACAATTCATAAGGGCACTTTAGAAGAGTAAACATGGAAAAAGTAGGGAAACCGCAAAGAACAATAGAAAGACGTCAATTGTAAAATCGGATAGATACAGTAGCAAAGCAAAATTCTGACTGGAGACCGTAGAAGTATAAGGGACGAAGAAGAAGAGACCAGATGTGATGGAACCAAAACGGATGACCATCGCACTGAATAGAAATTAACGGGATGTGCGACCAAGGACGGACGAATCTGGTTGATTACAAGAACTCCGTATCGCAAATAGCTATACAGACGTGAATTTCTCAATACATATCATGGAAAATAAGAAATCGGCTGAAACAGATTTTACTTAAGTATATTACTAAACCATACAATTTGTTTGCCAAGTAAACAGTGCTAGTGTCGCCGATTCCAGCGCGGACGCCAGATTTTGCCGGTCAGAACAGTTCTGTACAGGCAAAACTATATCAACCTCTATAAAGCGAAGCCGAAAGTGGCCTCGAAGTAATTACAACTCGTAGTTCGTGCTTAAAATTCTTATCTTTACAATGTCCATTCCGGGCTATCAAATTATGTACTCTTTACATGCTTTATTTTGACTTTACAACGTGTACTCTATCTTCAGGCTTCTCACCTGCTGTCAGTCGGAAATATAAGATTTAAAGCAGGGATGCAATTCGTCTCCAAATATGTTATTATGTACGTAAACACTCTCAATAGATAAATTCTTAATTTAGTAGTGGCCGTCGATTAATAAATTTTAACTATAGAGAGTTTAGCAATGATCGGTAACAAAGTTTTATTACTCCAAAATGTAATTAATACAACATTACAATTCAAAATATTGATACTGTAGTAATCCCTTAATTATATTTATAAATAATAATTATAATGCTATATGTTTACTACACAGTAAAATGCTACATGTTGACATGTATTGCTATCTGTACCAATTCCATTATACATTCGGTGATTACTTCATGTGTAATCATTTATAAAATATTATTACGGAGTTATTACGTTATAAATATTTTAAAATGTAATATTGTATTAATTATGTTTATGAATATTATAATTTTAATTTTATCTATGTATTTAAGCAAAACAATATATAAGGATGTAATTATTTGGCTGATGTAAAACAAACTGCTCAACTCCCTCCTGACACACGCGCGCGCGCGCGCGTATACGCACATTCACTCAAATAATTGTTTTTTTGTGTTTGATATTTTCTGTTTTGTTAAACAGGTCCTGGTAATAACAAAAAATATTGTCGAAAAGTGGAAACAAATAATGTAAAATTTGTATTAAACTAATACAAACCGATCCTCGCTAAACCTTCTATCATTAAAATTCTTATTAGAGAACAAAGGTAACTATAAAGAACTCAGGCACAGAGGTCAATTGTAACACATACCTGAACACAATGTAATTTACTGATGACCAGGTACACAGTGGGAAAATATAACGCTGATAATATAAGACACTGAGAAAAAGTTACAGTTATCGATGTGGTCTAAGTAGGTTGGCCTATTTTATTGTCAAGTTATCCCTGCTACGTGCCTTAAAACAAACACAGCATCCCACTAGATCTTTCACCTCCTGAATAAACACCTAAAATCGTTATAGGCAGAAGAACAAGTAATAGGTATTCCAATAACACAGAATCTTGAGTGAAAAAACTGTGATATCTATGAAATAAACAGAAATAACACTGTTGCACACAACTACAGAAAAATTATTCTGATTAGCGCTTTCAAGCTTCACAGCTCATCATCAGATTGGAAATATAATATATTTTCGATCTGACGATGAGCTGTGAAGCTTGAAAGCGCTAATCGGAATAATTTTCTTATAGTGGTGTGCAACAGTGTTAATTCTGTTTGTGATTATAACCACTAACACTACTTTTTTTTGAATCGGCCATCTGAGGACCAAATGCCAATTTCAATTCTTTATTCCTTGTTCTTTTCTTTTTTCGAATATTCTTTCATCTTCTCACTATATCTCTTCTTCCTGTCTTCAGTCCACTTTGAACCTGCATTTTTATCTCTCCTACCCTGGACTATTTCCATTTTTAACACTTTTGCCCGAAAAACTTCTCTTTCAATTGCTTCTTCTGCGTTTATATTATTTTTTTCTAAATCCTTTTGGACTTCTTTAATCAAACTTGATGTTGACTTCTTTCCCCATAGATATCTAAAAATCTGCTTTGTTAACCTATTGTCGTCCATTCTATATAAATGTCCAAAAAATAATATAATTATATTATACTACTCAATAATTATATTACTCAAGTTATAACTGACGAAACTTTGTATCACTTGAGTGGATAATAAGGTAATTATATAATTATATAATAAGTGATACGGTACGCAAAAAATAAGTAATTAAAAAATAATAGTCTTCTTTTTTCCATTGTTTCTGTTATATTTTCTATACTTTGATATATTTCATCATTACTTCTTAATTTCCAACTTTCTAAAGTTTTTCGTGGGCCTAAAATTTTTCTAATAATTCGTCTTTCTAATACTAACACAACTTTATTAATTAAGAAATTCTAGGAAATACGTAGAAGTGGCAAAAAAAAAACTTAAAAAGATGATGATGAACAGTTTCGAATATAAAGTATTGAAGATATCATCGTATCTTACAGAAGATGTTCCGACATGATCCGATTTATCTAACCGTCAACGACGACGGCAAATCTGATGGCTCGAATGACGTAAGCTCTTAGCTAGTAGAGCAAAATAATAAAGAACAATTATGTCATCTATGTATACCATCAGAATGTCCTCGTTATCCTTGAAATGTAGCGTCAACCTCCGTCAAGCAGTGCAATATGCCAACAGTTTGTGTTTTCTGCAGACTGCATAGCATGGTTTACCAAATCTTGAAATAAGCATTTCCTATGTTCTCACTTTCTACATTGCATAATATAAATGTTCAGTTTACCAGACTTCCCATCGTTTCGTAATTAGCCAGTACATTGCGGGTTACTTTCAGAAGTAGAGTGTTTTACAGGCGTCTTTTACACACTGGTAAATCATAAGCTACGAGCTGAATCTATACTCTTGTTTCTACGAGCTACCTTTTAAATTTCATTCAAGATTAATAGTCGCGAATTTAATAAAAATCACAGTATATTTTGAGCCTCTTATTATCACTTAATAACATTTATGTACTGAACTATAATTGAGTGGTCCAATTGCAAAACTCGTTGTGTCCATAAAAACAAAATTTTCAGAAACGGGAAAAAAGTGCGGTTCTCTTAATATTTTAACACATAACTTGATTTTTTTTATGAAAATAGATAAAATTACTCTGCATATGGTCTCTTAATGTAAACAAAATAAAGTTATTCATTTGGCGGGAAAATCAAAAAAACGTTTGGACATAAAGAGTTTTGCTGCAGTGTTCTACATGATTGTGTAGTTACCATTTCACAATAACGGGACATAACGGGGTTTGCTGCTGTTTTCCTCCAGTGGACATAACGAATTTTGCTGTAGTGCAGGTAAGGGACATAACGAGTTTTGCAGCAGTTTCTAGTTTTTACACCTTAAAATAAAGGGTTTCAACATGTTTTGCAACAGTTTCTCTTCATCAAAACATGCGTATACGCGTATGGTCTCAAAACAAAATCGACGGCCTTAACTTAAAATCGACCTTGGGTGGACATCCAATTTAACGAGTTTTTAAATTGGGCTACTCAATTTGTAGCCAGCAACAAACTACAACCCTCTTATAGGGTAACTACGTATAACCCTACAAGTGAGTGGTTCTTTAACCTAACACATGATGTTCTAAATTTAAGACGCACTCTCGCGCGCTCACGAACACACTCACAATTTCACACTTTTTAACCACAAAGGTATTAATCATTTATATAATGTTATTCCTGAACTTGATTACAAAAAACGTCCTACAAAATTACTACAATGTATAGAACACAGGATCATGATAAGCAATGAACTATGTCTTATGCATGGATGACGAACATTCTAATGTTTAAATTTGTTTCTTGTTCAAACTGGTTTTTTTAGCTATAGTTTTTGTAATGTATTACCGATAAAAATTTAGAATAGGTCAAACTCTTAAAAATTGTATTCGTCATTTTTCTATGTAATGTGTTTGTGAAAGTGTGCGCGGGTGCGAGAGTTATTAACATTTTTCTCTATTGTGTCCGTTATAATTATCCGATTTACATGAGACTTGAACAAAACATAAAATTTAATATTAGCTAAAATTTCCCTATATTATGTGATGTTCAAATAACTGTTAAATGTGAATTTTTGTTATCTGAAATCACTATTTAAAACTCACACAGGCGTGAAGTAATAAAATCCCAGGTAAATATCTGTGCAGGCTTTGCCAATTTCATGCAAAGCGTTGCATGAAGAACTATTAGTGCCGTGTGCATAAATTATCATGTGACCGATATTTGGCCAATTAGAACGCAGTAAGATCATTGAAAATTGTCTTTTGCCATAAGCAGATCAAGTCAGTCCATCTTGAGCATTCGTCTACTAAACGTGCGGTTCGCGTTCAAGAAGTTTCTCTTGCGTGAACACGTTAACAGTGCGAAAGGTGTACGAAAACTTGGAACTCTGTGTGAGTTATTCTACAGACGCAAGTAATTCAGTTTTAATAAATAATATTGTGATTTACAAGTATCCGTGTTAGTCAAGATATCCTCATAGGGAGATCTACTGACCGCGGTAGATCTGTGTGACGCGAGGACACTTGAAGACGTGCCGGAAGGTGTACGCCTATACACCGTTTTTCTTTAAACACCCACGTTACACCTTGAGATGCGTAAATAAACTATAACAATATTAAAACATTTTAAAAACCATTAGCAATCATAATCAGTGTTATCGCAGCGAGGCCGTGTTGCAGTTCGTCGAGCAAGTTATAACGTCTCTCCTGTTAAGACATTATAACATAGGGAACCAGTTTAATTGGTTGCTGTCAATTAAACCGGCTGCCGTTGTTAGTACAAATTACTTACCAACAAATTGGGAAAATGTAAATATCAGGAATTTGTCCAAGGTTACGTAAATTTACTCACTATCTGAATTTTAGCAAAAACATCTCTTTATTATGGCTTCTTAAATAATGATTTAAAATAATACCTTTAATGGTCATCTTTTTGTTTTTACGTTAAAAGAAACTTCTTATAGATTCTGCATCAAATGCTCTTATACTCTTTAAAGTGTTACTCTGATTAGCTCAAAACCATACAGTTGTATATTACATTGAATACCACGGATCCGGGTTTTAATTTTATAGTATTCTGAAATACTTCAACATTATGCAAACTATTTGAAGAATAGTTTGATCAAATTTCGAATTAATTTTTACCTTTAACCATCACCAGTTTACTATTATTTCGTTACAGTAACTACAAATATTACTATGTTAAGATTTGCATGATTTGAATGAGTCTTTACAAAAATGTACTGTTTTTGTTGTGGTTGTTAGAAAACAATATAAGCACAGAAGTTACGCTTTAGTGTCACCTGGGTACAATGTGTATCTGCGGCTGGTTCTCTTGCTGATCCTCTTCAGTAGGTTTTCCTGGACGTTCTTCGTTGTCGTTCGGGTTGCTCCATTTAGTTTGTTGCTTCTAAGTTGCGATCAAAATCATGACGCTAGGATTCTGCTACCTGGAGCTCGTAAAGTTGTCGTCGTTGCTTCACTCCTGACGTTGGTGTTCACTTTTCACATTTTAGTTTTAACTGCACTAATGTTACCTTTTTATATAGTATGGAACATACCTTACAAGTTAAACCTTTTTATAAAGAGATGTGTCGGCTATCTTAGTTATTTTTAATTCTTTCTCTACATTGAAACTACTTTACTTGTTTTACGTTTCACTTCGTTTCAACTACAAGTGGAGTATGTCACCACGAAACACTTACTTTCTGCTACATCGTTTTGCCATATATACTGTAGCGTGACAGATGTATGCATAATATTGAATGGCAATTGATCATTAGAATAATGAAGTTATAATATTTAAATTTGGAAGAAAGCATTAAGTTTAATATAAATAGATTAATTCATAGCAACTGTGGAAAGAAATCATTATTATAAAGAAAATACAAGTTCAAATAAAAGGAGTTACTAGTGATGAGTCATCCAAGACCAGTCTCATAACCAAAGGTTTTCAAGGTATAACCCAGGAAGGTAAAAAAGTAAATAACAAAGCAGTACTGAATATGACCAAACCCACAACGAGGAAGAATAAATAGAAGAGAAACCCTAAAATAAGCCAAGATCAAACAATACAGGTGGTGTATTTCTGAAATAAAGAAGAAGATGGACAAGATCCCAAGAAACCTGATGGCATCAAGAAGAAGATGGAGAAGATACCAGTCCCAGAAGGCAGGAGAAAAGAAGACTGATGAAAGAAGAAGAAGGCAGCATCCTGAAGAAGATGTCATGCTCTTATAAAAGACACCCAAATCCCTATATCCCCAAAATAAATATTTAAAAATAAAAGTATAACGAAATAAAAACCACATGTATACAAATTTAAGAGAGAGAAGTGTATAAAGTAAAAGTTGCCTGTGAACTAAGATGAAACAATAATATAGTACCCATGGAACAAATCTCCATTGAAAAAACGCTAAACAATTTATTATGTTAATAAGACTATACGACCATTTAGCATTAACATAATATATAAGTGCAAAGTGAACCAGTGATAGTTTTGGGTATTATAAAAAATGAACCTTGTGTTTCATTCTTGGCAATCACAAACATTGAATGCAATGAAATATACATCTTTCAATGACTTGAAATGTGTACTGTGACAATATGTTGTTCATAAGACATGAATCTGTTTAAAATAACATTTTGTTTTACATGAAAAAAGAAAAACCGATTTCATAGTGCTTTTTGAACGGTTCATACTATTTATTTGTTAATGACAGGGTACAATTCCCCAAAGACAATGTATAAAAGACGGTATAAAAACTGTAGAATCCTACTTATAATAATAGTTAGAAATAAGAATATAAATATAAGGTTTTTATGTATATAGTATAAGAATGTTTAAAAATGTTTTAGATATAAGGCCATTTGTTTGGGTCTGATACAACTAACATCAGAACTATAAAAATAGTTACTACTTGTAAATAGTAGAGAGTAATTAAGATGTCAGTTAGTAAAAAACCTTTTTTGTAAGCCATATTTCCATGTTTAGAAATAAGGATTTTGTTGTAAGATGTCTGACTTGAAGACAACCATTTATTTAAAAAAAAAAAAAATTCTTTATTTGGTTTAACTGTTATTTGTATTGTAACCAATACTAATTGTTTTTGTGTAATTTGAAAACATGTTTAATTTATAATACTATATGTAAAAGTCAGAGAGGGTATCACACATCATATATTGTTTGTAAAATATTTTGTAAGAAAAATTGTTAAAAAATCATAGGCCAAAAGAATGGAAACCAAACTTCATCAAAACAGAGAAATTGCTCATTTAAATGCAAATAAACAAAAGGGGTTTAGACAAAATAAACTTGAGATCAAGCCATATAATTGCACATACCATTCAGGAAGAATTTAATAAATTATATTCAGAATTATAAATAAAAATGAAAATGACTAAACTCAGAAATTTAGACATGGGAGTCATATATTCCAGAATAATGTTTCAGAATAAAACTAATTCAATTAATTACCAGAAAATCAGGGAATATAAGCCTTTTAATACAATATAGGATTATTAATATTATATATAACGGATAAAATGGCTGAATTTATATAATGACAGGAAGTAAATTTTGATGTTTTGACTTTTCAGAGTATACCAAACTGAAAGTAAAATTACTATTTTTTGGACAGAAAACACTATAAAACGGCATTATTTAATCTGAAAATAAGCTGAATGAACTGAAAGATTAATTTAAATAACATCTAGTGAATAAAATTGATAAATAACCCAAGTTTAGGTATTTATATAGTGAAATATTAAAGTGTGCACAGGATATGAAAATATATTTGAACAATGTTAAGAATAATATTATATTGGCTAAGAGTTTAATTGAAACTGGAGGAAATAGTTAGTTGATTATTGGTATTCGAACGGTTAACATAAACGAGAGTTTTGTGACGATCTAACCTATCTTACAACGGTGAAGTTAAGCGGCGAATAGTACGTTACTGTGAAATCGAGAGTGACTTATAAAATCCTTCCAGAACATATACATTGTGGCAAAAACAATCAAGAAACACTAATTAACACTAAACAATACATATCTACTCCGAAAAACACCACAAAACACCAGAAAACTGTATAATACCTTAACCAAATTAGTGTCGGAATTGGGAAAAGTGTTTTGACTTATAATTACACAGATATACTAAATACAACCCAGAAACATTACACCAGTCACTACACAACATTTAACAAGAGATTTGCAGACACCAGAACAGGAATATTGCCAGAAAATACATTATTTGGAACGCAACAGGAACGAGCGACATTTTGATCAACTTGACGGCAGCCATCTTTCTTTGACAATTCCAATGCCTCTCCTAGTTCAACACAGCTGTTTGGTGAAAACAATTATTTTATTTTCAAATTATTATTCAATGTTTGTGTTTAGTAATAATTATTAATTTGATGTAACGTTATACTTTTTAAATATTAGCCCGATTTCTCTGACTTTGATAATAATTGGCTGTTTAAAGAACCCTGTATAATTTTTATATAATATACTTTGTAACTTTTTCGATAACCTGAGAGTCGATAATAATCGATAAGAGTAAAATTGCTATTAATTAATAAAACATTAATATTCTTCAACACTAAATAGTTCTTCATTTCATAAATATTACTAGTTATCATTAATATAATTATAATTAATAATCTATCAGTACTTTACCACCTATAAGTGAAGATAACCTAAAAAAAATAAAAAGGTAAACAAGTATCGATTGGTTTGAAGACAATCTTATGAGTGGTGATAGTTTATTTAAAATATACCAAAACTTTAATAAAAATTTTCAGAAGAGCATTACACTTTTTAAAACTTCACAGCCCTATATTAATTAATTGATTGTAATTAATTAATTAATAAAATTAAAAAAAAATTTTTTTTTAATTATTTTTTTTTTATAAACATAATTTTTTTTTTTAAATTTTCTTCAAAACAATAATTTTTGTTTTGAAACTTTCTGTGAAGCTGAACATATATTTCTTCATCAACATTACGCTACTCGACCGGTCTTGCTACCATTGAGACTCGACCAGCTGGGAAACGTAAGGAAGTGTTTCAGGCCAGTAAGACGTCGAGAGCCACACCAATTAAACACCAATTAAACATATTACATTACAACTTATATATAAATATTATTACAAATTGGCGCACAACTTTAGGGGCTTTAATTAGCGATTGGAAGGCCAATACATTCTGCCCAATCACTAGTTGGAGCTAGGCAACAGCTACAAAGCCAGAGAATTTCAAGGGAAAATGCAACGACGTGCGACATCTAAGAAACGGGCGGCGGAGGCCGAAAAAGAAATAGAAATCGATATGGACAACAAAGAGGCAACGCCAGTAGAGGTGGAAGAGTTTTTACCGCCGGTGTTGTCCAAACAAACTGAACAACCGGAGATACCCACACAGACAGGGGAAGTCAATATCCAAGAGGAACGACCTGAGAAATCCAAAACAGTAGAAGGTCCAATTCTAGAGAGAATGATGGAAATGTTCCTTCAAATGAGTCAGAGAATAGAAGAGAGCAACAAATCCAACAAGGAAGAGTTGAAGAAGGAAATGGAGGATAATAGTAAGAAATTGAATCAGGAATTGAAGGAAGACTTGAGTAAGAAAATGGGGAGTGATAACCAGTCCTTGAAAAAAGATTTAGGAAATAAAATCGAAACAACAAACAAGAAGATGGAAGAAGAGATGGGGAAGAAGTTAGAAGAATTGAAGGAAGACAATCAGTCCCTGACGAAGAAGATGGAAGAAAACAGCAAGAAGATGGAAGAGAGGATGGGAGGAAAGTTAGAAGAATTGAAGAAGGATAATCAATCCACAAAAGAAGAGTTGACTGGGATGAACAAGAACATGGAAGAATTGAAGGAAGACAACCAATCGTTCAAGGAAGAATTCAAGGCGACGAAAGAAGAATTGATTAATAAAATTGAAAATACTAATCAGAAAATCGATGAAACCAGGAAGAAGATAGAGAAGAACAACCGACAATTGAAGGAAGAGTTGAAAGAAGATAACAGGAAGTTGGAAGAGAAGATGGGGGAGAAGCTGGAAGAATTGAGAGAGGACAATCAAATTCTAAGAGAAGAGTTAAGGGAGGTAAATCAGGAGAATTTGGACAAACTGGATGAAAGGATGGAATTGTTGCGAGAAGAACTGAATAAAGAAATCACTGTTAACAAAAAAGCAATGAATAAGAAGATGGAAGAAGAAAATATAATGGTCAATCGACAGATTCGAGAGATTGATGGAAAGTGCAACCAGACCGAAAAGGAGGTCCATGAGTTTAAAGAAGTGGTGAACACCAAGTTCACAAATATTGAAGAACATAGTCGTAGGAAGGTAGAAGAACAGAGGAAGGAAAATCAAGAAGAGTTCGGAAAAGTACGCAACCAAGTCACAGAGCGATGTAATGATATACAAGAGACCATGGCCAATATCACCGGTCAGGTGCGACAAAGCCGAGAGGAGATGGAAGCGATTAGAAACAGACCGACTCATTTTACCGGATTGCCTGTCAACGAAAGCCGAGAGTGGCTCAACTTCCGGCAATACAAACGCAAGCCGATGGAGTTCCTGGCTAGGGTAGAAGAATATTTGACCAAGCATAAAATTACCCAATGGAGCCATAGCAGGGAGATATTCGACGAGTCTTTCCGAGACATAACAGATAATTGGTGGATGGCCAACCGGAGTGAAATTTCCGACTACCAACAGTTCCGGAAAATGTTTAAGACAAAATACTGGTCTGAGACCACCCAGAACTTGATCCGTGACAATATTTGTAATGGAAGATACAGGTCACAATTAGGTAGCAGTATGACGGCATATTTCTTGGGGAAGGTGTGTATGGCAAAACACCTTGATCCAGCAATCCCAGAAGAATGTTTAGTGAACAAGATATCGTATCACTATGATGAGGACATTATCAGGGCCCGGAGAGGTAGTCAGATCAAGACGATCCAGGGAATGACCGAGTTACTAGAGGGATACGAGAACGAGGAGTATTGTCGGCAGAGCAGGAAGAGAAATGAGAGACCAGAAGTAAGGCCGACTACCTACCACAAAAACGGCAATAACCATACAAGTAACCGGAACCAGCCCAGTAATTACGACGGCCCTAACAACCCGCCGCGTAATAACCAGTTTAACAGTAATTTTAACGGCGTTAGGAATAACAACCCCTACTCAAACAATAGAAACAATTTTTATCAACAAAATAATAATGTCCCATACAGTCAGAGAAATCCATATCCCAACAATAATGGTGACAGACCTTACCCACCTAACCGAAATTACTATAATAATAATTTTAGTAATAACAATAATAGCAATAGTAATAACCGAGTGTCGCGCCCTAGGGTAAATTTTATAAGAGCAGAAGATCGCGGACCCAGGAGATATTATCAACCGAGGAGGAGCAGCTTCCACGGCGCCAACCGAAGATGGAGTAGTGCGGAACGAGACGGCCCAAGACACGAACAGGGAAGACGAAGTACCAGCCTGGAAGATTTTGGCAGACAACCGAACAGGGCGTTAAACATCAACCAGGGTACAGAACGTCAGGAGACAAACCAGAGTTTCCCGAACGATGCCTCGGTCAATAATAACATAAACACTGACCAAAATACTTTAAACGAGAGGAGGCAGTAATCAACAACGATGACCCGTTACTGCTTATACTTCCTGGGTTAGAAAAGGATGATTTGCAACAAGCAAACAATAATAAGAATATCACTATCATAAGTAACCATTATCTGAAAGACATAGGAACTGAACTTTTGGAAGAGAACGAGAAGAGTCTCAGCAACAGTAATAATGAGATAATTTATATAACAGCGGAGGTGGAAGGAGTTCCCGCTAAAATAATGATAGACACAGGAGCTAATATTTCAATAATAAACTCCAATGAGTTGGAGAGAATACAGAGTACATGTGGTAAAACTTTGCCAATGTTACCAGTCAACAACATTGTGTTGGTAGGTGCAACTGGCCGCCAGAATAAAACCATTAGGAAGCAAGTTTCCTTAAGTGTCGTTAGCCGTGATATAGCTTTAGACATGGAATTTTTAATCGCCACCGGATTACCATTTGACATCTTAGTCGGTTGCGATATTCTTCGTAGATATTCGGCAGTAATCGATCTTAATTTAAATAGAGTATCACTTTTCCCAGACGGAGTAACATGGACCGCAGATTTGGTAGGAAACACAACTATACTTCCCAGCCCTATACATCAACAACTTCGTAAAATAAATGTTATTAGAAACAGCCCTCTTTCTAAACCCATAATATACAATCATGGAGGAGAGGATTTATGGTCAGTTAAGATCCAAGAAATACGGAATTTTCAGTGCAGAAGCGATAACGAGAAAATACCAACACATCTGGCTGATCGTCTAATCGCTATATATGAGAAATACAAGGCGGTGTTTTCTGATGAACCAGGGAAGGTAAAAAACTACCAGTGCCAACTTCGTTTTAAAGAAAACGTAGAGTTTAACCGGAGGTCATATCCAATAGCGCAGTCGCTCAAAGAAGCCGTGAGAACAGAGATAAACAAGATGATAGATAATGACATAATTGAGATTAGTCAATCACCTTACACTAGTCCAATTATTGCTGTTCCGAAGAAAGACGGACAAGTCCGGCTCTGTTTAGATGCGCGTGAGTTGAATAAGACAATTGTGAATGACAGAACTTCTCCCGGTGAAATAGAAGAAATCTTAAAGCGTTTTCATGGTACTAGATTTATTAGCACCTGGGATACGGTCTGTGGTTATTGGCAGGTAGAGCTGCATCCACAAAGCCGCCAGTATGTAGCGTTCATTTTCGAAGGGCGCAATTACCAGTTCAAGAGACTGCCCTTCGGACTTGTCAATTCTGTCGCCATATTTGTGGCATGCATGGACCAGATTTTGGGACCAGAAGCGCTCCAATTTACCACCGTCTATGTTGACGATTTACTAATTACATCCGGAACCTGGGAGGAGCACTGTTACAGAGTGGAATTTGTACTAAACAAACTAGCGCAGAACAACATAACACTGAAGTTGGAGAAATCCAAGTTCATAGCGCGCGAGGTACAATTCTTGGGTTTCAACCTAGACGACCGAGGTATTACCCCAGCAGCAGAAAAAGTGGAGGCAATTCAGAGGTTCCCGCAACCAAGAAACAGGAAACAATTGCAATCTTTCCTCGGACTCTGTAACTATTACAGGAAGTTTCAGAGCCGATATTCCGAGTTGACCGCCAAGTTTCAACCACAGTTATCTGCCAAAAACAAATGGACTTGGGGTGAAGATCAAGATATTACTTTCCGTTTGATAAAAGAGAAGTTTCTGGAGAGTGTCATACTTCGTCACCCAGATTTTAAGAAACCGTTTTTTCTAAACTGTGACGCTAGCGACCTAAGCTTAGGAACGACATTATACCAGGAAGATGAGGAGGGACAACATCTGGTAATAAGCTTCGCTAGTCGCACACTGAACCAGTGCGAAAAGAACTACAGTGTGACAGAAAAGGAATTGTTGAGCGTGGTGTTCGCATGCAGCAAGTTCCGGACGTACATTCTCGGATATCAAGTCTCGGTACGAACTGATCATAAATCCATCTCGTTCCTTCGTAGGTGCAAATTGAGTCACGGCCGATTGGCTAGGTGGGTACTCGCCCTACAAGAATATGACCTGAAATGGGAATACATTCCAGGAAAGAGGAACGTGGTAGCGGATGTGTTGTCACGTATAAATCTGGAAGATCAGACTTTCGAGGGAGAGAAGGAGAGCTTAGTAAAAATTTATAACATATTCTCGACCAGAGCCGATTTACAAGCTTTGCTAATAAATATTCGAATCCATCAGCAGTCTGATCCTAAGCTGAAAAACATTGTGAGTCGTTTGGAAGCCAATGATGAAACCATTTCTAAATATTACCACCTTAACAAGGGAATTCTATTCATAAAAACCGCCTTGGACGATGAGACATGGAAGGTGATAATCCCACACCAAATCGAAAAGGAGGTCATCATCGATTATCATGTCAGGTATGGTCATATGGGAGCGTTAAAAGTAATACAGGCTCTAGAGGAAAATTGTAAGATCAAGAATATCAACCGCAAGGTGAGAACATACATCAAATCCTGTAAGATCTGCCAATGTGCCAAAATAAACAATGAAAGGACAGAGGGTATCATGATACCAATAACTTCCAACGCAAAACTGGAAAAAGTGTTTTTGGATATCTGCGGGCCATTTCCCCGTAGTGGTGGTCGACACAGATATAAATACTTGGTAATCATAATGGATAACTACACCAAGTATATAAGGCTATATCCGGTTAATCGGGCAACAACAGCAAAGGTTTTGGCGGTGATTATCGATTTGTATATCCCAGAGATCGGTAGACCATTTTCTATTATTACCGACCATGGTACACAATTTAAGGGGAGGAGATGGCGAGACACTTTATTAGCACTTGGGGTCAAAACGTATAAGACATCAGTCTACCACCCAAGTAGCAATCCGGCTGAGAGAGTACTAAGAGAAGTGGGTAGGATATTGCGCACGTACTGTCATAACCAACAGAAAAAGTGGCAAGAGTACCTAGCAGCGACAGAAACATTCCTAAATTACGCCCACCATCCAGCTATAGGAATTCCACCATACTCAGCCATGTATGAGAAGCCGACTCCCCGAGACATTGAACAAATCATTGAATTTCCAACGAACAACAATAGGAAATTCAACCAGTTGAAGTTTTACAATAAGGTAGCAGAAGATCAGGAAAAACGGCAAGCCAAATACCAGAAGGTAATAGGGCGAATTGTAACATATAAAGAGGGTGAAAAAGTCCTCCTAAAAAATAGAAAGCTGCCTAGCACCTTAGAAGGCATAACCAAAAAACTACTATTACTATACACTGGCCCATATGTTGTGGTAAATGATAAGCATAACAATACATATGAGTTGAAGGAAATCGTTTCAGGAAAAATCAAAGGAGTGTACAATCAAGCTTCTATGAAGAAATATTATGAAGAATGAGTTGTGAGTTTTGGAATTTAGAATTTAATTATATTTTTAAAAAAATTATAAAATATGTAAGGACAACTTACAACATAATAATTTGAACAAACCTTTTGGAAGAAAGAGAAAGAAAAAGAATTTTTTATATATTTTTTAAAAATCCTAAAATAAAGTAAGTACATCTTACAACCTAATATTTTGAAAAGAACATTCTGGAGAATTATAAGAAGAAGGAATTTAGAATTTTGAATTTAATTTTGAGAAAATTCTAAAATATGTAAGAACAACTTACAACCTAATAATTTGAAGAAAAAAACTTTATGGAAGAAAGAAAAAGAAAGACTTTTGAATTGAAATATAATTATAAAAATTTAAATTTGAGTAAGTACATCTTACTACAACCTGATGATTTTGGAACGAACTTTATGGAAGAAAGAAAAAGAAAGAAGTTTTGAATTGAAATATAATTATAAAAATTTAAAATTGAGTAAGTACTTCTTACTACAACCTGATAATTTAGAACAAAACATTTTGGAAGAATTAAGAAGAAAGGAATTTTGAATTTAATATACAAAAAATTTAAAAATAAAGTAAGACCAACATACTATAACTAAGTTTGTGAGAAAAATTTATGGTAAATAATTAAGAAGAATTTGAATTTGGAGAAATACCAAAACATTCAGAAATAATAGTAAAATCACAATACTATAAACAATTCTGAATGAAACAATTCTGGGAATAAATGAATTAAACAGAATTTGAATGTTGATAGAACGTCAGAACTTTGAAACAAGATAAGATCAACATATTACAAGGATTTATGAGAAATATTTTTCAATTAAATAAAAAGAATAGTTTGAATTTTACATTAAAACTAACCAAGTTCCAAAAAATAATTATGTGTCAATTATGATTGAATTGAGAAGAAAATAAAGTGATTAATTCAGAAAAGAGAATTAACGTTAATCCAGAATAAATGCTAGACATTCACAATAGCATTTGAAGGAGTAGAGAAGAATAACAAAAAAGAGTGTAATATGCAAGAGAAGAAAAAATTTGGAAGCAAAGAGACTAATTACCTATGAAACGATAATGAAAACAGTTAATTAAGAGCGAAGAAGAACAACTCATACCAAACAGATGGAGAAGATGATTTTGAACCAATGATAATAATAAGACCTATATGAAATGCAAAGAGAAGAAGTACCACATGAAATATGATATAAATGAATTAATGTTAATGAATGCGAAGGCGGATTAATAACTTTCTAAGAGAAAGGAAAGAACCAAAATGTTTAAATAAAATGATCAATATAACAACCTGTATATCCAATGTAAAGATACAATGTTAAAAAATTAAATATAATGTATTAAGACCATTCAAATAATGAATAAGAAAGACTATATATAAAGACCATGCTAATACCATGATGAGTAACCAGAAGAAAATATAAAGAGAATTCAGATGGAGAAGAAAGAGAGTTACACTGTAAACAGTAACCAGAATTATTAAAAGAAAGGTTTTCAACCATAATAAAATTAAATATATCAGACAAGTTAAGAGTTTTGAAAAAATATATATGTAATGAGTATAATAATGATTATGAAGATTTATTAAGATAGAAAATGTGAGATAATCTGAGAGACTACGAAGTGGAGAATCCAAAGATATTTTTATTAGTCGAAAATGAGACTACTTTTTATTTATTTATTCGATGACTGACTGAAGATAATTCCAGCAGCATTATGTTTTTGAGCAGGGATGGATATGCCTCTATACTCAATTTATAGAAGTGGTGTATGGCCAGCAGAGAAGTAGCGTACAGTGCCCCTCTGATCTGCCCCAGCCCACGTGATAGGGAATGTTAGGGAATTAATATCCCAAGGATGCAACACGAAGTTGATAAAGGAAGAAAATGTATTACAATAATAATATATCTCAGAAGACACTAACCATCCGAAAAGGATCAGTTGTAAAACAAGTAACCATATATATAAAATTAATTAAACTCTAATATAAAAAAGTCGATATAAAAATGGAGAAGAAAATGAATTATAAGAAATAATGAAATTATCATAAGAAATTATTTCATCCATAAACATGTCTGAAATAATTACTTCTGGAGGAGAGCAATCTGTAGCGTGACAGATGTATGCATAATATTGAATGGCAATTGATCATTAGAATAATGAAGTTATAATATTTAAATTTGGAAGAAAGCATTAAGTTTAATATAAATAGATTAATTCATAGCAACTGTGGAAAGAAATCATTATTATAAAGAAAATACAAGTTCAAATAAAAGGAGTTACTAGTGATGAGTCATCCAAGACCAGTCTCATAACCAAAGGTTTTCAAGGTATAACCCAGGAAGGTAAAAAAGTAAATAACAAAGCAGTACTGAATATGACCAAACCCACAACGAGGAAGAATAAATAGAAGAGAAACCCTAAAATAAGCCAAGATCAAACAATACAGGTGGTGTATTTCTGAAATAAAGAAGAAGATGGACAAGATCCCAAGAAACCTGATGGCATCAAGAAGAAGATGGAGAAGATACCAGTCCCAGAAGGCAGGAGAAAAGAAGACTGATGAAAGAAGAAGAAGGCAGCATCCTGAAGAAGATGTCATGCTCTTATAAAAGACACCCAAATCCCTATATCCCCAAAATAAATATTTAAAAATAAAAGTATAACGAAATAAAAACCACATGTATACAAATTTAAGAGAGAGAAGTGTATAAAGTAAAAGTTGCCTGTGAACTAAGATGAAACAATAATATAGTACCCATGGAACAAATCTCCATTGAAAAAACGCTAAACAATTTATTATGTTAATAAGACTATACGACCATTTAGCATTAACATAATATATAAGTGCAAAGTGAACCAGTGATAGTTTTGGGTATTATAAAAAATGAACCTTGTGTTTCATTCTTGGCAATCACAAACATTGAATGCAATGAAATATACATCTTTCAATGACTTGAAATGTGTACTGTGACAATATGTAGTTCATAAGACATGAATCTGTTTAAAATAACATTTTGTTTTACATGAAAAAAGAAAAACAGATTTCATAGTGCTTTTTGAACGGTTCATACTATTTATTTGTTAATGACAGGGTACAATTCAACAAAGACAATGTATAAAAGACGGTATAAAAACTGTAGAATCCTACTTATAATAATAGTTAGAAATAAGAATATAAATATAAGGTTTTTATGTATATAGTATAAGAATGTTTAAAAATGTTTTAGATATAAGGCCATTTGTTTGGGTCTGATACAACTAACATCAGAACTATAAAAATAGTTACTACTTGTAAATAGTAGAGAGTAATTAAGATGTTAGTTAGTAAAAAACCTTTTTTGTAAGCCATATTTCCATGTTTAGAAATAAGGATTTTGTTGTAAGATGTCTGACTTGAAGACAACCATTTATTTAAAAAAAAAAAATATTCTTTATTTGGTTTAACTGTTATTTGTATTGTAACCAATACTAATTGTTTTTGTGTAATTTGAAAACATGTTTAATTTATAATACTATATGTAAAAGTCAGAGAGGGTATCACACATCATATATTGTTTGTAAAATATTTTGTAAAAAAAATTGTTAAAAAATCATAAGCCAAAAGAATGGAAACCAAACTTCATCAAAACAGAGAAATTGCTCATTTAAATGCAAATAAACAAAAGGGGTTTAGACAAAATAAACTTGAGATCAAGCCATATAATTGCACATACCATTTAGGAAGATTTTAATAAATTATATTCAGAATTATAAATAAAAATGAAAATGACTAAACTCAGAAATTTAGACATGGGAGTCATATATTCCAGAATAATGTTTCAGAATACAACTAATTCAATTAATTACCAGAAAATCAGGGAATATAAGCCTTTTAATACAATATAGGATTATTAATATTATATATAACGGATAAAATGGCTGAATTTATATAATGACAGGAAGTAAATTTTGATGTTTTGACTTTTCAGAGTATACCAAACTGAAAGTAAAATTACTATTTTTTGGACAGAAAACACTATAAAACGGCATTATTTAATCTGAAAATAAGCTGAATGAACTGAAAGATTAATTTAAATAACATCTAGTGAATAAAATTGATAAATAACCCAAGTTTAGGTATTTATATAGTGAAATATTAAAGTGTGCACAGGATATGAAAATATATTTGAACAATGTTAAGAATAATATTATATTGGCTAAGAGTTTAATTGAAACTGGAGGAAATAGTTAGTTGATTATTGGTATTCGAACGGTTAACATAAACGAGAGTTTTGTGACGATCTAACCTATCTTACAACGGTGAAGTTAAGCGGCGAATAGTACGTTACT
This sequence comes from Magicicada septendecula, assembly GCA_034769895.1. Taxonomy (NCBI): domain Eukaryota; kingdom Metazoa; phylum Arthropoda; class Insecta; order Hemiptera; family Cicadidae; genus Magicicada; species Magicicada septendecula. Next base: position 303,297,311 of record CM068373.1, on the reverse strand, counting down.
GTGAAATCGAGAGTGACTTATAAAATCCTTCCAGAACATATACATTGTGGCAAAAACAATCAAGAAACACTAATTAACACTAAACAATACATATCTACTCCGAAAAACACCACAAAACACCAGAAAACTGTATAATACCTTAACCAAATTAGTGTCGGAATTGGGAAAAGTGTTTTGACTTATAATTACACAGATATACTAAATACAACCCAGAAACATTACACCAGTCACTACACAACATTTAACAAGAGATTTGCAGACACCAGAACAGGAATATTGCCAGAAAATACATTATTTGGAACGCAACAGGAACGAGCGACATTTTGATCAACTTGACGGCAGCCATCTTTCTTTGACAATTCCAATGCCTCTCCTAGTTCAACACAGCTGTTTGGTGAAAACAATTATTTTATTTTCAAATTATTATTCAATGTTTGTGTTTAGTAATAATTATTAATTTGATGTAACGTTATACTTTTTAAATATTAGCCCGATTTCTCTGACTTTGATAATAATTGGCTGTTTAAAGAACCCTGTATAATTTTTATATAATATACTTTGTAACTTTTTCGATAACCTGAGAGTCGATAATAATCGATAAGAGTAAAATTGCTATTAATTAATAAAACATTAATATTCTTCAACACTAAATAGTTCTTCATTTCATAAATATTACTAGTTATCATTAATATAATTATAATTAATAATCTATCAGTACTTTACCACCTATAAGTGAAGACAACCTAAAAAAAATAAAAAGGTAAACAAGTATCGATTGGTTTGAAGACAATCTTATGAGTGGTGATAGTTTATTTAAAATATACCAAAACTTTAATAAAAATTTTCAGAAGAGCATTACACTTTTTAAAACTTCACAGCCCTATATTAATTAATTGATTGTAATTAATTAATTAATAAAATTAAAAAAATTTTTTTTTTTTTAATTATTTTTTTTTTATAAACATAATTTTTTTTTTAAATTTTCTTCAAAACAATAATTTTTGTTTTGAAACTTTCTGTGAAGCTGAACATATATTTCTTCATCAACATTACGCTACTCGACCGGTCTTGCTACCATTGAGACTCGACCAGCTGGGAAACGTAAGGAAGTGTTTCAGGCCAGTAAGACGTCGAGAGCCACACCAATTAAACACCAATTAAACATATTACATTACAACTTATATATAAATATTATTACAAATTGGCGCACAACTTTAGGGGCTTTAATTAGCGATTGGAAGGCCAATACATTCTGCCCAATCACTAGTTGGAGCTAGGCAACAGCTACAAAGCCAGAGAATTTCAAGGGAAAATGCAACGACGTGCGACATCTAAGAAACGGGCGGCGGAGGCCGAAAAAGAAATAGAAATCGATATGGACAACAAAGAGGCAACGCCAGTAGAGGTGGAAGAGTTTTTACCGCCGGTGTTGTCCAAACAAACTGAACAACCGGAGATACCCACACAGACAGGGGAAGTCAATATCCAAGAGGAACGACCTGAGAAATCCAAAACAGTAGAAGGTCCAATTCTAGAGAGAATGATGGAAATGTTCCTTCAAATGAGTCAGAGAATAGAAGAGAGCAACAAATCCAACAAGGAAGAGTTGAAGAAGGAAATGGAGGATAATAGTAAGAAATTGAATCAGGAATTGAAGGAAGACTTGAGTAAGAAAATGGGGAGTGATAACCAGTCCTTGAAAAAAGATTTAGGAAATAAAATCGAAACAACAAACAAGAAGATGGAAGAAGAGATGGGGAAGAAGTTAGAAGAATTGAAGGAAGACAATCAGTCCCTGACGAAGAAGATGGAAGAAAACAGCAAGAAGATGGAAGAGAGGATGGGAGGAAAGTTAGAAGAATTGAAGAAGGATAATCAATCCACAAAAGAAGAGTTGACTGGGATGAACAAGAACATGGAAGAATTGAAGGAAGACAACCAATCGTTCAAGGAAGAATTCAAGGCGACGAAAGAAGAATTGATTAATAAAATTGAAAATACTAATCAGAAAATCGATGAAACCAGGAAGAAGATAGAGAAGAACAACCGACAATTGAAGGAAGAGTTGAAAGAAGATAACAGGAAGTTGGAAGAGAAGATGGGGGAGAAGCTGGAAGAATTGAGAGAGGACAATCAAATTCTAAGAGAAGAGTTAAGGGAGGTAAATCAGGAGAATTTGGACAAACTGGATGAAAGGATGGAATTGTTGCGAGAAGAACTGAATAAAGAAATCACTGTTAACAAAAAAGCAATGAATAAGAAGATGGAAGAAGAAAATATAATGGTCAATCGACAGATTCGAGAGATTGATGGAAAGTGCAACCAGACCGAAAAGGAGGTCCATGAGTTTAAAGAAGTGGTGAACACCAAGTTCACAAATATTGAAGAACATAGTCGTAGGAAGGTAGAAGAACAGAGGAAGGAAAATCAAGAAGAGTTCGGAAAAGTACGCAACCAAGTCACAGAGCGATGTAATGATATACAAGAGACCATGGCCAATATCACCGGTCAGGTGCGACAAAGCCGAGAGGAGATGGAAGCGATTAGAAACAGACCGACTCATTTTACCGGATTGCCTGTCAACGAAAGCCGAGAGTGGCTCAACTTCCGGCAATACAAACGCAAGCCGATGGAGTTCCTGGCTAGGGTAGAAGAATATTTGACCAAGCATAAAATTACCCAATGGAGCCATAGCAGGGAGATATTCGACGAGTCTTTCCGAGACATAACAGATAATTGGTGGATGGCCAACCGGAGTGAAATTTCCGACTACCAACAGTTCCGGAAAATGTTTAAGACAAAATACTGGTCTGAGACCACCCAGAACTTGATCCGTGACAATATTTGTAATGGAAGATACAGGTCACAATTAGGTAGCAGTATGACGGCATATTTCTTGGGGAAGGTGTGTATGGCAAAACGCCTTGAGCCAGCAATCCCAGAAGAATGTTTAGTGAACAAGATATCGTATCACTATGATGAGGACATTATCAGGGCCCGGAGAGGTAGTCAGATCAAGACGATCCAGGGAATGACCGAGTTACTAGAGGGATACGAGAACGAGGAGTATTATCGGCAGAGCAGGAAGAGAAATGAGAGACCAGAAGTAAGGCCGACTACCTACCACAAAAACGGCAATAACCATACAAGTAACCGGAACCAGCCCAGTAATTACGACGGCCCTAACAACCCGCCGCGTAATAACCAGTTTAACAGTAATTTTAACGGCGTTAGGAATAACAACCCCTACTCAAACAATAGAAACAATTTTTATCAACAAAATAATAATGTCCCATACAGTCAGAGAAATCCATATCCCAACAATAATGGTGACAGACCTTACCCACCTAACCGAAATTACTATAATAATAATTTTAGTAATAACAATAATAGCAATAGTAATAACCGAGTGTCGCGCCCTAGGGTAAATTTTATAAGAGCAGAAGATCGCGGACCCAGGAGATATTATCAACCGAGGAGGAGCAGCTTCCACGGCGCCAACCGAAGATGGAGTAGTGTGGAACGAGACGGCCCAAGACACGAACAGGGAAGACGAAGTACCAGCCTGGAAGATTTTGGCAGACAACCGAACAGGGCGTTAAACATCAACCAGGGTACAGAACGTCAGGAGACAAACCAGAGTTTCCCGAACGATGCCTCGGTCAATAATAACATAAACACTGACCAAAATACTTTAAACGAGAGGAGGCAGTAATCAACAACGATGACCCGTTACTGCTTATACTTCCTGGGTTAGAAAAGGATGATTTGCAACAAGCAAACAATAATAAGAATATCACTATCATAAGTAACCATTATCTGAAAGACATAGGAACTGAACTTTTGGAAGAGAACGAGAAGAGTCTCAGCAACAGTAATAATGAGATAATTTATATAACAGCGGAGGTGGAAGGAGTTCCCGCTAAAATAATGATAGACACAGGAGCTAATATTTCAATAATAAACTCCAATGAGTTGGAGAGAATACAGAGTACATGTGGTAAAACTTTGCCAATGTTACCAGTCAACAACATTGTGTTGGTAGGTGCAACTGGCCGCCAGAATAAAACCATTAGGAAGCAAGTTTCCTTAAGTGTCGTTAGCCGTGATATAGCTTTAGACATGGAATTTTTAATCGCCACCGGATTACCATTTGACATCTTAGTCGGTTGCGATATTCTTCGTAGATATTCGGCAGTAATCGATCTTAATTTAAATAGAGTATCACTTTTCCCAGACGGAGTAACATGGACCGCAGATTTGGTAGGAAGCACAACTATACTTCCCAGCCCTATACATCAACAACTTCGTAAAATAAATGTTATTAGAAACAGCCCTCTTTCTAAACCCATAATATACAATCATGGAGGAGAGGATTTATGGTCAGTTAAGATCCAAGAAATACGGAATTTTCAGTGCAGAAGCGATAACGAGAAAATACCAACACATCTGGCTGATCGTCTAATCGCTATATATGAGAAATACAAGGCGGTGTTTTCTGATGAACCAGGGAAGGTAAAAAACTACCAGTGCCAACTTCGTTTTAAAGAAAACGTAGAGTTTAACCGGAGGTCATATCCAATAGCGCAGTCGCTCAAAGAAGCCGTGAGAACAGAGATAAACAAGATGATAGATAATGACATAATTGAGATTAGTCAATCACCTTACACTAGTCCAATTATTGCTGTTCCGAAGAAAGACGGACAAGTCCGGCTCTGTTTAGATGCGCGTGAGTTGAATAAGACAATTGTGAATGACAGAACTTCTCCCGGTGAAATAGAAGAAATCTTAAAGCGTTTTCATGGTACTAGATTTATTAGCACCTGGGATACGGTCTGTGGTTATTGGCAGGTAGAGCTGCATCCACAAAGCCGCCAGTATGTAGCGTTCATTTTCGATGGGCGCAATTACCAGTTCAAGAGACTACCCTTCGGACTTGTCAATTCTGTCGCCATATTTGTGGCATGCATGGACCAGATTTTGGGACCAGAAGCGCTCCAATTTACCACCGTCTATGTTGACGATTTACTAATTACATCCGGAACCTGGGAGGAGCACTGTTACAGAGTGGAATTTGTACTAAACAAACTAGCGCAGAACAACATAACACTGAAGTTGGAGAAATCCAAGTTCATAGCGCGCGAGGTACAATTCTTGGGTTTCAACCTAGACGACCGAGGTATTACCCCAGCAGCAGAAAAAGTGGAGGCAATTCAGAGGTTCCCGCAACCAAGAAACAGGAAACAATTGCAATCTTTCCTCGGACTCTGTAACTATTACAGGAAGTTTCAGAGCCGATATTCCGAGTTGACCGCCAAGTTTCAACCACAGTTATCTGCCAAAAACAAATGGACTTGGGGTGAAGATCAAGATATTACTTTCCGTTTGATAAAAGAGAAGTTTCTGGAGAGTGTCATACTTCGTCACCCAGATTTTAAGAAACCGTTTTTTCTAAACTGTGACGCTAGCGACCTAAGCTTAGGAACGACATTATACCAGGAAGATGAGGAGGGACAACATCTGGTAATAAGCTTCGCTAGTCGCACACTGAACCAGTGCGAAAAGAACTACAGTGTGACAGAAAAGGAATTGTTGAGCGTGGTGTTCGCATGCAGCAAGTTCCGGACGTACATTCTCGGATATCAAGTCACGGTACGAACTGATCATAAATCCATCTCGTTCCTTCGTAGGTGCAAATTGAGTCACGGCCGATTGGCTAGGTGGGTACTCGCCCTACAAGAATATGACCTGAAATGGGAATACATTCCAGGAAAGAAGAACGTGGTAGCGGATGTGTTGTCACGTATAAATCTGGAAGATCAGACTTTCGAGGGAGAGAAGGAGAGCTTAGTAAAAATTTATAACATATTCTCGACCAGAGCCGATTTACAAGCTTTGCTAATAAATATTCGAATCCATCAGCAGTCTGATCCTAAGCTGAAAAACATTGTGAGTCGTTTGGAAGCCAATGATGAAACCATTTCTAAATATTACCACCTTAACAAGGGAATTCTATTCATAAAAACCGCCTTGGACGATGAGACATGGAAGGTGATAATCCCACACCAAATCGAAAAGGAGGTCATCATCGATTATCATGTCAGGTATGGTCATATGGGAGCGTTAAAAGTGATACAGGCTCTAGAGGAAAATTGTAAGATCAAGAATATCAACCGCAAGGTGAGAACATACATCAAATCCTGTAAGATCTGCCAATGTGCCAAAATAAACAATGAAAGGACAGAGGGTATCATGATACCAATAACTTCCAACGCAAAACTGGAAAAAGTGTTTTTGGATATCTGCGGGCCATTTCCCCGTAGTGGTGGTCGACACAGATATAAATACTTGGTAATCATAATGGATCACTACACCAAGTATATAAAGCTATATCCGGTTAATCGGGCAACAACAGCAAAGGTTTTGGCGGTGATTATCGATTTGTATATCCCAGAGATCGGTAGACCATTTTCTATTATTACCGACCATGGTACACAATTTAAGGGGAGGAGATGGCGAGACACTTTATTAGCACTTGGGGTCAAAACGTATAAGACATCAGTCTACCACCCAAGTAGCAATCCGGCTGAGAGAGTACTAAGAGAAGTGGGTAGGATATTGCGCACGTACTGTCATAACCAACAGAAAAAGTGGCAAGAGTACCTAGCAGCGACAGAAACATTCCTAAATTACGCCCACCATCCAGCTATAGGAATTCCACCATACTCAGCCATGTATGAGAAGCCGACTCCCCGAGACATTGAACAAATCATTGAATTTCCAACGAACAACAATAGGAAATTCAACCAGTTGAAGATTTACAATAAGGTTGAAGTTTTACAATAAGGTTGAAGTTTTACAATAAGGTAGCAGAAGATCAGGAAAAACGGCAAGCCAAATACCAGAAGGTAATAGGGCGAATTGTAACATATAAAGAGGGTGAAAAAGTCCTCCTAAAAAATAGAGAGCTGCCTAGCACCTTAGAAGGCATAACCAAAAAACTACTATTACTATGCACTGGCCCATATGTTGTGGTAAATGATAAGCATAACAATACATATGAGTTGAAGGAAATCGTTTCAGGAAAAATCAAAGGAGTGTACAATCAAGCTTCTATGAAGAAATATTATGAAGAATGAGTTGTGAGTTTTGGAATTTAGAATTTAATTATATTTTTAAAAAAATTATAAAATATGTAAGGACAACTTACAACATAATAATTTGAACAAACCTTTTGGAAGAAAGAGAAAGAAAAAGAATTTTTTATATATTTTTTAAAAATCCTAAAATAAAGTAAGTACATCTTACAACCTAATATTTTGAAAAGAACATTCTGGAGAATTATAAGAAGAAGGAATTTAGAATTTTGAATTTAATTTTGAGAAAATTCTAAAATATGTAAGAACAACTTACAACCTAATAATTTGAAGAAAAAAACTTTATGGAAGAAAGAAAAAGAAAGACTTTTGAATTGAAATATAATTATAAAAATTTAAATTTGAGTAAGTACATCTTACTACAACCTGATGATTTTGGAACGAACTTTATGGAAGAAAGAAAAAGAAAGAAGTTTTGAATTGAAATATAATTATAAAAATTTAAAATTGAGTAAGTACTTCTTACTACAACCTGATAATTTAGAACAAAACATTTTGGAAGAATTAAGAAGAAAGGAATTTTGAATTTAATATACAAAAAATTTAAAAATAAAGTAAGACCAACATACTATAACTAAGTTTGTGAGAAAAATTTATGGTAAATAATTAAGAAGAATTTGAATTTGGAGAAATACCAAAACATTCAGAAATAATAGTAAAATCACAATACTATAAACAATTCTGAATGAAACAATTCTGGGAATAAATGAATTAAACAGAATTTGAATGTTGATAGAACGTCAGAACTTTGAAACAAGATAAGATCAACATATTACAAGGATTTATGAGAAATATTTTTCAATTAAATAAAAAGAATAGTTTGAATTTTACATTAAAACTAACCAAGTTCCAAAAAATAATTATGTGTCAATTATGATTGAATTGAGAAGAAAATAAAGTGATTAATTCAGAAAAGAGAATTAACGTTAATCCAGAATAAATGCTAGACATTCACAATAGCATTTGAAGGAGTAGAGAAGAATAACAAAAAAGAGTGTAATATGCAAGAGAAGAAAAAATTTGGAAGCAAAGAGACTAATTACCTATGAAACGATAATGAAAACAGTTAATTAAGAGCGAAGAAGAACAACTCATACCAAACAGATGGAGAAGATGATTTTGAACCAATGATAATAATAAGACCTATATGAAATGCAAAGAGAAGAAGTACCACATGAAATATGATATAAATGAATTAATGTTAATGAATGCGAAGGCGGATTAATAACTTTCTAAGAGAAAGGAAAGAACCAAAATGTTTAAATAAAATGATCAATATAACAACCTGTATATCCAATGTAAAGATACAATGTTAAAAAATTAAATATAATGTATTAAGACCATTCAAATAATGAATAAGAAAGACTATATATAAAGACCATGCTAATACCATGATGAGTAACCAGAAGAAAATATAAAGAGAATTCAGATGGAGAAGAAAGAGAGTTACACTGTAAACAGTAACCAGAATTATTAAAAGAAAGGTTTTCAACCATAATAAAATTAAATATATCAGACAAGTTAAGAGTTTTGAAAAAATATATATGTAATGAGTATAATAATGATTATGAAGATTTATTAAGATAGAAAATGTGAGATAATCTGAGAGACTACGAAGTGGAGAATCCAAAGATATTTTTATTAGTCGAAAATGAGACTACTTTTTATTTATTTATTCGATGACTGACTGAAGATAATTCCAGCAGCATTATGTTTTTGAGCAGGGATGGATATGCCTCTATACTCAATTTATAGAAGTGGTGTATGGCCAGCAGAGAAGTAGCGTACAGTGCCCCTCTGATCTGCCCCAGCCCACGTGATAGGGAATGTTAGGGAATTAATATCCCAAGGATGCAACACGAAGTTGATAAAGGAAGAAAATGTATTACAATAATAATATATCTCAGAAGACACTAACCATCCGAAAAGGATCAGTTGTAAAACAAGTAACCATATATATAAAATTAATTAAACTCTAATATAAAAAAGTCGATATAAAAATGGAGAAGAAAATGAATTATAAGAAATAATGAAATTATCATAAGAAATTATTTCATCCATAAACATGTCTGAAATAATTACTTCTGGAGGAGAGCAATCTGTAGCGTGACAGATGTATGCATAATATTGAATGGCAATTGATCATTAGAATAATGAAGTTATAATATTTAAATTTGGAAGAAAGCATTAAGTTTAATATAAATAGATTAATTCATAGCAACTGTGGAAAGAAATCATTATTATAAAGAAAATACAAGTTCAAATAAAAGGAGTTACTAGTGATGAGTCATCCAAGACCAGTCTCATAACCAAAGGTTTTCAAGGTATAACCCAGGAAGGTAAAAAAGTAAATAACAAAGCAGTACTGAATATGACCAAACCCACAACGAGGAAGAATAAATAGAAGAGAAACCCTAAAATAAGCCAAGATCAAACAATACAGGTGGTGTATTTCTGAAATAAAGAAGAAGATGGACAAGATCCCAAGAAACCTGATGGCATCAAGAAGAAGATGGAGAAGATACCAGTCCCAGAAGGCAGGAGAAAAGAAGACTGATGAAAGAAGAAGAAGGCAGCATCCTGAAGAAGATGTCATGCTCTTATAAAAGACACCCAAATCCCTATATCCCCAAAATAAATATTTAAAAATAAAAGTATAACGAAATAAAAACCACATGTATACAAATTTAAGAGAGAGAAGTGTATAAAGTAAAAGTTGCCTGTGAATTAAGATGAAACAATAATATAGTACCCATGGAACAAATCTCCATTGAAAAAACGCTAACCAATTTATTATGTTAATAAGACTATACGACCATTTAGCATTAACATAATATATAAGTGCAAAGTGAACCAGTGATAGTTTTGGGTATTATAAAAAATGAACCTTGTGTTTCATTCTTGGCAATCACAAACATTGAATGCAATGAAATATACATCTTTCAATGACTTGAAATGTGTACTGTGACAATATGTTGTTCATAAGACATGAATCTGTTTAAAATAACATTTTGTTTTACATGAAAAAAGAAAAACCGATTTCATAGTGCTTTTTGAACGGTTCATACTATTTATTTGTTAATGACAGGGTACAATTCCCCAAAGACAATGTATAAAAGACGGTATAAAAACTGTAGAATCCTACTTATAATAATAGTTAGAAATAAGAATATAAATATAAGGTTTTTATGTATATAGTATAAGAATGTTTAAAAATGTTTTAGATATAAGGCCATTTGTTTGGGTCTGATACAACTAACATCAGAACTATAAAAATAGTTACTACTTGTAAATAGTAGAGAGTAATTAAGATGTCAGTTAGTAAAAAACCTTTTTTGTAAGCCATATTTCCATGTTTAGAAATAAGGATTTTGTTGTAAGATGTCTGACTTGAAGACAACCATTTATTTAAAAAAAAAAAATATTCTTTATTTGGTTTAACTGTTATTTGTATTGTAACCAATACTAATTGTTTTTGTGTAATTTGAAAACATGTTTAATTTATAATACTATATGTAAAAGTCAGAGAGGGTATCACACATCATATATTGTTTGTAAAATATTTTGTAAGAAAAATTGTTAAAAAATCATAGGCCAAAAGAATGGAAACCAAACTTCATCAAAACAGAGAAATTGCTCATTTAAATGCAAATAAACAAAAGGGGTTTAGACAAAATAAACTTGAGATCAAGCCATATAATTGCACATACCATTCAGGAAGAATTTAATAAATTATATTCAGAATTATAAATAAAAATGAAAATGACTAAACTCAGAAATTTAGACATGGGAGTCATATATTCCAGAATAATGTTTCAGAATAAAACTAATTCAATTAATTACCAGAAAATCAGGGAATATAAGCCTTTTAATACAATATAGGATTATTAATATTATATATAACGGATAAAATGGCTGAATTTATATAATGACAGGAAGTAAATTTTGATGTTTTGACTTTTCAGAGTATACCAAACTGAAAGTAAAATTACTATTTTTTGGACAGAAAACACTATAAAACGGCATTATTTAATCTGAAAATAAGCTGAATGAACTGAAAGATTAATTTAAATAACATCTAGTGAATAAAATTGATAAATAACCCAAGTTTAGGTATTTATATAGTGAAATATTAAAGTGTGCACAGGATATGAAAATATATTTGAACAATGTTAAGAATAATATTATATTGGCTAAGAGTTTAATTGAAACTGGAGGAAATAGTTAGTTGATTATTGGTATTCGAACGGTTAACATAAACGAGAGTTTTGTGACGATCTAACCTATCTTACAACGGTGAAGTTAAGCGGCGAATAGTACGTTACTGTGAAATCGAGAGTGACTTATAAAATCCTTCCAGAACATATACATTGTGGCAAAAACAATCAAGAAACACTAATTAACACTAAACAATACATATCTACTCCGAAAAACACCACAAAACACCAGAAAACTGTATAATACCTTAACCAAATTAGTGTCGGAATTGGGAAAAGTGTTTTGACTTATAATTACACAGATATACTAAATACAACCCAGAAACATTACACCAGTCACTACACAACATTTAACAAGAGATTTGCAGACACCAGAACAGGAATATTGCCAGAAAATACATTATTTGGAACGCAACAGGAACGAGCGACATTTTGATCAACTTGACGGCAGCCATCTTTCTTTGACAATTCCAATGCCTCTCCTAGTTCAACACAGCTGTTTGGTGAAAACAATTATTTTATTTTCAAATTATTATTCAATGTTTGTGTTTAGTAATAATTATTAATTTGATGTAACGTTATACTTTTTAAATATTAGCCCGATTTCTCTGACTTTGATAATAATTGGCTGTTTAAAGAACCCTGTATAATTTTTATATAATATACTTTGTAACTTTTTCGATAACCTGAGAGTCGATAATAATCGATAAGAGTAAAATTGCTATTAATTAATAAAACATTAATATTCTTCAACACTAAATAGTTCTTCATTTCATAAATATTACTAGTTATCATTAATATAATTATAATTAATAATCTATCAGTACTTTACCACCTATAAGTGAAGATAACCTAAAAAAAATAAAAAGGTAAACAAGTATCGATTGGTTTGAAGACAATCTTATGAGTGGTGATAGTTTATTTAAAATATACCAAAACTTTAATAAAAATTTTCAGAAGAGCATTACACTTTTTAAAACTTCACAGCCCTATATTAATTAATTGATTGTAATTAATTAATTAATTAAATTAAAAAATTTTATTTTTTTTTAATTATTTTTTTTTTATAAACATAATTTTTTTTTTAAATTTTCTTCAAAACAATAATTTTTGTTTTGAAACTTTCTGTGAAGCTGAACATATATTTCTTCATCAACATTACGCTACTCGACCGGTCTTGCTACCATTGAGACTCGACCAGCTGGGAAACGTAAGGAAGTGTTTCAGGCCAGTAAGACGTCGAGAGCCACACCAATTAAACATATTGCATTACAACTTATATATAAATATTATTACAATACATACGTTCACCTTCACGATACATGGTAATAACTTGTCAGAGATTCTGGGTCGACTGGGGTTGATTTTGCGGCCGTGAGTAGGGAAGCGGCGCAGTTCACACGCCGAGAGAAAAGTAGTTCGTACTTTTATTATTATTATTTTTCCATTAATTAACTACTATTAATTATCCTACCTTTTCTTTATTGAGTTAGGTATTTCATTTATTATTATCACGTCTTTTTATTTAATTAGAATGATTATTAGTATTCGCTTCATAACAGTATAATTTGCATGTCCGTACTAGCCTTTTTACAAGTTGGTACAGGTATATAGGTACAGAGGGGAGGGTGGATTATTTTCTCACGTGTTATTTTGAATAAAAATTATTTTGTGCTATTTAAATTGCCATTAAATCGTCACAAAGTTCAGCGTGTGTATCATCAGGACACCATCCCAAAAGAATCCACGAGGGAAGGACACGTGAGATATATGCATCGCCATGAGCCATCTCGCCGCATCAAATTGGAATATCTTCACTCAAGTAACAAATTCAGATCTGAACTTTATATAAACTGTTTTCAAACAATATTTCAAAAAACATAACATTTGTGTATGTTTAAAAATATATCGTATGAACTATTATTCAATTGGTGTGCAATAAATAATTATAATACCTCCAATATAGACTTGTTGATTTATAAAACACACACCATATTTCTATGCCCAAGAATTAATTCAGTTGTGTTGTCGCAGTATATATATTAACTTTGCCAGAATCTTATAATTCGATTTAAAGGATTTGCTAATTAACGTCACACACACCATTTCTTTGCAATGTGTCAGGCTGAGAAATTTCAAAAGCTTTTATAAGAGTGATTACACATTTATTGTTACTCAGAATTACACAAATAAGTATGATCAATTAAACTATTTAAGAAATTTAAAAATACTAAGTTCTTTAGTAATTTAATCTGCATGTTAACAAATGTTATTCTTCATATAGGCCTACACCAAAAATGACAAAGTTCTGAATTCTTTAAGATAATTACATGATCAAAAATTGATGATTACATTCAATAATGAATACGGTCTACATAAGCTAATGTTACTGAGAGTTGTCTTTTCCTTTCACTTCTTTTTCTGGATCTGAGGACGAGTTTATACATCGTCCGTAAACTCGACTGTTGCCGAAGTGTGTGTGTGTATGTTTGAGATAATTGTAACTTTAATTTCCATTGTTCCTTTCAATTATATCAAAATTATCACAAAAATGATAACAAGTTTATTCTGCTATAAAAGTAAAAGTGTTTCGTCTGTTACGTTGCCCAATGAGAAATTAAATTTGTACCAATTTATATGTGCTAACTCGTTATTTCGAACAAGATATAGACGTTTATAATATTTTCGTTGTTTTAGACAAGCCTACGATTCGATAGATAGGAATAAACTATGTAATATTTTATACGAATTCGACATACCAATGAAACTGGCAAGGATGATAAACTTGACAATGGCTAATACAGAAGCTCGAGTACGAATACAAGGACACATGACAGAAGGATTTGTAATCAATCGAGGGTTAAAATAAGGAGACGGGCTGGCCCGACCTTGTTTAATCTAGCTCTAGAACATGTAATCAGAAAACAGTTAGTAGGAAGAAATAACGTACTGAAAACAAATTGGTCCAATTAGCAGCCTGAGCGGACGACATCAACTTAATGTGTCGGACAAAAAATGCAGCAGAGGAAACGTACTTTGAGCTCAAAGAAAATGCTAGCAATATAGGCCTCAATATCAACATATATAAAACAAAAATATTAGTGAAGACTAGAAGACAATGAAACTACGGAACGATCGACAATATCGAAAAGGTGGACACCTTTAAATACTTGGCAACCATATTAGAAAAAACGCCACAGAAGAAGCAGAAATCCGGAACAGGATAGTCCCCAAGCCAATAAAGCGTATTTCGTCACATCAAGTATCTTCAGATCCAAAGACATCCACAGAAACACGAAACTAAGGATATACAAATCAATAATAAGACCCACCATACGGCAGGAAACATGTATCCTGAACTCCAAAGCAGCAAACACTCTCGATATCTTTGAAAGAAAAATATTACGAAGAATCCTGGGACCAGTTAATGACGTACACGGCTGAAGAATAAGATATAACTTTGAATTGTGTCAAATGTATAAAGAACCACCGCTAACACAATACACAAAACTGTAGTGTCTAAGGTGGGGTGGTCATGTAGCCAGGATGGGGGAAGACAGAATACCACGAAAACTATTGAATACCAGAATCCACCGAAAAAGACCAGTGGGAAGACCGAGGAGAAGATGGGAGGACACGGTGGATGAGGATACGAAAGAAATACTGAAATTGCGTTCCTGAAGGAGGATGGCTACCGACAGAAAAGAATGTGGGGAAAAATTGAAGGAGGCCAGGACCCAACAAGGGCTGTAGTACCATAGGAGGAGGGAGGAGGAACACGTTATTTTATAAATTAGCAACAATACGGTCGTAAATTTTGATTATGATAGTATCGTACATTCATATAACACATTACCATTATAGATGATGCACAGAATTGTACCGTAAACTCATCGTCAGAAACTAGAAAAAAATCGTTCAAAACTCACATATATAATTCTGTGAAACGAGAGTTTCTTCACAAAACGTATCATAAATTCTAGGTTCTCATGAATTACACTTGTTTCTCATTGTTATAAAACACTTCATGTATGATTGCGTAAACATTCCTATTTACATAACATTAACCACAGCAGACTTGTGCAATTACGTGAAGGAATTTGGTCACCACAGACTTTGAAGAATCTGACAATGATGGGGGAAGCTGGTCAAACAGTTAAAATTGATAGGCCTAAGTTTGTTTTCTTGTATGAAACACAACATTGGCCGGCCCTACCTCATCAACGGGTTTTCAGTGGTTCCAACAGGTGGTCTGCGAGAAGTTCAAAAGCGCAAGATCTTGGAATCCTAGGTTTACCAATATATAGTAACGAAATACAGATATATTCCTCTGAATTCGCTTACAAAGTGCAGAGGAAACGTACTACGCGTACAAGAGTAAAAGCGACCGAGTGACAAAAATAAGCAAAGAAATCGGATTAACGCATACGATTACCTTTGAGCAACAACATCGGCCTAAAAGTGAGGCGTCTAGAGAAAAACAGTAGGCCCTAAGGCTTTTTTATTTTTATGATTATAGACAAATAATTTGTTTTTGTACGATAACATACCAGGTTGCCATGAATGAGCTGCTAATAATTAATTATAAAGGTGTTAACGAAACTTTTGAAGATGCCTCATGTATCACCCGGTTAAGTGATGGCATAAAGTTATTTAGCGATGAAATCTACCCGAGTAGAGTTTGGGTGACAGACTGGTTTCTCGAAGAGAAATGAAGATTTTTTGAAACTAGGTAAGCCTCTTATTCAAACCAGAATACGCAAACGATAAATTCTACTCCTGCTCGTCAGAATCAAAAAGTTGTCTTGCTACTAGAGTTATCTTTAAGCCATTCTCTTTACTGTGTCGATTCTCCCGAGTATCATTTCAAATTGACTGCCTCATCACACGCTCTTTTAATTTTGTTAGCATAATCTATGTGCCGGACATTCTACAAAAGCTCATAAGTGTGAAACGCGTGCAAAACCTGCATTATATCATCAATGCGGCATTTAACGGTTCGCTTTCTTAGCCTTTTAGTCTCAAAAAGTTTAACAGCCTTATTTCACTGTTTGATCAGATTATCACTTAAACCTACTGCCTAACATCATGCCAAACAGTGACTGACGTTTAGACAGAGTCAGTTCTACCGCCAGATGTCACGTGACCGCTACTGTCCTCACAACCGGCCGGTAAGATCAAACAGGTTCCACTTCTCTGGCTGCTTCAAAGGCAAGTAACCCTATATCCAGTGTATCCAGAGGAAAAGTTATTTCCACTTAAACTACGAGGGCGGTCTGAAAAGTTCTCGGCCTAACAATGAAACAACTAATTTATAATTTCAATAAGATTTGTATTTTTCAACGTAATCTCCTTTTAGCGTAACACATTTATTTAACCTGTGTTCTAATGCCGCTATCCTGTTCCTGCAGTTTCTGCAGTGGTTTCCTGTAAAGTCTGCAAAATACCCCTCTACAGCTGAAATCACTTCTTCATCCGATGAAAGCTGACCAGCGAGAAAGAGTTTGAGTTTTGGGAAAAGATAGAAGTCTGAGGGAGTCAAATTTGGCGAATAGGGAGGATGGTCCAACAATTCATAGCGGAGATCTCTTAAGTTTCCCATTGCCAAAATACTTTTGTGGGCAAGTACACTGTATTGGTGAAAATTGATTTTTTTCTTACAAACAGAGTCTTCTTTCAAGAATTTTTTTGTCTAGTTTCGATAAAAGATTGGAATAATATTCCCCGGTTATTGTTGCACCCTTTTCAAGGTAATCGATGTTCATTCCAATCGATGCGCTGACGCCATTTCTTTTCCTGCTGATGGAGTTAACTTTGTCTTCTTTGGCGCTGAACAACCAGCTTCTGTCCACTGATTTGACTGTTGTTTGGACTCTGGTGTGTAGTGGTGGATCCAAGTTTCATCTATCGTAATAAACCAACGCACAAAATATGCTTTTTTCTTATTAAAACTCTCCAAACACTGTTCAGATATTTTCATGCGCATGTGTTTTCGATCTGCTGTGAGCACGCGCGGCACCCACCTAGCATAAAACCTTTTTAATTTGCAATTCTTCATGTAAAATATATCCGACGCATTCCTTCGAAAAGTCTCAGCAATTCTGTGCACTTTAATTCAGCGATCGTCCAAAATCATATTATGCACTTTTTCGACGGTTTTCGGAGTTGTTGCCGTTTTTGGACGTCTTTCACGTGAATTGTCTTCCAGGCTGGTATGACTACATTTAAACTCGGCAGTCCATTTTCTAACTGTTGAAAATGGAGGAGGAGAGTCCCCGTACACTTTAACGAAACTTGAATATATTTCGCTTGGTGTTCAACCTTCTTTCACAAAGAACTTTATGACCTCACGTTAGTCAATTTTCTCCATTTTAAGGAATACGGACAACACTTCTGTTTCAAACGGCTGTATAATACAAATATTTTGGTATAATAACCAGAAATTGCACACGCGTGCTAACAATAGATTGGTACCAACATAAGAAAAAAATCGTGATAGTGCTGTCGTCTATGGTCGAGGCCGGGAACTTTTCAGACTGCTTCAGTTTTTCTTCAAGGAGCCCCCCACTAAAGAAAAAAAAAAAATCATACAAATTTTTGTACATAAGAAGAGATGTTTTAGTTTGTACCAATAAATACAGTTACGGTGATTATCCCCTCATGTACGTCCCAACATTCTTATTTACGCAATTCATACCTAACATGCCACTATGGTACGTAGCAACACACACACACACACATAAAAGTTAATTGGTGCGTAATTAGGTCGCCATGTCGTGCTGTAATTATGACTTATGTAACAGAATGTGCTTTTAATTAATGTCCACGTTACATGGATTTGTATACTGGCGAAGTTGTGAGTCAGGAAGCAGACACGCTGGACACGCTGAAGTAGAAGCCTTCAATCACCCCGACACACACAAGGCACTGTTTGTACGCAGCGATACCACATTTACATACAATGTTCACCTCTCCCTCTGATCATACAGTCCACTATACAATGCAGCTTCACCCCGTTCCAAGTTTTGTTTTGAGTTTCGCGTTTCTCATTAACAATAATAGTAGGTCTTTTTTACCTCCAGTAAGCAAGTGTAGGAGCTAAGCAGAGTAGTTATGTGAGCCTTGTTCAGCGTTACAAGGAACCCAGTGTGTCCAGCCCTAGGCCTAATTCTCCCATTACTACCCCACGATATCATTCGAGATACTCGTTCCCACAGGCAGAGTCGACCTGGGGGGGAGGGGAGGCTCAAAAACTCACAATGACTTTATGGTGCTCCCGGTAGCGAAACTGGAACTCTAGTACTATAGTAGCCAAGCGCCATACTCTCTTATCTACTAGACCCATAACGTTTCTAATTACTGTAACTTTATAAGATAAAATACTAGTTCAAATTAATTTTAAATCTGATTAGAGACACTAATTTCATTTCTTCATATTATTTATCTTTTTAATTTCAAATTTTCTACTTCATCACAACCAGCGTCATCATCATCTTTTTCTTCTTCCTCCTCTTCTTCTTTTTCTGTTACCTTTTTCCTGTGTCTTTACTTTTCTTCCTTCCCTTCCACTTGTTGTTGTTGTTGTTGTTGTTGTTGTTGTTGTTGTTGTTGTTGTTGTTGTTGTTGTTGTTGTTGTTCTTCTTCTTCTTCTTCTTCTTCTTCTTCTTCTTCTTCTTCTACTTCTTCTTCTTTTCTATCTTCATCTTCTACTTCCTCGAGTGGTGGCAGTGGTGGTGCTGGTAGTGCTGCTGCTGCTGCAGATTCTTTTCCTCCACCACCTCACCCTTCCATAATCATCTTCGCCAACACTATCATTACCTCCGTTCCACTTCAACCACCTCTGTACTTCTTTAACTACACCACCTCCCCTTTCTATTTATCCTCTTTATTCTTCTCAGTCCTCCTCTCTCTCTCTCTCTCTCTCTCTCTCTCTCTCTCTCTCTCTCTCTCTCTCTCTCTCTCTCTCTCTCTGTTCTGTGTACATCCGCGCGTGTGTGTTTTAACTCACTAGCTTGCCGATTACGTATGTTTCGGTTGTTTACTGATATTATTTTTAATAATACAAGTAAATAAAAGTAAATAAACAAATAAAATTGATGTTTTTACGAGGCACCGTAGTGCAGCTATAAAACGAAAATTTATTTGGCTGTAAAACCTCTGCTCGATGCAGGTAGAAAAATCGACAAATTTATCAGTTTCAGCTGTATGTCATCGCTATACCTCTGGGTCTACTTCTCTATACACTCGTGCGCGCGCGCGCGCGTGTGTGTGAGAGAGAGAGATCGCGCACGTGAATACAGAGGAGTTGAAAAATAAAAGTAAACTCACGAAGACGAACGAAACGAAACCAATAAAACTGAAACGCAAGTGACAACGGAATGCACTAGCTTTCCTGTCAAAGGTCTATGGGACACGTGTTGAATTCGAAATAAAACCGAAGAGAAAAATCTTATGTGGAAAGTGTCAAAGGTCGATTAATCGTCCCCGACGGACATTCTTCTTCACACACACAAATGCCCGTGCGACAAAATGTCAAGGCCAGTCTCAAATAGCGCTAACCTGCTGCTGCGCCGGCCGG
Organism: Magicicada septendecula; assembly: GCA_034769895.1. NCBI lineage: Eukaryota > Metazoa > Arthropoda > Insecta > Hemiptera > Cicadidae > Magicicada > Magicicada septendecula. Next base: position 303,277,359 of record CM068373.1, on the reverse strand, counting down.
GCCGATATGTAGGCCTCCAATTGCCGTAATGTCCTGACATACTTTTGTACAAATACACGCTCTTGTTACATTTTACATTATTTTGCAGCCGTTTTATACACATTAGATAGTTTCGCACATAGTCACTTGAAACGTTTTAATATTCTTGATATTAGTAGGCCTAATATTGTATTACGATAAGATAAAACCGCTTTTTGAACTTAATTTGTTTTAATTTTGCATAGCGCTTTCGAGTCGCGGTGTACTCGTACACGTTCGGTTCTCGAAAACGTTTTCCAAATTCAGCAACAGAACAAAACAATAGATACCCTGGGTGCTTGCGCTGTCCCAGCCGTAGACGTATGGTGAATTTCATTTCGAGGAGGCTCAACAACAATTATAGGTGATAAATATTATGGTTACCCATCTTCTAACAACATACGAGAGTCAGTTGAAAAGTTCGCGAAGCGACATCTGTAGCTTAATGGTAAAACTAAAATTTTTCGTGTGCTGCAAGATTTGTATTTTATGTAAACTCCTGTTAATTTCCAAATCAATCTATCAATTTATTCATTGTTTAGAAGCTGTTTAAAATTGATGTGTCATGCGTGTTTTGAAAAACGGACAAAATCAAATATCGTGGTGTGATTCTTTGCTAAAAATTGTTTAACGCCAATGGAAATTCAAAACGAAATCGTAAGTGTGTCAGGAGATGGTGCGACTTCGAAACCAACCGTCTGTAAGTAGGCACTTGAGTTTAAACGTGGTCGTACGAGCATTGAAAACGTGGTTCCACTGGACTCCCAAAAAATGCAAGAACTCCAGATACGGCAGCCATCTTGCACAACGCTTTTTCACACCAAGTTCTTGAGAAAAAGTATGATGCACACCATCATATAAGATTCTTATGATTTCAGCAAAGTCATCCACTCCTCAATCTGCGATCTTCCAACATCTTATGGAATTTGTTCAATAATGCAATTTTTTGTTACACTTTTTGGACGTCCACTGCTGGGATAGTCTTCAGTGCTTGTACAACAACGTTTCAACTCGAGTGTACCCCACTTACCGTTGTTTCTGAAGACGCAGCATCTCCTAACACATTTACAATTTCGTTTTGATTTTCCATTGGTGTTAAAACGTTTTTACAGAGAATTAATCACAACACGATGTTTGCTTTTGTCCATTTTAAAAACACGCGTGACAGGAAAATTTCAAACAGCTGGTATAAAGCGAATAAATTGACAGATATGTCTGGAAATTAACAGGTGTTCACGGGAAATATACGTCTTGCAGCACACGAAATATTTTAGTTCTACCACTAAGCTATAGATGTCGCTCAGCGAACTTTTCAACTAACCCTCGTATCTGTAGATACATTACATTACTAGATAGAGTAATTATTATTGCCTATCATAGATAATAAAACAATTCTTAGACCTACTTTAAAAGAATAATAAAATGGCATAAATGGCATTAAGTTTTCTCGGCTGAGTGGTACATTTCAGGGGGGGTGAGCCCCCCAAACGTCCCTCTGCCTACGCCTTCAGCTTAGCTCGATAAGCCAAGTTTCTCAAGGTACTGCGCGGGCACGTGTTTGTAGCACTAACAATTTACGTTACGTGTCCCGTTTATATGAACTAGCGTGAGATGTGGAGAATGATGTGTTGTAGGTTTGTGGCTGCACCGTGTCCCATGGCCCGTAGCTGCCGTAAGCTTAGAGACGTGCTGACGTCGTCGTGGGCAATATGACGACCACTGTAGGTGTGCTGCCGTGCCAGAGAGGTCTGGACGACGCGACGTGACCATGAAACTGTGGACGACGAACCCTATTTAGAGGACTAACCTCAGCACTAAATAATGAAAATATGTCTCAAGTGAGAGATCTCATTAAGTATGATGGTTACAAGTGTTGGTTATGAAGTAAATTTAAATCACCAGACTCTTCATGAATTTGTCCTCCAAGATTTGACTCCAGCCGGAGATTTAAACTTTTGATTGTTCCAACGCGGAAACGCTCAACGTGTCATCGCACGTTCTATGAACAAATATTTAGCCAAACAAGGCGCTTATTTGGCCTTGTTTCTCTTACACCCTTGTTTCATATTTGGCACTTACACCCTGATCTCTTAACCACGTGATTATATTCTGTTTCCGAGAATCAGAGCTCCAGGTAACAGTTTTTGAAGCGTAGAGAACATCCAAAACATTATGACGGACCAACTAAAGGCATTGATAGTTGGAAACTTCCTGTATTTTTCTGTGAATTATTGGATGCATTTTTCCCATCAATATCCAAACTATTTCAAAATTATTATTATTATTATTATTATTATTATTACTACTACTACTACTACTACTACTACTACTACTACCACCACCATCACCGCTAGTACTACTACCACTATTATCATCATCATCATCATCATCATCATCATCGTCGTCGTCATCATTATTATTGTAGACTTCGATTTTTAAACGAATTACTTTGTGTATCGCAATTCAATTACATGTCGTAAAATTTCACGATTGTTTTGCGTAGAAAGTGAATGTTCTGTACCAATCGCTGAATTATCTACCTACCATTGGCATAATTTATAAGAAACGATTAGAGGATTCGAAAGCACGGTGCCAAAAGAGAGTGGTAAAAGATAGAGTACAGAATGATGAAACTGTTCAAACAGGTACACAAAAAAAGATAAAAAGATTCTGCAACCACTTTCACCTGAAGGGAATACGCGTGGCTGGGTAAGTTAGGTACAATAGCCTAAACAACATGACTATGATTAGAGGGAAAGCTCTGTGAGAGATACGCTAGGGGAAGGCCAACAGGGCAAAACATTTTCTCTTAAAAAGAACATAAAAGATAAAAATCAAAAAGTTAGAGTAAAAGGAAATTTTTTAGTTCATCGTTTTATTGTACTTGTATAGCCGTTGTGTAAAAGTCCGGCGATTTTTAAAATGATCAATCCACGCGTAGATTTTTCTATCATTCGAAAATTTCTCTCCGTATTTTATCTGCATTTTATAAACAATCCCTGCATGTTTAATTCCCAGTGAGTATAGAAAACGTATCCCTGCTCACAGTTCTTCCTTGGTGAGGTCGAACAATCGAAAGTCAATTTTAAATTGACTTTCAGCACACATATAAACTGCTAACAATAAAAAATATATCCAATAAACAGACGTTGTAGTTTATAACAAAGCAATCAGTGCTGCCCTCTATCTGATCGGGAGGAAAAGAAAAATTTCCAATTACGCTTTGATTTTCCCTTGCATGTACGGAAAAATTTTAAACAGAGGTGATCAGCAGGACGACCGATTTAATGGCTTCTGAATATAGGCGGTTCACCAGTAAGTACAGTGAGGCTGTGTAAATAGTGAGCAGATTCAGAACAAAGAAACCATCAAATGTATGAAATTAAATACTAGACACCCGCTGTACCAGGTGGTAAATATATAACATTAGCAATACAAAAATAAGAGGAATCTTTCGTCAGTAAGAACTGTCGGAGTAAGATCTAAACGTAACCCATACATCAGAACATTTAGTGCCTACATGCATGGTCATGTTGTAGCCAAAACCACTAATCTTATCTTCTCATCAACATCATCTTATCTATATCTTATCTATATTATCTTCTTATCTATATCATCATTAAGGGACGGCACCAAAGCCCACAATTTCCTATCAAGCTTAAATAATGACAAGAAGAAGCAAGTATGGGAACCCATGAAAGTGAACGACAAGCTCCTCACCAGTCCAGTGCAAGTAGCCAACAGTCTTTGCAAATTCTATGCCTCAGTTAGCTCCCTGAAAGTCAGCGGTCCTGAAAGAAAAAGCGTGCAAATGAGCCAAACAACAAGCGTAGCAACTAAAGAAGAGCACCGCTCTATGATTGCCCGTTTCTCTATACAAGAGTTAGAAATAGCTTTAAGGGATTTAAAAAATTGCAAGTCTGCTGGACCTGACAATATTTTCCCAGATTTCCTAAAGAACCTTGGGACCACTGCTAAACTATGTTTCATAAAACTTATCAACCTAACATGGGATAAGCGGATTCCTCACCAATGGAAAAAAGCTGAGATAATCCCCATCTATAAAAAAGGAAAACCTCGAAGCAGCCTGAGCAGCTACAGGCCCATTTCGCTAACCAGCGTGTGCTGCAAAATAGCGGAAAAGATGGTGGAACGCAGACTAAGAACTTTCCTAGAGTCAAGTGGTGCAATCAGCGATGCTCAAGCAGGATTCCGTCAACATCGATCTACAATAGACCAAATAGTTAAATTCACTCAGGCGGTTAAAGACGGCTTCCATCGAAAACAATCGACACTGGCTGTGTTAATCGATTTCAAGGCTGCGTATGACAAAGTTTGGCGCGCACTACTTCTATACAAACTCAGAGAGCTCGGAGTGAAGAACAACATGCTCACATGGATAAAAAACTTTCTAACCGAACGCTACATCAGAACTAAATTCGTTAATACCACTTCTAAGTACAAATTACAGCGACAAGGACTAACCCAAGGCGCAGTAATCAGCTGTCTGCTCTTCAACATTATGATCAATGACTTAACAACAGCGATCAATCCTGGAATATCCTGTCTTCTATACGCAGATGATGTCATCCTGTGGGCAACTACAAGCAGCACCTCCCACCTTGAATCAGTAGTCAACTCTGTTTTAAAAAACGTCGCAATCTGGGCAGACAGCAACAAAATGTTAATAAGTCCTGATAAAACGGTTTTTCAACTTTTTACCCTCTCTACTAAACCTCCAAAAATCGAACTTCAGTATAAAGGAACTAACCTGCCTGAAACTTCGATTGCGAAATACCTGGGCGTCAAGCTAGACACAAAACTGACATTCAACAGCCACATCCAGGAAACCGCTGAGCGGGGAGGGAAGCGCATAAGCTTATTGAAACGGCTAGCAGCGACAAAATGGGGATGTACCCAAGATGTGCTAGCAACCGCATACAAATCATACGTGAGACCCACCATGGACTACGCCTGCGAAGTAACCTCCCTTGCAAGCTCCAATAACCTGAAGAGGCTCGATAAAGTCCAGAACGACGCGCTCAGAATCATCACAGGTGGCGCTTTCTCAACACCAATTCAAGCGATGGAAATTCAAACCGACATAGAGCCACTCACTTCAAGAAGAGAGAAATTAACACTCAAGTTCTGGGAAAGATCTAGACGAGTTGACCACAAACACTGGAACGGTTTTACGCCAGCAAACCATAGATTAAAAACGCAAACTACCCCTATCCAATGGGCTGAGAAACTCAGAGACAAATACAAGGTCAATACGGGAAACCCTGCACCCCTGCAAGTATACAACACTGTTTTTGATGCAACGCCGGTGAAAAGACTAACTCTGATTGACCAGTCGGCGCCAAAATACCTTACAGATCCACATGAACTCAAAAAATCCGCTATAGAAACAATCCACACCCTCTATCCTGAAAAGGAATGGTTGCATATTTTTACTGATGGATCAATGTTACCCAACCGTGGAACTGGTGCCGGAGCATATTCTAAAATTTTCCAAATAAGCTGTGCTGTGGGACTGCACTCCAGCAACTACGACGGCGAAGTCAAAGCTATCCAAATGGCCGCAGAACAACTAGCTAAATGCCAAAGTATCCAACTAAAGCGAGTCGTCTTCTTTATCGATTCTCAAGCCGCCATTGTCGCACTAGCTGAAAAAAGTCCCACGGACTGCATCTTGACGCTCCGTACACGTGAAGTTCTCGCTACCCTCATACATGGCAACTGGGTTGTCCACCTACAATGGATCCCCAGCCATGTTGGTGTTAACGGAAATGAAGAAGCGGACAAGCTTGCAAAAAATGGAGCCCTAATGCAGCAACCTGACACCCCCACTAGCCTATCATCGGCGAAACATCAGATTGACATGGCCGTAAAGAACTACCTGAAACAAATACATACAGAAGCCGGCAGAGGCAAAAAGTGGGAGTCTCTTCTTACAACACCAATTTCACGAACCCTCAAGAGATCGACTGCGGTCGCGGAGTTCAGACTATGCACTGGCCACGACTACCTCCAAGCCCATTTACACCGATTCGGCCTGGTGAATTCCAACATCTGCCCGCTGTGCAATGGAGGAATGATGGATGGACTACACCTGCCTGTCTGTCCTGAACTGGCGAACCTGCAAACGCGAACTTTATCCTGTCTGTACTGGGAGGCTCGCCGCCGAATGGCTGAACTGCCGAGAGCGGGGATTGGATAAAGTAAAGTAAGTAAGTAAGTAATCTTCTCATCATGAAGTCACTAACTAATTGGGGAAAGTAGGGAAACCCAGAAGCAAGGGAAACGATGATAAATGGAAGGTGCAGAAATTTTTTTAAGGAAGAAGCTGCGTGATAAAAGATGCATTAAAGTCATCGAAATTTTAACACATGGAGAAGAAAGCTTCAGAGCTCAAGAGACTGTATAACAACTCGAATTAAATTTAAACAACATTATTACTATTTGTATAATTTTATGTATGGTAAGTGTACAAGTAATCAAATGTAAATTACGTAGTTAAATTAGTCAACATTGTATTACAATTAGTGGCGTAGCCAATATGGGGTGTAATCTGAGTATGAGATTTTACCAGATATTTATCAAATTTATTTCTTGTAAGTTAATTTTAGAGTTCAATATAAAAATTCGAATTAGACTTTTTATTATTCACTTTAATAAAATTATACAATATATAATTATAATAATAATAATAATATAATATTAGTCAAATTAATAATAATAATAATATACAATTTAATTTTATATAATAATAGTAATAATAATAATAAATTAGTGAGACTGATTGTATAAATTAATTATCGATATAATAACTACAAAACAATTCGCTTGTCTTCAAAGTAGTTCCCTTGGAAAGTCACACAATTATGAAGACGATATTACCATTCATACTGGAAGCCTTCGACTGTCAATGCCTTTAGCTCGTCCGTCAGAAACTTCAGCATGTTCCTTATACTTTCAAAACCGTGACCCCGAATTTCGGAAACAGGAAATAACCATATAAATTAAGATAAGGAAAGTAAAGAAGCTGGGATATGTTAGAAATTGCCTGTTTCGACAAATACTTGTTCATAGGAAGTAGGACTGAGTGTTTTCGTGATAAAGCATTCAAAAGTCAACAATCTCTCGTTGTCGTTTACAGTTTCATAGTACGGTCATTAAAAAATACGTTCCGCTACCCATAACCTTGAGTCTAGAGAAATTTTATCTTAATTTCCGTAGAATTGTTTTAATTTGTTAAATCATTTTTCCCACTGTCCTGAAGTCTGGCAAAAAATTTGATTGCGTAAGCTGCTGGATATTATTGAGCTTGTAAGACAAACCCGTAAGTATTGAGTCGTACGTAACACACACACACACACACACACACACACACACACACACACACACACACATATATATATATTGCAACAATGCGTATATTTGCATATGTGCCCAGGGCGCACGTTTTGTATTGTAATTAGCGTAAAAAAATAAGACGAACAGTTTTAAACAATTTTGTGCGGGAACGGACCGGCTGGAGCCTGTCAAAAGTGACAGTTAGCGTAAAATACAGCGTTTGTGTCTATGTGTGTGTTAAGCCAGTTCTGACCAGCATTGAACGACAAAAAGGGGAGACGCGTAAGAATTGTTGGTTGTCAATTAATCAGGTTTTAACAGGATTAAAATAAACTAATTATACGTTTTAAACCTGTAAACAAAGACTTACCCCAATTATAAAGACACCAATACATAAAGGAATTTTTAATGAATATGGTGATATAAAAATTATTGCTAAATGTGCAATATTAAAGATTCTAACTAATTAATATTAATTACTAGTGTAATTGAATATTAATTAATATGTGTGGTATATGTGAGTGACCAGAAAAAATTACGCAAACAATGATATCGCTCATGTGACGAGTATGTTCATGAGTTCGCGATAATTAACCAAAAGTGAGTGTAATAAACAGGACGCTTTGCATGAACGGACAATATCTGACATGTCGAAAACAGTCCTGAACCTGTCAGATCGCCTCCAGTATAAATACCACTGGCAATTTTGGGCGATACACACTCAGACTTAAAAAATCTTCACACAACGTCACGCTGCCCGTTTGCGGACCGATCGACTTCTGGACACACACGCACACTTTACCACGCACACTAAGACGTATGGAGGAACTCTGGAGCATCACCAACAGCAACAACCCATAGAGACAACGAACACAGCATCAGCATAGTCATCATCGTCATCATCATCATGATCATCATCAAATTCTCAGGAGTCTGGACACACGCGCACAACGGTAACGGCAGATATACGCAGGTGATAACAAACAATTATATTTTTTTATTGTGAAGAGAGCTCTCGAAAAGAACTTAACTATGAACAGTTAATAATTAAAGTTAAATAGTAGTTAGATAAGTGAGTTTAATTTAACAAGCAAATCTAGAAAATAAATACTAATCTTTTGTTGTATGTTAAAATTTGGGTGTGTTAGTAGAAATAAATAATAGATTGGAAGTAAATGGTAGATTATTTTTATATTGTTTATAGCAACAATTAAGGTTTATTCTTGAGTTTTGATATTAATTTGCTTGTAAATGAGTTGCTAGTATTATTTAAAAATTTCAGACACACAAAAATTAAAAGAATTTAAATAACTTGTTTAACATGGTTGTTTAGCTAGTAAGATTATATGGGTGTTTATTTTTGTTGTATGTTATGAATAGCATAGCAGGTCACAGTATATCTGTAAAGCTTATAAAGGTGAATGAATATTTATTTGTCTAATGCTTGAAATTTTAATATTTGAATATTTTTCTATTAATTAATAAATCATAGAATGATTATTTTGAAACGGTTTTAATTAATTATTTCATGTCAATAACATCTCAATCCTCTTTAATAATTATTTAATTATTGTGCAACTACATATACTTGACACAACGAGAAAAAAAAATCCTGCGACCTGGCCGGTGTAATACACTTTATATTTGCGATGAGTACATGGTAATATATTTGTATAATTGTTGTAACGTTGCAGTATATATAATGGCGCAATCAAGTCTGGTAAATTCTAGTAACTGAAAATGTTTAAGAAAGTAACCAAACGTTATAGATACCAATATTGTTGTCAGTGTTGTCACTTCGTGGTAAAAAATTCAATGTCACTATTTTTTCAACAAATATCGTAAATACTCTCGCAGACCAAGTGCTAAATTTATTTTTAACTCAGAAACCATCATTATTTACAAGACTGAAAGAACATCAGGAGAGATATACACTGACATGTTAGTTGAGTTCATGTTATTGGCACAGCCATGGCCGGAATATTAAACGTGGCAACGTTGCGTCTGAGGCCTATAAGCATAGTGTAATAAAATAGCAAAAGTAAACATGTTAATTCTGATTTAATTTCATAGCATTACTAAAATCATCAGTAGGGTATTTATAGCTAAATGTAAATTATAAGTCTGTGGGCACTTAGTACTATACGTTTAAATTGAAGAAATTAGTGAATTAGTGTTAGGCCTAATGAATTAATTCGTACCATATGAATGAGATAATTATTATATTTCTTAAATAATATAACAGTATTTTACATAATGAACTTATTAATTTGCTAAAAACAAAGAATGATAAAAGTGCTGTTAACCGGCAATTAAAAATGACGCGATTTGATTATTGAAATACATAAATTAAGAGATCGCCTAGTCGGCTTCAAAATATCAGCTGTTCCAGTGTTGCCACGTTTAATATTCCAGCCTTCTACTAGAGCCGGCCATGGCTGTGCCAATAAGGAAAGTGTTGTAATCATAAACATTTCGGACTCGCACTTGCTATTTACAAACTAAGGTCATTTGAATGTGAAATGACCGCTTTTATGACTAACCTGTTCTGTATTGCCGAATACCCGCAGAACAGTTAAAGGTACTGGCTTCGCCTTTGGTAACGCCACCAGAACGGATTGCATTTTACAATGAATACCAGAGTCGAAACTGTGACTTTACCTTTGTGACTTATTTTTTTGTTTTGTGTGAAGTATTCTAACATATTAGAAACAGTATATGTATAAGAGTATGAATGTTAATAAAATAAAATATATAAATACATTATACAACGTGATAAATACACATATCTCAACTACAAATAAATACACAAACGTAAATACACACACACATTATACAAAATAAATGGGTACGCTAGGTTAAATAGAACAAAAATAAGAAATTGAAAGCCAGATTAGAGAACGTATCTAATCTATACAGCAGATCTGCCAACTAGCAATGATGTGATTGGCATCTGCGTACGTTGATGATACTGCAATCCTTGCTGTAAACAAAAGTCCGGTGGAAGCAACCATTTTACTACAGAAGTCGCTACATGCGATTGAAAAATGGGCAAAGAAGTAGAGAATAAAATTAAATGAAACGAAATCTGCACACATCACCTTCGCATAATGCCATGGGACAACACCAATTGTGAGATTTAATAACAAAGCTATCCCGGTAGCCGACTCTGTAAAATACTTGGGCATCCACTTGGGTAAGAAACTGATTTGGCGCAACCACATTTGGATGAAGAGAAAACAACTAGACACCAAGTTTCGCAAGCATTGTTGGCTCATGGACAGAAAATCATTACTGTCAATGCGAAACAAGCTCTTGGTGTACAAGACTGTCTTCAAGCCTATGTGGACATACGGCTTACAGCTTTGGAGAACTGCATGTAAATCCAATATCGCCATAATTGAAAGGTTTCAGTCCAAGGTGTTGCGTGCCATAACCAACGCACCGTGGTTCATCAGCCACAAAGACATCTATAGAGACCTGGACCTGCCCTCAGTCAGTGAAACCATTGCGATGTTCAGCAAAAGATTGTAAGAGAAACGTGTTACAAACGGTTTCTTGGCTTCTTCCTTTTTAATTAATCCCCACTGTTTGGGCTAGCATATTTGTAACAGTCCGTTACAAATAACTAAGAGGTTCGTTTAAATAAACCTCCAAGCTAGTAAGGTTTCGCTCCGCTGTGGTAGTGTAGTAACTCTTTTAAGCCCCACTGTTGCGAGCGCCACTTTGTAACTAGACCCTGTATGCGGTCTTTACAAAAAAGATAATAGAAAAAATTTTATTTCAAAAAAAATAAATTTTATGTTTTAATAGATGTTTGTAATTAAGAAATAATGCTGTTTTAAATGTTCTGTAAAAATTTTAAGAATCAGGAAGGTATTTATTAACTATTGAGCACTTCTGGAAGATCTGAACCAAGTCTGGAGTTAACCAGATTAACTCCGGTCAGCAATCGATTGATGATTTTTCTTGCTGGTCCAATATCTCACTGAAAAAAAATATTTTCTTCTTCTTAAAGTCTCTTTGCCTTAATAAATAACCTTAAATTAGCCTGTGAAATAATAACAGATAAATACAGTTGAAATAAATGGATTTATTAAACAATTTAATAAATAATCGATTTTTTTATCGATTGAGAACAATTATCGACTCCGTCTCAGGGAATTATCGATTCGTGCATACAGTAGAAAAATTATTATAAGTATTATAAAAAGGACAGGTTCTTTGAGCGATTACATTAATAGTCAGAGAAGGGTAACGAGAAAGTATAACATTAACAATTAAAGTCAATTCATTAATTATTATTTAACAATATTGAAATAATTCTGATATATAATGTTTAATAAATTGTTTTGTCAGACCATATGTAGCTTCGATGACGTCACTCGATGTGGAAGGCAGATTCGTATTTTCAAGATGGCCGCTATTATATCTGGCGAGGTTACTGAGAAAGTCGTCGTGTTAAAAACTCACAGCAAAATTACCTTCATGAATGTTTAAAATGTCCCCGCACTGGTGTAATCTGTCTATTAGGTTGTTTGGTGTGTTCTGAAGAAGCGTTCCGTGTATACTTGTGTTAATTATGTTATTTAGTATGTGTTCACTTCTGTGGGTTAAGTTGCTCAAAAAGTGGTTATGATTTGTAGCGTGAATTATATCAAATATATTGTTTTACTGTTTTAGATCACTCGTATAATGAAGTTAGGTGTTAGTTTTCACTATTGTCGTTAACGTTTTAGTAAATTTAGTTAAAAAAGTGTTTAATTCATCTAACTCTCGATTCACTTATATGAATGGCGAACCGTAGTACCATTTTCTACTCGGTTATAAGGAACGTTTTATCACTCAACTATCCAGCTTGATATTCAACAAAAGACTATTTTAACTTGGTCAAAATCTGGTCCAGTTAATCTTTGAAAAAGTATTGTTAACATATTTCGATTACCCATACACATGATACAAAATTACATTATATATGGAATTTATTTATTTTATTCATCACTTTCATGAAGTATGAACCTTATCATTGGTTTAATAATCTCCTTCCTTTTAAATTGATATATTATAGTCCATATCTGTGGACATTTTGTGGAAATTACCAAATTTCTTTCCCTTTTGGAAATCTAGGCTCAAACATTGATTTCCGCCTTTATACAATTTTTATTCCATTTTAATTGTTATTAATACATTATAATAAATTTTAATTAGTCATATTTCTCTTCCTTTCCTTAAATACATGTAAATTGAACCTTTGAACTGGTTTTTTGTGTTAATCTCTGAATTTGACATTGCTCTTTAAAATTAATTAACTTATATATTTTGAAAATTTACAATATTTTAAGCTATATTTCCTTATTATCATTTTAACTCATAGGATCATTCCCAGTAGTGGTTAACTGATTTACCTTATCTAAATCTTGCTAGTTTTCAGGATTTATAAGTGAATTATACTGGTTTATATGGTTTCTGTGAATTCACCAAATGGCCTAGATTTTAGAATTTTACATTTCTGTCTTTCTCAAATAAATTTAATCCTACCACTCCTCTGACTTTACATAGTTATTATTACATGAAAATAAAATGGTTTATAACTTATTGTGAGGTGTAGTATTTAATTAACACTACTGTTATAAAAAAATAATTATGAACATTATTTAGCCATCTGTACAATTGAACATATTGCTGACATGGTTTGAACATATACATTTAACTCCTTTTGAATTAACACAGCATACCTACTGAAACATTATTAATGGTATGTATGCTGTTATTTAGCAAACATAATTCATTTTAAACACATAATATTAATCTTATTTTCTAATAACTCTTACAAATACATTGATTTTATGGCTGTGAACAAACAGTCTATTTAAACATTTTAAACCTATGAATACTAAATTAATGCCAGTCCTTTCTGGTCTAAACCATTATTATTTATGATCCCCTTCATCAGTAAACATGACCACCCATACTCTAGTTATTAGCATTTTTTCACAAATGTCTTGTAAATAAAGAGTTACATTAAAATAATAAAATACTGGAAATCTTCCATTTTATTATTTTATGATGCTGTTTATTATTGGATATTAAAGTTGTTATATAGCATATTCATAAGTCATAGTATCACTAACTTTAAGTTTATTGCATTTCCAAAAAACACTTACACAAATTCACTTTCACTGGTGGTTCTGATATTTTGAGTCTCACTATCTCAGACCAGACCTTTAGTAATCATGGACTGTTAAGACTTGTTTATTTTCTTTATCACACAATAGCTTTAGTAGGTTCACTTCTTATAATACTATACAACACTTTAGGTTTCTAAATAATTACATTTTTATAGGATTTTGGTATGTTATACTTTCTTTTTAATCGTTTTTATGGGTTTGGGGTTGATGGTAGTTAATGATAATAATAGGTTTTACAACGGTGTTTCTTTCATACTATTTCTTCCTCTCCTCCTGTCTTCTTTCTTGTCTTTCTTCTTATCTTCTTTCTTGTCCTTCTTCTTATCTTCTTTCTTGTCTTCATTCTTGTCCTTCTTCTAGTCTTCATTCTTCTGGTCTTCTTGTCTTCATTCTTCAATCTTGGGTAAACCAAGGTACTTCGTGTTATCTCGACTGATGTTTAGTTTGGAGCATCTAATTTATTTACTGACACGGACCTTGCTCTTCTCTAAAGGTTTCAGGGTATTGTTTTCTTCCTGATCACAAACTTTATTCTTCCTTCTTCTTGTCTTTGGGGTATTTTGGTGTTCACCACTCTTAAACTGATTCTCTTTCTTCTTGATATGGTGTTATTTAATTTGTTTACTGCTCCTAACTTCCTGGGTAAATTCCTGATCTTATAATATGAGTTGCTTTTAATAATTTCTTTGATATTTAAACAGTGGTTTTTATATAATGTAATGAGGATTTTTATTTTATCGTGGTTCATTCCTTTGATTTCATTAAATCTCATTCCATATTATTTTAACATATGTGGTGTAATTAATTTTATGATTTTATATGACTTAATAAGTAGTGGATTTTCTGTCGCGCTACAGAATATGTGAAACGGCTTGAAGAAATGGCACGAATCCTTTAGCCATACTAGACAACAGCCTACAGACAAGACGTCTAAAGTTAACATTTCCTCAGGACTTACCTAGACTCTAACACTATAAATATATTATACATAATCTGTTACTTTTAAATACTTATATAGAGAACTAGTCAATGGACAAGTTCTCTTCATGACATGTATTCTGTAAACAATTATGCTCATAGTTATGTATTAACAAATTACATAAATATACGTAAAAAAAGATTAGAAGAACACACACAGAGCGAAAGTAATCAATTATAGCCCACCTCTTACTCTGATAACCCCACGGGTAGAAGTAAGAGAGGAGGGTTTATTCCTAATTGCAATCTATGCATTTGTTGTAATTATGACATAGATAGGATGACGGATTCAGTAATTAATTTTTCAAATGTAATGTATTTAAATTTTAAGCTCCCTTCTGAATATAATTTGAACTCAACACTTAAGCTTTTTTTAGGTATTTTAAGTTTTGTTGAATTATGTCATGACAGTTTTTAGCTTTTTCTATTTTATACAAACATTCGAACAGCTAACGTCCAGTAAATCTCTGACTTACGGGCCGTATTTCTGTTAGACCACTCGTTTCCTTCTTTTTGTGTTTTCCGGGCCGAGTTTTCAGAGCAGAGTCCAAATAAATCTGAATATTAGGTATTGCCCTCATTGTCGTTGTAGTTCAGGGATGGTTCTCGTTTCCCTTACCTAAACGCCGTTGGTTGTGTACACGGCGGTGGATTTACGTTCTTGCGACGCTTAGCAATCCTATTTTTATATTCCACGGTTTCGTTTATAACTTTACATTAGTTCTTAACGTTTTGATAATTTACAACCATCTCACCTGGACCATAAGCAATAAAGACGATATTTCAAGCCAGTAATGTACGTTAATAAAAAGAAATGAGAAGAAATGAATCAGTGGAAAGAAAATTCAAGGAAAATATGTAGGTCTATTAAAAAGTAGGCCTATTAATTTGTAATTAGACAAAGAAAATACAACACGCTTAACAGAGTCCCAGTAGTAATACGTCTGAGTTTTTCGCCACAAATGTGTGTGTGTGTGTGTGTGTGTGTGTGTGTGTTTTGTGAGGTAGGTAGCAGGTCCGCAGGCGCGAGACCAACAAGCCGGTCCTGAAGCACGACATACCAGTACTCAGTGACCCACTTCATCGGAGTAGCGCGTCCTCCGTCTCACACACACACACACACACACACACACACACACATCACCGACCCAGTAATATAAATAGTCATAAATACAGACAACATTACGTCAGAATCGAGTAACAGAATACACCAACTCTGATAGGTATAAGATTTCTGACAAAAGTGCGCGTAGTTGGCATGTGTGCGCATGACAAGTTCTTGTGTGTGTCTGTGTGCGTGCCCGCGCGCGCGCGTGTGTTTTACAACAACTGCAAAAAGCTGCAAGTAATATGTGGGCCCACATGGGCCCGGGTACCACATGTGATAAGCAGGCAAATGGTTAACGATGAACTTGACCAATTTATAGAAAGCGCTATTATATATTAGATTTGTAAATTCTCAGACGCCGTCGTGTATCGGAACCGGGTCTCGAAGAGAATAATCGAGTCTACCAAAAAACAAAACATTCTTTGTCTCTCAAGCATTAGATCCATGGCCTATTGAGCCTATTAGCAGCCATCGCCAAAGAGAATCAAGTCTGCACTGGAACACATGCAGCGACGAGTTGACAGGTGGTCAGGGTTATATCTTATTGAGTAAGACCCGTCTACGATACTGAGACTGCTGTATGACCCAACAGTAGGCAAAAGGGGTTGGATTGAGCCAAACCCACAGTACAGCAAGACGAATTAACGTCATGCAGAACAAACTATGTTTCTCTGAGCCACTCCGACGTGAAATAATAATAACAATGCAGAATCAAGAAGAAGTATAGCTTAGAAAGACGTTGGTGGATAATGTGAAGGAGGATACGGCAGCTATGGATAAAAGAGCATGGATCACGAAATGTGATGTACGGTAGAAAATCGTCAAGTGTACTAAACTTATGCAAAAAGGATTTTTATTTAAATTTGTATTTCTAATTTTTATTTTTTTAGCAAATTATGTTTTTTGTCTACTCGTCAACCACGGAAAGCGTCTGCAGAGCTTTGTGCATACATGTCGCTTCTGGTTGGCTTCAAGACAGTTACTTCTGCCGTTGCGGAGAACAGTGAGCACAATAAAATGATTTTTATAAATTAACTTTAGTATATCTTTCGACTGATAATCTAACTAATTTTTTTTCTACGTCGATGCTAACGTCGAACCAAACATAAAATTACAAAGTGATTTTGAAGGACTTATTTCACACATGCAGCTTTGGAAGAAGTTCAGAAGTACAGTGAAGACGACCTATTTTTTAAGCTTCTTTAAATTGTCTAGTGGCAAGAAGATAGATAACAACTTTGAAAAGAAAAAGAGATTTTTTCGGAAAAGGTAAGTCCCATGACTTAATTTAAATTGTCTTAATTAAAATTATGGTTTACGTATTTTTTTAGATCAAAATCGTCTGTATTTATTTTAAAATATTAAGTTGAATACACAGTAAGTTATAAATATACAGTTTACTTTATTTGTTGCTGTTTTTGCTTATTTTTTTCTTATTTATTTCCTTCACCTTATAACGTAATTACAGTATTTGAAAATGTTCATAATTTAAATACTCTCATCTATTCGAGATTATTGTATTGGGTCTTATACATTCAAACACAGTTAAGTCTATGAAAGAGAATTATATTTTATATCTTGGTTCTGTTTCTAGTTCTCTGAGCTTCCTAGCTCATATGAAGTTAATTTAGCCCAGCGCGGGTTCTTGTAGGAAAGCAATACCCGCAGGTAATGAGGATAACTATACTTTGTTTACTATTCTATGTAAGGAAATTTCTATTCGGTGTGTGAATCTTATAATAAGTCAGAAGCGTGGAGAATGTAAATCTGAGTGGTCCAAAAATAAAGGTTTGGAAATAACATGTAGAGATAAGACAACTGAGTAGATATGCATTCGAAAGTAAAGTCCATAGAAAGATAAAGTAAACAGATAAAGTAGAAAGTGAACATATTGGAAAATAATTCGTCAATAGAGAAATGAGTATTGAATACAAAGTATTCTCTCTGAGTTAGGCAGACAGATGCTAACGATTGGACTGGCTGCGTAAAGATATGTAGACATAAAACAATTAATATTTCTCAGTATTAATTAATTAACAGTATTAATAAAATGATTAATAACTAATAGATAGCGGTTGCCTTGTTATATACGAGCATTATGACACATATTTCGGTACAAAACATTATTGCCGTTGGAAACCCAGATATTAAGAATAAGATGGCTGCTTAATTTTACCAACTAAAGACATGGATATGTGGCAGGTACTATACCCTGATTAACGAAAGAAAGTGACTGGCGGAGCGGCCGCGCGGCGACCGAGTTTGTAGTAAAAACATTCCAATTAATAACCTCGTGGAAACGTAAAATACAAGGCTAGAAATGTCTAATGAACTGTATTTTAATCATCAATTAAAAATGTTTTTAACAAACTTTTCTAATTTTTTTAATCTTTTTTCAATTAATTTACATTGAGAGTTAAATAAAAAAATACACGAATTTGAATTACAAATTTAGGGTTTATCATTTTTATTACGAAAGAACTGAGGTTAAGCATCGGAAAACATTTATTGTAGACAAATGGTAGTCCACCTTCTTTAGTACAATATATCAAAAATTGAGATTCCTACGATTAAAATTAACGACGTTATTAATTTTTTTTCTAATGTCCTGTTAACTCAGTTGTTAAAAGTTGTACATGAATGAGATTTGCGTGACGCTCTCTTTAGATAACTAAGTGTAGAAGACATATACAACTTACACCTTGTACGTGATAGGAATACTACAGTGGATTAATACATAAAGTGAATTTCACAGAGAGCAGTGCGCGGCGCTCTGCGGCGGAAGTACAGTCAGAACCTAGTGGACCCATATTATTCGCGCGCGCTACCGTCAACTCCAGCGTCTCGGCCTCTCTTTTATGTCCACAAATAGCACACGCTTCCAGGAAAACTGAACCGTTATAAGCACACTAAGGGTAAGGGAACTTCCAGCTTTCAGTTTAGTTGATGTGGTGGTTGAGTGATGTTCGGTTGTTGGTTATCTTGATTTTAAGTGTGAGTTTCTTGTGCTTTCATTATAAATTGACGTGTTTTTAAGTTATTTTGTGTGAATATACTTCGGTGGCTGAGCATGGAGCAACGTAACGAGGCTGAACCAAGGAAACATAGGGGAAGACCTAGGACTCGAACTCCAAAGAAAAGACAAACTTCGGGCCGAGGCGTACCTATGAAAAGACAGTCAAGAGAAATTGTGTGCAAAGTGCGGGAATATTTTGATAGAGAAAAGGAGAATAAAGGTCCTTTGATTCCGGTTAATAATGCAATACAGCGAACTGCAGATGCTCTGAAAATACATAAAAATACAGTTGTGCGAGTTTGCAAGGAAAAAGAATTGAAAGAAATACAAGATGACTGTAATAGCCAACTTTCAACTCCAGGCAAACAGAGGAAACAGGAGAAAACTGTGACAAGACTTGACACTTTTCAGGAAGACGCTATCCGAAGACATGTATATCAATATTACATAAGAAAAGAATATCCCACTTTGAAAAAACTCTTATCATCGTTGGAAAATGAAGAGCTGTTTAATGGCAGTCTGTCTTCGCTTAGAAACGTGCTAAAAGGTTTAGGATTTACGTGGAGAAAATTTTCGGGCAGAAAAGTGATTATGGAGAGAAGCGATGTCGCTGCCTGGAGGTGTCGTTTTCTTCGCCAAATCAAAGACGAGAATTTCGATAATATAATTTGGCTCGATGAGACCTGGGTCAATGCTGGGCATTGTTTGAAACAAGGATGGACTGATGAGTCACTTCAGGGGACAATGTCAACACCTATAGGGAAAGGTGAAAGATTAATATGTCATGCAGGTTCTTCAAAGGGGTTTGTTCCAAATTCCCTTCTATTATTTAAATCGAAAAAAAACGGTGACTACCATGTAGATATGGATCACGAAAAATTCTTCGATTGGTGTTCTGAAACTCTGCTAAATAACCTAGAAGAGCCTGCAGTAATAGTCATGGACAATACTCCCTACCATTCTAAGCAAATTGATAAAGCTCCCACAAGCAAAGATAAAAAAGCTGACATACTTGCATGGCTGGATAGGAAAAATATTCAATCTACAACCGACTTGAAAAAATCAGAACTTTTGGAATTAGTGAAATGGCACAAGCCCCAGAACAAAAGGTATTTTGTTGATGAATTGATAGAGAGCAGAGGTCACAAAGTGATAAGGCTACCACCTTACCATTGCCATCTTAACGCCATTGAGCTTATATGGGCTCAGGTTAAGGGATATGTTGCCGAAAACAACAAAATGTTTACTTTAAAAGAAGTTGAACGACTGACTACAGACGGATTTAATCGCATTACTGCTTAGAGGTGGAAGCAAGTAGTGAAGCAAGTGGAAGCAAGATCTACACCAAAATCAAAAGGTCTTGTGTACTCTACAATTCAGGGATGGATGCAAAACATTATTTGATTGTGTTTGAATGTGCGGCAGTTATCGTTCTTCATAGAAACAATTACCCTTGTTTAAACATAAAACGTTGCCGGTAAACTACCCTTTTCTCTTGACCGATCTTCACCAAAATCAACAGACCTAGTTCTCTATAATGCAGGAAGGTATATGCAAAAAATTAAGTGATCCTGTTTGAATTTACAGCAGTTATCATTCGTCATAGAAAAAATTACCCTTGTTAAAACATAAAACGTTGCCGGTAAACTACCCTTTCCCTTAACCGATCTTCACCAAAACAACAGGTGCTGAGAACTCAACAATTCAGGACTGTATGCAAAAAATTATTTGATTCTGTTTGAATTTGCGGCTGTTATCATTTGCCATAAAAAAAAATCTACACACAGAGCGACTAATAGACACCAGACACACACAGACAGACACACACACACACACACACACACACACTTTTCGAAAAATGACTGTTTTTCATGTTTTGAGGGTAGCACAATCAGAATCCGCCGTTATCTCGAACACGATTTTTTCGGCATCACCATACTTCCATTTCCTTGTGGAACAGGGAAGTAAAAATTATCACCTCCCCCTTCTACTATAATTTTCATCTATAGAAAATTACCCCCACCCCGTTCAACTAGCGTCTTCATTTATAGATATTTCATCTGCTTTTCTACAGTGGATTATTATGATCTTTTTATCAGGATATTTTATTTATCAAAATTAACTACTTCACTCTTGTTAAAACATAAAACGTATCAGGTAAACTACCCCTTTCTCTTAACTGATCTACACCAAAATCAATAGGTGTTGTGTACTCTACAATTCACGGA
Source organism: Magicicada septendecula (assembly GCA_034769895.1). NCBI lineage: Eukaryota > Metazoa > Arthropoda > Insecta > Hemiptera > Cicadidae > Magicicada > Magicicada septendecula. The sequence goes on along the minus strand of CM068373.1, from coordinate 303,256,464 downwards.
TGTATGCAAAACATTATTTGACTCTGTTTGAATGTGCGGCAGTTATCGTTCGTCATGGAAACAATTAACCTTGTTAAAACATAAAACGTTGCCGGTAAACTACCCCTTTCCCTTAACCGAGCTCCACCAAAAACAATAGGTCTAGAGAACTCTACAATTCAGTAAAGTATGCAAAACATTATTTGATTCTGTTTTAATATGCGGCAGGTATCATTCGTCATATAAAATTACCCTTTTAAAACATAAAACGTTGCTGGAAGATGATAATAGTGATGACGATCCAATGGAGTGTATCAGAGAACTTTTGTTTGAAGACTACTAACTCACAGCTATAAGTGTTTTTTATAGAGTGTTTTAATAGTGTATTTTTATGATTTATACACATATTTTATGAGCGGATTCCATAATAGCTGAAGAACACTACAATACTTGTAAGTACTGTACTGTCTTTATTATTTATTTGTCAATGCTATAAACAAGTAATTTACTAATTGTTTTTACATTTCAATACATTATAACAGTAAAATACTGTTATAATTATGCAATATCTGGTATACCGAGCTTTGCTCGGTAGTTTTAAACTGTAAACTGTATTTCATAGTTAAATAATTAGTTGTTGAGAAATTTGAATGGCATTAACAATTTCCCAGTAATTACATTGCACTTCAATTAGTAGTATTAAAGCTGATCACAAAACAAAAACAGTTTATTAACAAGAAAACAATAAATACCGTACCGCAAAAGAGTGATAAACAATCATTCAAGACACTCCATCTGTTATAAAAAGCATATAGTTCAACTAAACCACAAAAGTCTGGTCAGATGTAAGTTTTTAACAGATCTCCAGGTAGAAGATTAGATTAAATAAGTAGACAGATAACTAAGTATATACTTATGAGAGGTTGGTGACTCGTAGTAAGTTTGCTATGTGTCAATGTGTGAGCCGTGAGCGTATGCACCACTTTCTTTGGGCTGTTACTGTACCTTGACTCGATGGCGCGCCGTTGAGCAATGTTAGTTCTAATTTTCCTATATTAACTGATTGCGGTTATATTTCGTAATATTTGAAGGTTACATACCTCTTTGTATTGATGAATACAATTTTGTTATGCTTACTGTGAAAAAACTCAATGAAAAAATTTATTAATAACGGAGTTAACAGTACATTTGGAAAAAATTAATAACATCGTTAATATTATTCGTAGGAATCTCAATTTTTGATATATTGTACTAAAGAAGGTGGACTACCATTTGTTTACAATAAATGTTTTTCCGATGCTTAACCTCTGAGTTCTTACGTAATAAAAACGATAAACCCTAAATTTTTAATTCAAATTCGTGTATTTTTTATTTAACTCTCAATGTAAATTAATTGAAAAAAGATTTTAAAAATTAGAAAAGTTTGTTAAAAACGTCTTTAATTCGTGATTAAAATACAGTTCATTGGACATTTCTAGCCCTGTATTTTACGTTTCAACGAGGTTATTAAGTGGAATGTTTTTACTACAAACTCGGTCGCTGCGCGGCCGCTCCGCCAGTCACTTACTTTCGTTAATCAGGGTATAGAATTTGTCACATTGTACTGAATTCCAAAACGTGTTACCCCATCAAGTATATTTTCTTGCCAGTAGGACGCTTTTCCCAAAATCAACTTCAGTATTCTTCATTAAATACTGTAATTTATTTTCATTCAGATTTTAATTTCAGATTTTCATCTATCCGACGTATTGTATTAAGCTAATTCTATCGTATTAAATTGACAGCTGGAGATAATACATTTAAACATGTCGACTTTTGCCTTTTTAGGAACACGGATGACAAATCTATTAGCAGTGGAATGAAATCCATATCGTGAGGTATCGTAAGAGGGTGTAGATAAAAAGCTAATAAAGCTAATCAAATCCTACAACCTAAACAGACAATTATAACTGGAAACACACAAAAAATATAATTAGTCCACTTGCATTCGGCTCTGCCGTGATGTACAGTTAGACGCTAATAGGCAGCGATAAACGACACCTTAGAATATCTGTAGGTAATATTTTGAGGAGAATTTATGCACTTATGCGAAATCATGGTACATCCTAGAGAATATTAATGAATTATGAACAAGGTGCAAGAACATGATATTATGTGATGTGTGGGAAGTCGGAGATTAAATTGAGAGTTGATGTAAGGATGATGGATGACCGAAAAACAACTAAGTGTGTATTTAATTGTATTATTTGTAAACACTTGGTTAGGCCTAATCACCGTCTTGTGACTTCTTTAATCACTGTCTTGTGACTTCTTTAATCACCGTCTTGTGACTTTTTTAAAACTTTCGATATCTACGCGTCTATATAATACTGCCATAGATATCGAACTACGTAAGGGCAATCGCGGTGCAGCAATAATCTCGGGCGATAAAGATGCTTAGCAGTCGATCGCGTGTAGCGGTGCGCATCAGGTCGCGACGCGGCGTGAAGTGCTACAATAATGTGTTCTTAGATGACATATACATACTGTGATGTTTGGTAAAAGTTTTTGATTTTTTGACGACTTCTCCAGGATTGGTGTTTTTATATAACCTGATGATGAGGAGTTATCCTTGAAACGCTTAGTTATTGAAATTTTTGAAGAAGTCACAAGACGGTGAGTAACCAAGTGTTTACAAATATTACAATTACATACTTATACATGTGACTTGGAGACTATAATATAACGAACTAAGTGTGACCCAGACTGGAAACTTACAGCAAGACGAATCAGAGCAAGACCACGGGAATGAAGATTGGGAGAATGCTTGGAGGACGTGTGGGTGAAAAGCTGGGAGAAAAATTAAGTAGTGACAGGATTGAAATTTGTTCAGAACTTTAAAACCAATACTAAGTTGGAACTCAAAAGTATTTTGTTTATATGTAGGCCTATTATGTATTACATATTTACGCACACGTATTCTGTCTACATTCGGTCATGAGTACATGTTACCATACGATACGTTATAAAACCAGCATCAAGTGACCGTCACGTGGAAGGACGAAACTGTATAGGAACAAGGTTGTTGTCGGAGTAGTTTGTAAATCACCAGAGAATGGGAGACCGACATGAACTGTAGAGACTAGGACTCGAAAGTAACTGTCATCATGCTGTCCGCCAAGGTTGCTCAGTGAGAGCGCTATCTGAACATTTATCGCAAACACGGTCAGATCTTATTTACTTATCTGTTCTGGAAATCGACCTTCCTACACGGATCCGGTGCTCATCTTTCTGGGCTCACATCAAGGCCGGCTTTTCACACCATCACGCATTCGATGAAGCGTTCGCATACTGACAGCGTTCATAATGAAGTCCGCGTATCTGAAAATACAGTTTGAATCCAGCAACATCTTTTATTAAGAAAGCAAAATACGTATTAATAACAGTGGCGAAGCTAGTAGTTAATGAATGGGTAGGCAAAAATCTTATCTTAAATTTTTTTTTAAGGAATCAATAAAAGGATGGTGGTTCAAATCGGACGCTGAGGTAGAGTTTGCTGTAAGCGAATGGTTCCACAAACAGCCGTAAGAATTTTACAAGCAGGGAATCTACAGGTTAGCGCAACAGTGGAACTCATGTCTTAATGTTAATGGAGACCTCTTTTAAAATCGTTGAATAAAAAATGCTTTACAGCTCTATACGTGTTTCTATTGAACAATCCTTGTATTAGTCATACACAATAATACAACTGATTGAACTTCAAATTTTTAAACTTGATTAGTTTCTATATATATGTTTAATGTTACAAATAATTCAAATAACAATCTTGATCATCTGTTAGTTCAGCGGAATAACAGGGACACTTTTAATAACCCCATAAAATAAACACACTTATAAACAACACAGCGCGCTTTAACTTGAATGTTTGGACCACAAAGTGAGGCATGCCTCAACGCTCTATGTGTACAGCACGGGACAATCCCCCTCCCATCACTTCGCTATCAGTCCGGCACATTGCTTACATACGATGTATACAAAAAACGCTGAGGCAAGTTCAGGTTGCCTCATTCGCTTTAAACGAGCTATGCCGAGTCTCACCTGTCACCATCTAGCGGTCGCTCAGTAAAGCACGTTTCGGCCTAATAAATTCGACAGTCGCGGTAACAATGTATAATCTTTACGTTATGTAGTTCATACGTATTTATAATTTTTATTCTACAGAATTTTTTAGGGTAGGCATTCCCTCAATTGCCTCCATGTAACTTCGCCACTGATTAATAAGCATCTATAGTCATAATAAAAAGTATTTTTATAATCAATACAAAACACCATTAACACTTTCGCTCCCAGACACCAGTGACAGGAAATCCTGTCGCTACCACACCTGTGAAGAGGAAATTCCCCCCCCCGCCAATATGTGTTTTCTTATATATGTTATAACAGCTGCTTTTGTTGACAGTACAGTATTGCCAACTTAACCCAAGGGCACATTTCATTCCCTTTGGCCCAGAAGAAAGTAAAACTCTATCTAATAGCACAGATCTGTGTTCACATGTTGACAAAACCTTCAAAACACAGTCATGCAATGTGTCCAACTTTGGTACACGTGGGCTGTACGGAAAATTTAATATATCCAGATATGGTACACACGGGCTCCAGTAAAAGTGTTGTGTGTCCAAAAATGGTACACATGGTAGCAACAGTGTTAATCCGTCTTTTTCTTCTTCTTATGCTTTATACTTAAGTCAGTACTCGCTTGGTAATCTTTCTCTCTCCATCCTCAACACATGCTCTTTCCACTGTTTTTGGCTCGTATATTAACGCCATCAGCGAGTACGTTTCCAATTAATTTTCTGATTGTAAAGTTCTTATTACTCGCTCCGTCCCCCTTGGAACACGTCTTCACACCACAGTTACAGTGATTCTACCCGAATCTCGTCGTAAAACCAACCACGACTACTAATCATAAAGCAATGCCGGAATCGCCATGACCATGCAAGTTGCATCTAAGCGTTTTCGCGTGAAGGTTCTTCCTAATCGTCCGTATGAGAGCTTTAAAGGTAACTGTATTATTTAGAGACTTGTTCATTAACTCATACCGTCATAAACACAGAGTCCATATCGTCTTTAAAAGGAATAAATCCGAAATTAGTACCAAGCCACGTGTTGTTTAATCAAATATTTTGTAACTTACCGTCTGTGACTTTCTGCAACAATGTCTTCACTCTAAAGTTTACATGTTTCGGGACACTTGTCCCATCCTCAGAACTTATAAGTGTGTTCGTATATCATCAAACGATGATATAGTTGTCGAATAATTAAAACATTAAAATCCACATTAAACAAAACCACAATACTTAAATGTACAAAGTCGAGCGCGACGGTTAACCGGTGTACACCGTACGGCGACTGACCGCGCACTGAATCAAGACTGACTCTTATCACGACAATAACGCAAAGCAGTGTCGTACAATTTATTCGATTTAAAAAGCAGTTGATCGTTTAGGATATGCGGCTTGGTATCAGCATTTTTGTAAGCTCTGTAAATTTCGAACTCTTCAAGGGCGTTCATATGTCGCCCTTTCTTGCATATGTGAAGAGGTATCAAGTTTGTTTTAAAATTAGTATAACTGTGATTCTCTGTGATGAGGTGTTTTGCAAATTTTGATCTAATGTAGTCCAAACTCTGAAAGTATGTAGGCGGTCTATGTTCTGTGAACCTTCTTAAAAAACCACGGCCTGTCTGGCCTATATAAAAGGCGTCACAATCGTCACATAAAAAGATGCGGAGACTGTCGTTAAGGCAATGGTTGACTAAAAAGATCAAGACGAGACGCGTTCCTAATAAACGTCAAATTCAATAAGATCATTAAAAATCAGAGTAATAGCATTTACTCTTCTGCTCCTTTAACAAATATTAATTATAATAAAGAACGAAAAATGTTATCAGAACTAAGACATAAATTATCTGACAATCACGCTCTCGTCACCAAGGCCGATAAAGGTAACATCGTGGTTATTATGGACATGAAAGAGTATGACAATAAGATACAGGATTTCATTGTTAACAACAACATTAATAAACTGAATTCTGACCCAACTGAACATTATGTAAAACGGTTAAATCAGGGTATAAATAAGTGCACACATTTGTTCGACGAGCGAACTAGAAGATCTTTGAAACCCATAAATTCGAAAGCACCCACTTTGACAGGTTTACCCAAACTCCACAAGGAAGGTATCCCACTGAGACCACTAGTAAATTTCACCACTGCCCCGGGATATAAAACGGCTAAAAAACTAGTCAACATAATAAAACATAATATATGAATAATTAATGATCATAGTTTAATTAATAGTATTGACTTTGTAGATAAGGTTAAAGACTTAATAATTGAACCATCTTACAAACTTGCCTCCTTTGATATTATAAACTTATACACGAACATACCAGTAGCTGAGACCCTGCGAATACTTAAGATTAACCTGATTAATACTAACAAACTGGACATTGATAGTATAAACGAATTGATGGACTTTTGGAACTGATTCTCGATCAAAACTATTTTACCCACAACAATCAATTTTTCAGCCAACAAGAGGGGTTAGCAATGGGTTCTCCACTTTCTGGCCTTCTTGCGGATATATACCTGAATAATTTCGAGAATTCCTTTATTTTTACTAATAACAGACACAGTGATAACATAATGTTTTATGGCAGATATGTTGACGACACCTTTTTAATATATAAAGGCGCACAACGGCAAATTGATAGGTTACATAATTATTTAAATAATATCAATGATAATATACAGTTCACACTTGAAAATGAAGACAATGGAAAACTGAATTTTCTGGATTTAACAGTTGCTAAAAACAATAGTAAAAAATTACAATTTAACATTTATAGAAAACCTACAGCAACTGATATTGTGATACACGCTAAGTCCTTTCACCCAATATCCCAGAAAAATGGCTGCCTTTCATAGCATGATTAATCGACTTTTATCTCTGCCCCTTGGTGATAAAGAATACCATGAGGAATTGAACACCATTAAATACATCGCAGTCACTAATGGTTACGATATTGGGGTGGTGAATAATATCCTCAGAAAACATAAGAAAAGGCGTAAAAACATTAACGGACGTGGAACTCGTGAGAGTATAACACGCAAATACATTACAACACCATATACACACTTTATACCTAAGGTCCTTGGGTCAATTTTCAATAAAAATAGCAACATAATCGTCACATACAAGACCACTAACCACATTATGAATAACCTTCGCGCACATGGACCTACCACCAACCTCGAATACAAAACAGGTGTTTACAAATTGTTATGTGACGATTGTGACGCCTTTTATATAGGCCAGACAGGCCGTGGTTTTTTAAGAAGGTTCACAGAACATAGACCGCCTACATACTTTCACAGTTTGGACTACATTAGATCAAAATTTGCAAAACACCTCATCACAGAGAATCACAGTTATACTAATTTTAAAACAAACTTGATACCTCTTCACATATGCAAGAAAGGGCGACATATGAACGCCCTTGAAGAGTTCGAAATTTACAGAGCTTACAAAAATGCTGATACCAAGCCGCATATCCTAAACGATCAACTGCTTTTTAAATCGAATAAATTGTACGACACTGCTTTGCGTTATTGTCGTGATAAGAGTCAGTCTTGATTCAGTGCGCGGTCAGTCGCCGTACGGTGTACACCGGTTAACCGTCGCGCTCGACTTTGTACATTTAAGTATTGTGGTTTTGTTTAATGTGGATTTTAATGTTTTAATTATTCGACAACTATATCATCGTTTGATGATATACGAACACACTTATAAGTTCTGAGGATGGGACAAGTGTCCCGAAACATGTAAACTTTAGAGTGAAGACATTGTTGCAGAAAGTCACAGACGGTAAGTTACAATATATTTGATTTTCCATATCTTCTCATTGTTAATGAAATCTCTGAATCCCCTAAACGAATAACAAATCCTATTTTCATTTGTTAATACGTTGCCTTTTTTGTGTTAGTATTCTTTATATTAATCTTATTATTCAGAAATAATTGTATTTTGTACTTAACATTTTCTGTTGTTGTTTTGTTGAAAACCAGTGTTTTTTATTTTAAATGTTACTCTGTTATAAGCATTGTATATACACACACAGTAAACGTTGTTTTTCCTGACTAGGCTATGGCTCTTGTTTCTTCAAACAATTAACTAAAAACCAAAAACCATTATTACGTAACCTCACAAATAACTACGTATCTTCACTTAAACAGAGTAAATTACAATTAGTGCGCTTCTTCTTCTTCTTCTTCTTCTTCTTCTTCTTCTTCTTCTTCTTCTTCTTCTTCACATTGTGGTATATCGATACTGTCGAACATACAAAACATCGAAAAAGTAGTGTGGGTACGGATATTGAGAAAGTACCGTTTTCGTTTACAAAAATAATCTCATACAGCTGCAGTCACTATTTCCCAACCGTAAGGGATACAATTTCTGAACAGGTGTCAGATTAAACAATCAAATAGGAAACTCTAAATAAGAAAAAAAATCGTTCATCGTAACTTCCTACCACTATTCAATATAGAACTCAGAGCCAGTGTTTACGCGTTATTTGTGTTTAATTTATTTTTTCTACTAAAAATGCAATTTGCAATTCCTCACGGCTGTAGCTTATTATACCAACCCAGTGTTATTTTAGTGAGTATACATATAATTATTATTATTGTTAGTGAACTCGAGCGAGGAGGCAAGTCCAATGAACTTGCGCTACATGACGGACCGATTGAATCTGCTTTGTCGGAACCGGCTGCAGCTCAGCCGCGAAACTATGCCTAACTTATTATTCTCAATTAAACCGATACACTTTGCGTATCACTGAATAAAGTAATTAAAACACTTTTGATTGGCCTATCTAATTTCAGTTACTAGAATATAAGCTTAAAAACATTAAACGACTTCTTCGGACGTCTGTGTTCTTTAAAACTACTCAATTCTTTAATACAATATTTTCTTTTTTTACTGTATACGTTAAACACCACTGGTAACGTATTAAAGATAATAAAGAATTCCAAGAAAATTAACTGGTTCTATATTCTAGCTATAACTAGTCAATTTATCGCACAAAAGTATCATAGATCTCAAATTCAAGAGAAACAAATATTTTTTTAATGTATGAATTTTTTGAATAAAGCATCATGAATTGTTAATCAGTTAATTGTTATTCAAATTTAACGTAATAAATATTATATTACTAAAAATCGCTTTACTTCTAAAATTCTGTTTTTTATAAGCTTGGCAAAAATCAGTAGGATATTTCTGAAAATATTTTGAAAACTAATATTTTATCATCATCAACCTGATGATGGGAACGTGTTCCCGAAACATGTCGTAAGACATCAAAGACGTAGTCGCAGCACGGATAAAGAAAAAGGTATTTATTTATTTAATATTTTTACCTCTTCGCATTTTAATGTAAGGGCGTTTTCCCAAGAACGTTCTAGCAAAACTTTTAGTTCCTGTTAAAGTACGTTATTTTAAATGTAATCCAATAATAAAATCTTCTAATTTTTCCCAATTATTACCAAGAAACTGCCAATTTACCAGGGCTAAGGTGACGGTTTAAACCACAGAGATATTAGACTAAAGGTGTCGTGACATAGACAATATTACAAGGGTATTGTTTCTGGGAAAGAAAGAGAAAGGGTAGGGTAAAGGCTCTGTCTTTGTCTTCTGGCGCGAGCGTAATTTTTTTTACGGTTGCAAATACGTACGTTTTTTAGTAAATGTTGAATAATTGTCATTATTAAGAAAACTAACTTTTATTACTTTACAAATATATTGTGTACGCTTTTGTTTATACAATTATTTGAGTCTTATTTTAACACACTCACACACACACACACACACACACACACACACATACACAACTGGCTTCAAATAAACCTACGTTAAGTGATTATAGAATTTCACTATAATTTTTGTTAGGCCTGGAGGTATGGGATTCATAACCCTGATGCCCCTTTAGTTAGACCACAGGTAAGTGGCAATGTACTGTAAGGAATATTCGTAAGGAAGAAAGTACTATATCTGTTAGCGGACGACAACGAGAATATTTAACTACTAGTACATTAAATATTTATAGAAAGTGCCGAAAGTCTAGTACGAAAGTGCTAGTGATGGTGGCGGCGGGTCATACTCCCCGGTATGCCTTTATATGAGTAGGTCAGGTCACGTATTGCGTAATGTTTTTTACGAGAATGTTCCAGTTGCCGGAGTGATCTAGCGGCGACTCGGAAGACGCAGCAGGAGGCAAAAATTCCAGAATGTTCGAAATTGGGACATCCAGCTAATGTTGCAATATATGACCACCGTTACATAGTTGGTATCCATGTTGCCTATTGTATTGACGTAACAGTATACACAAATACTTCCTGTTTGTATTTAACTCCTCAGATATATATCTACTCATACATATTTTGTCCTTTATTGTACAAGATTTTCGAACATACATACGGATTATACACATTTTCGGACATATGACAGTAATAATTTTAATAAATTTGCTACAAGTTTTTGATCAAAATAATTTAAATAAAATTTTGCCAAACATTTTTAACACTGCCTTATTTGCGATGCTAAATATATAAAAATATTCCAAATTTATTTAACTATTTATTTACACATTATATTTCTGAAATATAATACTATTATACTGTAAGCGAAACATTCAATTACAATTCAAACAAACCTCTGAAGGTACAGAATAATTTCAGTGAAACGTGCGTCAGGTGAAAATAAACCTACTTGCAGTGTATTTATCTGAAGATATTACTATTATATAACATAATATACTATATAATATATATGTACTGTGGAAACATTTTAAAAATAAAAATAATAAAATATATAAATATATACATTGTGGCGATACATATCACCACCATGCATAGAAGAACTATTCAGATAAAGAAATAATAAATGACTAAGTACTAGAACAAATAATAAATGAAAGGAAACTTACAAATAAAGGTGTATTAAGCAGAGTATTCTGGTTCCATGCTAAAACAAAACAATGTATGAAGAAAGATAAATGTTAAAGAAATGTAATATCGTAATTATGATGCGTATTAGAAGAAGAGAACTTAATAACGTGATAAACCCAATAGATATGGTAAGTGAGAGGTATAAACAAGTCTAACAACGAAACCACTAATGAAAATAAAGACATGCTAAGCAACAAGACAGTGAAGACCACATTAATTATCAAATAACATAAATGCATGAAGAACTGAAAATAAAAAATTAACAAAAGAAACTAAACTAAAAACATGTTGATAATCAGGTAAAAAATAAATAAACAATACTTCATAAATTAATAATAATAAAAATAACAATTAAAGAGAAAAGATCAGACAGTAGGTAGAGTTATAGAAAATGCAATGCAATGGTATAAATAAGAGTAAGAAATATATGCATTAGTCTAAGAAAAAATTGTAAAAACTTATATTATAAGTGAGTGAAGTGATAAGTGTACAAAGAAGGAAATAGTGATGATCAAAGATCATGTTATAAACCAGTGGGGAAGGGAGAAAGTGAAGCAATGGTCTTATGTATAAACTAATACATATTAAGAGCCAGTAAATAAAAGTAGTATGTGTTTAAAGGGTTTTGTATACTCATAGGATTTATCATGTTATAATTAGTTGTTTAAAGAGTGTTGTATACTCATAGGATATTATGTTCTAATTAATTGTTAAAAGGCTCAATATACCCAGAATTTTGTTATGTTAGAATTAATGGTTAAAATATTTGTTAATTTTTTAAGAACAGTAGTTGTAAAAACTGTTCAGAAATGTCAATATCAGGTACTTGGTGAAACATCACATTATGTACAAAATAATTGTAAAAAAAAGGCAAAATGCTAAGCCTAAAAGCCAAAAAAGATGAGCTGAACTTAAACAACACTAAAATATCCAGAATAATCCTAACTAAACCAGATAAAATCAAATAGAAGCCATTGAACTGACATGCTGTCAATATTATTGTTATTATAAGAAAATGAAGAATAGGTATTTAAAATTGTAATGTTATATATAAGGTAAAAATATCAGACATTATTGTTATTAATAAGTACAACCCTATTAGGGCAGATTTAAATAACAAAGGAGGAAAAGAAGTGTTGAGAAAAAATATGTAAAAGCCAAAAAACTTAAAATTTGTAAATGTGTTAGAATAAGTGATACTGGGCCGAAATGGGTCACATTTGGTATCAAAATAATTCTATTTTTCCAGACAACATCATCATATAACTCAAATTTAACTTAATCAAAAAATAAATAAAGAGTAATTTGAAGTGACAGATTTAAAATTTACATATGTTAAATAATTAAAACCACGTGACCGGGGTCAGGGGAAAATTAACCAATCATAGCCCATAAAAGCCGGTGCAACCAGGTCATAGCCGTTTTTTTAACGGAAGAATTCGTGTAGTCTATTGTTGAAACTCAAGCTGTATAGATGAACTCCATGTAACAGAGAATCGTATTTGCTGAATAATTAATGATTGAAAGTAAAAATAAAGAAATGAATATACCAAATTAAGAAAACACATTAGAGAACCACACAGACAACCCATACTAGAAATAATTGAACACCGAATAACAAGACGACGATTTATTCAAGTTAATACGTCGAGTGGTGAGAATCTTCATAAACTCATAACGAAACAACCTTAACACACACTACACGAGTTTCACCAACAACATGGTTAATCCAGACACTTGTGTACTTCAACAAACTTTTATTTAATAACATTGTGGACACAAAACCGTTAAAACACTATTTAATTTAAAGAAAATAGGTGAGGCAGTTTTAAGTACGCATAGACGTTGGCCGATAGCCATTTTGTTTGTTTAGTCATCTTGGCCATTTCGAGTGACACTTGGAAAAAGACAGAATTGTAATATTTTTAGATTAATACTATTTAAATTTTAATATTTATTAAGAGGGTTAATTAATTAATTGTGATGTATTGTATTTTATCTGTAGGAATTTTCTGATATTTCTTAGCAGCTCAAAGTATCCACGATCTGATATAAAAATAATATTGTATTTCATTTTAACATTGTATTTTTTCGAGTCGAGCTTGGTGAGCGAGTCGATACGGTTACTATCCCGTTCGATTCGCGAACCGTTGTACTTACCCTGAGATTAAAAATCATCAAATAAAGTGATTTTTAATTTATAAAGCATCTTATTTCGTTAAAGTAAATTTAGATAAAGGATGTGAAGGCGATAAACAAGAAGATGAATACGGCGAGAGTGAGGAACGTCAAGCAATTACTAGAAAAGGCCAGGTAACCATAAAACTGAGTCGGATCACCAATCAATTGTGAAGAACCCACACAATCTATTTAAATAATTATTAAGAACAATTATTTTTGGCGACATTTTCGAAACCGTAAACTCAGCGACGACCTGTTTTCGCTAGGTAATCCTTATTTATTAATTAAAGTAACTTAATAAAATAAACCAAGTAATAAAAAACAATCAAGTAAACGATAAACAATAAATTTATTAAAAATTATATATATATTACAAAATTGACGCATCCAACGTGTGGCTAAATAACCCGTACGATTGCGATTCTTACAAATTGACGATCCCAAAGTGGGGCTTGATTAAAACGACACAGAAGAGATACGTTTCTTACAACATACATATATTTATAAAATATTAAATATTATTTATTATTAATGTGGATGTGTGTAGATAGAGAGAGAGAGAGAGAGAGAGAGAGAGAGAGAGAGAGAGAGAGAGAGAGAGAGAGAGAGAGGGAGAGAGAGAGAGAGAGAGAGAGAGAGAGAGAGAGAGAGAGAGAGAGAGACCTACATATTCAGTCTCTGTCGATACAAATATTTTGTAAAACGTTCATCAACCAATACAAATTTTATACTTGCATTCAAAAATAATTATATTTAAAATAAATATAGAGCTGCAAAAATAAAAGTGTTTTAACAACTTATCAATATTTAGAATGTACGTAAAATTTTAAGAAACTGTACATACAGTCAGGCCCGGACTGGTGCGCCTCTTCAAATAAAACCAGACCTGCGCCCTCAGCCAGCTCTGAAAATGCTGTCACGCTTTTACACGAGAGTATGTTTTTGGTAATCGGATCAAATTTCCCGAGATATTAAAAAAACCTATTTTTAAATATATTTAAAAAACGAATTGTTTAACTGTATTAGAGCAGTAGAGAAAGCGTATGCAACGTAAAATGACGTGTGCGAGTGCAAATCTGGCAGAGAGCGCTGCGCGGTGAGGGTGTGCGCCACGCCGTACATGCCCGTCCGTGCTGTGTGACTTGGTTTTGTCAATGACGTCGACGCTGGACATGGCAGCGCCACTGCGCCCTTACCCTAACACCCTTAGTACCTCCTCCGCTCAGGCGCTGTGCAAGTGGAAGTACAGTAGTGTTTTTCCAATAGGTTTAGTGGTGTCACGTTTAGTCTCTGTGTCACGCAAATGTCAGGAATGGTTGTGAGTTGACAGATTGCAGAAGTTATTTGACACGTTATTTATATTTCGGCTGATTATTTCCATTAAGGTAAGAAAATAGTAACTATTTACTATTGTATATTTATGAAACATCAAAACTGTGTTTATTCTTACTTTGGCACGCAGATTATGTTATTACGAGCTGTACAAATGTTACCCAATAACTGACGACATGACTCACACCTAAACTCTATCTTCGAGCGCTACAGGCCATCTGCCCATGTAGGCTCATTCCAAAATGTTAACGGCATTTTATCCATGTGCTGTTTTTTCAGTTACGTGATATTTAATAATAACGTGCCATACCCTACTCCGTTTTTATTAAATATCCGTAACTGCAAAATGTTTTTACTGTAATTTTTCATTTCTCTAAATGATGAATAAGTATTTTATATTTTGTAAAATAATCAAGCAAATTATTATTTTAGGCCACAATGGAAGAGAGACTGAAAAAAAACGAAAATCAGGACACGAGTTCAAAAGAGAGAAAGAGGCTAGAGAGAGGAAAAAAGCTGCCCAGTCTTGCCCGAAAATCACAAGTTTTTGTATGCCCAAACAACTTGTAGTTCAGATAAAACTGTACTGGATGAGGACGAAGCGCTTATCATAGCTACACCACCTACTTCAGAAATCGTAACCAGTATATCGGACGACAGCGAAGTTCCTGTTGCGCCATCATGTACAAAAGTACAGACATAAAAAATTGACGATACTCTGATTGACGATGATGACTGTGATCAGCGCGTTCAATTATGTCTCCCAACTCAAGCTATTACTCAAGATGTGAGCGTTGTTGACTATGATGTTCGATTCGAAGAAAATCTATTGCTGAATCCCAACGAGCAGGCTATTTTAAAAAACCCGGACCAAAAGACATTAACTCCTTTTTTCAATTTCATCCCATTCAACATGGAAAAGCTATTGAACCTCTCCCTTTTGATGACAATGTGTTTCATTTTCATTCTGGGGACGGCTAAACATTCAAGCGGAATTGGCTAACTTACCAGATAAGTAGCAAAAAGCTATTTTGTAGCGTTTGTTTGGCTTTTACTGACGGATCCTCAGTTTTTTGTCAAGGGTTTGACCGCTATAGGCATTTGACACAAAGTATAGGAGAACACGAAAAGTCAAAAGCTCATCTAGACTCTGTGAACATGTACATTTCTCACAAAGAAGTGACAACAGTTGATAACCTGTTATTTGATAAACAACTTAAAATATCGGTATGGAGAACCATACATGACTTCCATGTTCTAAGATTTATATTTAAAATCATATTCGAAATGAAATATTTCCATAGAAACTACGTCTTTCTACTTATTGCTTCAGCATTAACCACAGTACTGTGCTCACTAACGTATACCACCACCACCTCACGTTTTCGCACTCGATTTTCTCCGATGATGGCAGTCGATTGCACTGCCGAAAAGTCTGGTTTTGCAGAAAACATTGGACTACGGCTAAAGAGCCCGGGAAGCAATTTTAACAAAAAACTACTTCTTTGTTGCCGATAACGTAGTACACATATAAAAAATTCTCCCCTCCACCTTCAACTATAATTTTTAATAATAGAAAATTATCCCCACCCCGTTCACCTAACTTCTTCATTTATAGACATTTCATCTACGTTTCTACAGTGGATTACTATGAGCTTCTTATCAGGATACTTTATTTATAAAAATTAAGTACTTTACTCTTGTTAAATCATAAAATGTTTCAGGTAAACTACCCCTTTCTCTTAACCGATCTTCTCCAAAATCAACAGACCTTCCGTCCTCTACAATTCAGGGAAGCATGCAAAAAAATATTTGATTCTGTTTGAATGTGCGGCAGTTATCGTTCGTCATGGAAACATTTCTCTTGTTACAACATAAAATGTTGCAGGTAAACTACCCCTTTCCCTTAACCGATCTTCACCAAAATCAATAGACCTTGAGCTCTCTGCAACTCAGGGGGTGCAAAAAATTATTTGATTCTCATTGAATTTTCGGCAGTTATCGTTCGTCATAAAAAATTACCCATTTTAAAACATAAAACGTTGCTGATAAACTACCCCTTCCCGTAACCGATCTTCAACAAAATCAACAGACCTTGAGTTCTCTTTAGTTCAAAAAGGTATGCAAAAACCTAGTTGATTCTATTTGAATTTACGGCAATTATCGTTCGTCATATAAAAAATTACCCTTGTTAAAATATAAAATGTTGCTGGTAAACTACCCCTTTCCCTTAACCGATCTTCACCAACACCAATAGGTATTGAGAACTCTACAATACAGAGCTGTATGCAAAACATCATTTGATTCTGTTTGAATTTGCGGCTGTTATCGTTTAATATAGAAAAAAATTACCCTTGATAAAAAACCGTTGCAGGTAAACTACCCCTTTCCCTTAACTGATCTTCACCAAAAACGACAGGTCTTGGGTACGCTACAATTCAGGCCTGCATGCAAACAATTATTTGATTCTGTTTGAATTTGCGGCTGTTATCGTTTGCCATAGAAAACACCCTTGATAAAACATAAAACGTTGCTGGTAAACTACCCTATTCCATTAACCGATCTTCACCAAAAACAATAGGTCTTGAGAACTCTACAATTCAAGGCTGTATGCAAAACATTAGTTGATTCTGTTTGAATTTGCGGCTGTTATCGTTTACTATAGAAAATATCGGTATGGAGAACCATACATGACTTCCATATTCTAAGATTTATATTTAAAATCATTTTCAGCCAAACAGCCAGGGAAGGAATTTTAACAAAAAAATACTTCTTTGTTGCCAATAACGTAGTACACATATAAAAAAAAATTATCCCCTCCCCCTTCAACTATAATTTTGATTTATAGAAAATTACCCCCAGCCCGTTCAACTAGCCTCTTCATTTATAGATATTTCATCTACGTTTCTACAGTGGATTATTAAGATCTTATCAGGATACATTATCAAAATTAAGTACTTTACTCATGTTCCAACAAAAAATGTTTCTGGTAAACTGCCCTTTCCCCGTAACCGATCTTCACCAAAATCAACAGACATTGAGTTCTCTATAGCTCAGGCACATATGTAAAAAATTATTTGATTCTGTTTGAATTTACGGCAGTTATGGTTCGTCATATAAAAAATTACCCATGTTAAAACATAAAACATGAGATTTATAAAACATATCTAAGATTTATATTTAAAATCATTTTTGAAATAAAATATTTTCATAGAACCTACTAACGCTGGGGAAATCTGAGGAGCCAATCAGAGTTGGGCCTACCTGTCACTCTGCTGAATTTGGTGGAAAGCCCTGTCACTGTCGTCAAGTCCCCACCTCAATGAAGAACCCATTGTTTTATAAAAATATATTTAAATTTTGAAAACTGAAAATTCTTTTCTTGTAAATATTTATATTTTATAATCAAAATGACTTTATTTTTGTTACCTGGCAACAAAATTATTTTATTTTCAACAATTACCATTGTTTCAAAAAGTTTAAATAAATTTTCAAGTACTTTACTCTTGTTAAAACGTAAAAGGTTGCAGGTAAACTACCCCTTCCCCTTAACCGATCTTCACCAAAATCGATAGTCCTTGCGACCTCTACAATTCAGGGACGTATGCAAAAAATTATTTGATTCTGTTTGAATTTGCGGCAGTTATCGTTTGCCATAAAAAAAAAATTGCAGGTAAACTACCCCTTTCCCTCAACCGATCTTCACCAAAAACAATAGGTCGCGAGTACTCTACAAATCAGGCCTGTATGCAAAAAATTATTTGATTCTGTTTGAATTTGCGGCAGTTATCGTTTGCCATAGAAAAAAAAATCTACAGACAGACACACACACAGACACTTTTCGGAAAACGACTTTTTTTCATGTTTTGAGTGTAGTAGAATCAGAATCTGCAATAATCTCGAACACGATTTTTTTTGCCATCACCATACTTCCATTCCTTAAGGAATATGGAAGTAAAAATACGCTTGATAAAAAAACGTTGCAGGTAAACTACCCCTTCCCCTTAACCGATCTTCACCAAAAACAACAGGTCTTGAGTACTCTACAAATCAGGGCAGTATGCAAAACATTATTTGATTCTGTTTGAATTTGCGGCTGTTATCGTTTGCCATAGAAAATACCCTTGTTAAAAAAACGTTGCAGGTAAACTACCCCTTTCCCTCAACCGATCTTCACCAAAAACGACAGGTCTTGAGAACTCTACAATTTAGGGCTGCATGCAAATAATCTTTTGATTCTGTTTGAATTTGCGGCTATTATCGTTTGCCATAGGAAATACCCTTGTTAAAACATAAAACGTTACAGGTAAACTACCCCTTTCCCTTAACCGATCTTCACCAAAAACAATAGGTCTTGAGAACTCTACAACTCAGGGCTGTATGCGAAACATTATTTAATTCTGTTTGAATTTGCGGCTGTTATCGTTTGCCAAACAAACAAAATTACCCTTGCTAAAAAAAAACCGTTGCAGGTAAACTACCCCTTTCCCTCAACCGATCTTCACCAAAAACATTAGGTCGCGAGTACTCTGCAAATCAGGGCTGCATGCAAAAAATTATTTGATTCTGTTTGAATTTGCGGCAGTTATCGTTTGCCATAGAAAAAAAATCTACAGATAGACAGACAGACAGACAGACACACAGACACACACACAGACACTTTTCGGAAAACGACTTTTTTTCATGTTTTGAGTGTAGTAGAATCAGAATCTGCAATAATCTCGAACACGATTTTTTTTGCCATCACCATACTTCCATTCCTTAAGGAATATGGAAGTAAAATATCGGTATGGAGAATCATACATGACTTCCATATTCTAAGATTTATATTTAAAATCATTTTCAGCCAAACAGCCAGGCTGTGTCTTACCTGCCTTTTTATTGCTGTATTAAATGAAAAATATTATATTACATTAAAATGAAAAAATTATAATTTTATTGCCTGGCAACAAAATTATTTTATTTTTAACAATTACCATTGTTTCAAAAAGTTTAAATAAATTTTCAAGTACTTTACTCTTGTTAAAACGTATAAGGTTGCAGGTAAACTACCCCTTCCCCTTAACCGATCTTCACCAAAATCGAAAGTCATTGAGACCTCTACAATTCAGGGACGTATGCAAACAATTATTTGATTCTGTTTGAATTTGCGGCTGTTATCGTTTGCCATAGAAAATACGCTTGATAAAAAAACGTTGCAGGTAAACTACCCCTTCTCCTTAACCGATCTTCAGCAAAAACAAAAGGTCTTGAGTACTCTACAAATCAGGACTGTATGCTAAACATTATTTGATTCTGTTTGAATTTGCGGCTGTTATCGTTTGCCAAAAAAAAATTTCCCTTGATAAAAAAAACCGTTGCAGGTAAACTACCCCTTCCCCTCAACCGATCTTCACCAAAAACAATAGGTCGCGAGTACTCTACAAATCAGGGCTGTATGCAAAAAATTATTTGATTCTGTTTGAATTTGCGGCAGTTGTCGTTTGCCATAGAAAATACGCATGATAAAAAACGTTGCTGGTAAACTACCCCTTCCCCTCAACCGATCTTCACCAAAAACAATAGGTCTTGAGTACTCTACAAATCAGGGCTGTATGCAGAAAATTATTTGATT
Organism: Magicicada septendecula; assembly: GCA_034769895.1. Classification (NCBI taxonomy): domain Eukaryota; kingdom Metazoa; phylum Arthropoda; class Insecta; order Hemiptera; family Cicadidae; genus Magicicada; species Magicicada septendecula. The sequence continues at coordinate 303,236,313 of CM068373.1, read as the reverse complement.
CTGTTTGAATTTGCGGCTGTTATCGTTTGCCATAGAAAATACCCTTGTTAAAAAAACGTTGCAGGTAAACTACCCCTTTCCCTCAACCGATCTTCACCAAAAACAATAGGTCTTTAGAACTCTACAATTTAGGGCTGTATGCAAATAATCTTTTGATTCTGTTTGAATTTGCGGCTGTTATCGTTTGCCATAGGAAATACCCTTGTTAAAACATAAAACGTTACTGGTAAACTACCCCTTTCCCTTAACCGATCTTCACCAAAAACAATAGGTCTTGAGTACTCTACAAATCAGGGCTGTATGCAAAACATTATTTGATTCTGTTTGAATTTGCGGCTGTTATCGTTTGCCATAGGAAATACCCTTGTTAAAACATAAAACGTTACAGGTAAACTACCCCTTTCCCTTAACCGATCTTCACCAAAATCAACAGATCTTGAGAACTCTACAATTCAGGGCTGTATGCGAAACATTATTTGATTCTGTTTGAATTTGCGGCTGTTATCGTTTGCCAAACAAACAAAATTACCCTTGCTAAAAAAAAACCGTTGCCGGTAAACTACCCCTTTCCCTCAACCGATCTTCACCAAAAACAATAGGTCGCGAGTACTCTGCAAATCCGGGCTGCATGCAAAAAATTATTTGATTCTGTTTGAATTTGCGGCAGTTATCGTTTGCCATAGAAAAAAAATCTACAGACAGACAGACACACAGACAGACAGACAGACAGACACACAGACACTTTTCGGAAAACGACTTTTTTTCATGTTTTGAGTGTAGTAGAATCAGAATCTGCAATAATCTCGAACACGATTTTTTTTGCCATCACCATACTTCCATTCCTTAAGGAATATGGAAGTAAAATACCCTTGTTAAAACATAAAACGTTGCAGGTAAACTACCCCTTTCCCTTAACCGATCTTCAACAAAATTAACAGACCTTGAGTTCTGTATAATTCAAAAAGGTATGCAGAAGAATAGTTGATTCTGTTTTAATGTACGGCAGTTATCGTTCGTCAAATAAAAAATTACCCTTGACAAAACATAAAATGTTGCTGGTAAACAACCCTATTCCCTTAACCGATCTTCACCAAAACCAACAGGCCTTGAGAACTCTACATTTCAGAGCTGCATGCAAAATATTATATGATTTTGTTTGAATTTGCGGCTGTTATCGTTTGCCATAGAAAATACCCTTGATAAAACAAAAAACGTGGCTGGTAAACTACCCCCTTTCCCTTAAACGATCTTCACCAAAAACAATAGGTCTTTAGTACTCAAGAAATCAGTGCTGTATGCAAAAACGTATTTGATTATGTTTGAATTTACGGCTGTTATCGTTTGCCATAGAAAAAGAAATCTACAGACACACACACACACACACACACACACACACACACACACACACACACACACACACACACACAGACACTTTTCGGAAAACGACTTTTTTTCATGTTTTGAGTGTAGTAGAATCAGAATCTGCAATAATCTCGAACACGATTTTTTTTGCCATCACCATACTTCCATTCCTTAAGGAATATGGAAGTAAAAATTACCCATGTTAAAACATAAAACGTTGCAGGTAAACTACCCCTTTCCCTAAACCGATCTTAAACAAATACAATAGGTCTTGAGAACTCTACAAATCAGGGCTGTATGGAAAAAATTATTTGATTCTGTTTGAATTTGCGGCTGTTATCGTTTGCCATAGAAAAAAAATCTACAGATAGACACACACACACAGACACTTTTCGAAAAATGACTTTTTTCATGTTTTGAGAGTAGTACAATCAGAATCTGCAATAATCTCGAACACGATTTTTTTTGCCATCACCATACTTCCATTTCCTTATGGAACATGGAAGTAAAAATTAGTAAAGGATCTACTCTGTACACATTTTTGTTATGAATAAATAATAAAATATAAAAAACAAAGTTTTAACTTGAATCTGTAAGGAGGCTGTAAACTTACGAAAATGTTGTGATTTAAGTCTAAGTAAATTTCAAAAACAAGCTACAAAACTTTTGCTAATTTGCTGCCGGCTTTATATTTTGCTAACCTGGAAAAATGTTAATGGAGATTGCAAATACGAGACAAAAATGAAAATAAATGACTAAGGATAGTACACTTTTTACAATGTCTAATTCTAATAATTTAAACGATAAATACAATTTAGTTGGTTAAGTCTAACTTTTGCTAAACTTGTATTGCTACCACTCATACTCACTTATGGGTTGTTGCCATCTGAAAATGAGCCGAGAGGCTTGAAAGCGCCCATGGAAGTGTAAGTTAGTATTTGGTAGCAACACAAGTTTAGCAAAAGTCTAATAATTTAGTATTCAGTAGGAGAGTAGGCGTTGGATTTCTTCACTCTGACAACAGATTTCGTTTATGATGACATTGCACATTGGTGTAAATGATTCTCTCTCAGACTGCATCATGAGAAGAGCCTCTAGGTTTTCATTAGCCATTGAAGAGCGAAGCCGCCTTTTCACTAGTTTTAGCTTTGAAAAAGCTCTCTCGCAACTTACTTGAGTAAGAGGTATTTTATAAGCTTTATTGAGTTCGGTGAACATTACACAATACATATTGTACTCGTGAATCAACTTGTAGGCACATTTGATGCATGACTTGCATGACTTTTTTACGTCACAGATGGATGTTTGTGCACTTTCATCTTCTGAACCACTTTGAGAATCTTTTTTCTCTTGCTTCAGGTAACTGTCCTTTAACGTTAAAGAAATACTTGGCCATTGATCAACGAATGATTCTAATTCCTCTTTTAGCTTGTCTTTGTCAATAGTCGGAATTAGAGTGCCTATTTTTTCCAAGGCGTTTTCAGGTACGCCATTTTTAAATTCAGGGAATCTTCATGGATCAAAGCACGAGAAGTCTTGATATAACCTTTTTTGGTCAGAAAACCTTGTAGCCATACTTTGGTTTATTTGATCAATGACAACATTGAAAACTTGTCTATAAATTATCTTCAGCATCTTCAGCAATGTGAAGAGTACTCGCGACCTATTGTTTTTGGTGAAGATCGGTTGAGGGAAAGGGGTAGTTTACCTGCAACGGTTTTTTTTTTCAAGGGTAATTTTGTTTGTTTGGCAAACAATAACAGCCGCAAATTCAAACAGAATCAAATAATGTTTCGCATACAGCCCTGAATTGTAGAGTTCTCAAGACGTTTCGTTTTTGGTGAAGATCGGTTAAGATAAAGGGGTAGTTTCCCAGCAACGTTTTGTTTTAACAAGGGTATTTTCTATGGCAAACGATAACAGCCGTAAATTCAAACATAATCAAATACGTTTTTGCATACAGCACTGATTTCTTGAGTACTAAAGACCTATTGTTTTTGGTGAAGATCGTTTAAGGGAAAGGGGTAGTTTACCGGCCACGTTTTTTGTTTTATCAAGGGTATTTTCTATGGCAAACGATAACAGCCGCAAATTCAAACAAAATCATATAATATTTTGCATGCAGCTCTGAAATGTAGAGTTCTCAAGGCCTGTTGGTTTTGGTGAAGATCGGTTAAGGGAATAGGGTTGTTTACCAGCAACATTTTATGTTTTGTCAAGGGTAATTTTTTATTTGACGAACGATAACTGCCGTACATTAAAACAGAATCAACTACTCTTCTGCATACCTTTTTGAATTATACAGAACTCAAGGTCTGTTAATTTTGTTGAAGATCGGTTAAGGGAAAGGGGTAGTTTACCTGCAACGTTTTATGTTTTAACAAGGGTATTTTTTCTATAGTAAACGATAACAGCCGCAAATTCAAACAGAATCAACTAATGTTTTGCATACAGCCCTGAATTGTAGAGTTCTCAAGACCTATTGTTTTTGATGAAGATCGGTTAAGGGAAAGGGGTAGTTTACCTGCAGCGTTTTTTTATCAAGGGTATTTTCTATGGCAAACGATAACAGCCGCAAATTCAAACAGAATCAAATAATGTTTTGCATACAGCCCTGATTTGTAGAGTACTCAAGACCTATTGTTTTTGGTGAAGATCGGTTAAGGGGAAGGGGTAGTTTACCAGCAACCTTTTACGTTTTAACAAGAGTAAAGTACTTGAAAATTTATTTAAACTTTTTGAAACAATGGTAATTGTTAAAAATAAAATAATTTTGTTGCCAGGCAATAAAATTATAATTTTTTCATTTTAATGTAATATAATATTTTTCATTTAATACAGCAATAAAAAGGCAGGTAAGACACAGCCTGGCTGTTTGGCTGAAAATGATTTTAAATATAAATCTTAGAATATGGAAGTCATGTATGGTTCTCCATACCGATATTTTTTCATTTAATACAGCAATAAAAAGGCAGGTAAGACACAGCCTGGCTGTTTGGCTGAAAATGATTTTAAATATAAATCTTAGAATATGGAAGTCATGTATGGTTCTCCATACCGATATTTTACTTCCATATTCCTTAAGGAATGGAAGTATGGTGATGGCAAAAAAATCGTGTTCGAGATTATTGCAGATTCTGATTCTACTACACTCAAAACATGAAAAAAAGTCGTTTTCCGAAAAGTGTCTGTGTCTGTAGATTTTTTTTCTATGGCAAACGATAACTGCCGCAAATTCAAACAGAATCAAATAATTTTTTGCATACAGCCCTGATTTGCAGAGTACTCACGATCTATTGTTTTTGGTGAAGATCGGTTGAGGGAAAGGGGTAGTTTACCGGCAACGGTTTTTTTTTATCAAGGGTAATTTTGTTTGTTTGGCAAACAATAACAGCCGCAAATTCAAACAGAATCAAATAATGTTTCGCATACAGCCCTGAATTGTAGAGTTCTCAAGACGTTTCGTTTTTGGTGAAGATCGGTTAAGAGAAAGGGGTAGTTTCCCTGCAACGTTTTGTTTTAACAAGGGTATTTTCTATGGCAAACGATAACAGCCGTAAATTCAAACATAATCAAATACGTTTTTGCATACAGCACTGATTTCTTGAGTACTAAAGACCTATTGTTTTTGGTGAAGATCGTTTAAGGGAAAGGGGTAGTTTACCTGCCACGTTTTTTGTTTTATCAAGGGTATTTTCTATGGCAAACGATAACAGCCGCAAATTCAAACAAAATCATATAATATTTTGCATGCAGTTCTGAAATGTAGAGTTCTCAAGGTCTGTTGGTTTTGGTGAAGATCGGTTAAGGGAAAGGGGTAGTTTACCTGCAACGTTTTATGTTTTAACAAGGGTATTTTTTCTATAGTAAACGATAACAGCCGCAAATTCAAACAGAATCAACTAATGTTTTCCATACAGACCTGAATTGTAGAGTTCTCAAGACCTTTTGTTTTTTATGAAGATCGGTTAAGGGAAAGGGGTAGTTTACCTGCAGCGTTTTTTTATCAAGGGTATTTTCTATGGCAAACGATAACAGCCGCAAATTCAAACAGAATCAAATAATGTTTTGCATACAGCCCTGATTTGTAGAGTACTCAAGACCTATTGTTTTTGGTGAAGATCAGTTAAGGGGAAGGGGTAGTTTACCAGCAACCTTTTACGTTTTAACAAGAGTAAAGTACTTGAAAATTTATTTAAACTTTTTGAAACAATGGTAATTGTTAAAAATAAAATAATTTTGTTGCCAGGCAATAAAATTATAATTTTTTCATTTTAATGTAATATAATATTTTTCATTTAATACAGCAATAAAAAGGCAGGTAAGACACAGCCTGGCTGTTTGGCTGAAAATGATTTTAAATATAAATCTTAGAATATGGAAGTCATGTATGGTTCTCCATACCGATATTTTACTTCCATATTCCTTAAGGAATGGAAGTATGGTGATGGCAAAAAAAATCGTGTTAGAGATTATTGCAGATTCTGATTCTACTACACACAAAACATGAAAAAAAGTCGTTTTCCGAAAAGTGTCTGTGTGTCTATATGTGTGTCTGTAGATTTTTTTTTCTATGGCAAACGATAACTGCCGCAAATTCAAACAGAATCAAATAATTTTTTGCATACAGCCCTGATTTGCAGAGTACTCACGACCTATTGTTTTTGGTGAAGATCGGTTGAGGGAAAGGGGTAGTTTACCTGCAACAGTTTTTTTTATCAAGGGAAATTTTTTTTTGGCAAACGATAACAGCTGCAAATTCAAACAGAATCAAATAATGTTTCGCATACAGCCCTGAATTGTAGAGTTCTCAAGACCTATGGTTTTTGGTGAAGATCGGTTAAGGGAGAGGGGTAGTTTACCGGCAAAGTTTTATGTTTTAACAAGGGTATTTTCTATGGCAAACGATAACAGCCGCAAATTCAAACAGAATCAAAAGATTATTTGTATACAGCCCTAAATTGCAGAGTTCTCAAGACCTATTGTTTTTGGTGAAGCTCGGTTAAGGTAAAGGGGTAGTTTACCAGCAGCGTTTTTTTATCAAGGGTATTTTCTATGGCAAACGATAACAGCCGCAAATTCAAACAGAATCAAATAATTTTTTGCATACATCCGTGATTTGTAGAGTACTCAAGACCTGATGTTTTCCGTGAAGATCGGTTAAGGGGAAGGGGTAGTTTACCTGCAACGTTTTTTTATCAAGCGTATTTTCTATGACGAACGGTAACTGCCGCATATTCAAACAGAATCAAATACTTTTTTGCATACGTCACTGAATTGTAGAGGACTCAAGGCCTTTTAATTTTGGTGAAGATCGGTTAAGGGGAAGGGGTAGTTTACCGGCAACCTTTTACGTTTTAACAAGAGTAAAGTACATGAAAATTCATTTAAACTTTTTCAAACAATGGTAATTGTTAAAATAAAATAATTTTGTTGCCAGGCAATAAAATTATAATTTTTTCATTTTAATGTAAATCTGTACATAGTATAAAGTAAAGTCGGTGCGTTTTCTCTCTGTGTTTGAAATCGCTAATCTCAGGAAGTACTGAACGGATTTTATTCAAGTTTTCGCCAATAGATAGAGTGTCTATCGAGGAACATTTATGTGTATAATTAATACATATATGTTGTACATTAGCTTAGCTATCACGGTTTATGTCAAGTAAGTGGTATAGTTTACATCTTATATATAAAAATGAATGTTTCTTTGTTTGTCCCGTATGCGTTCCTATACCATTCATCCGATTGCGATGAAACTTCGGTGAGTTGTTGTGCGCACGTCCGCGAAGGTTTCTTCCACATCTCCTCCTAAACCACTGTACCGATTTCAACCAAACTTGGCACAAATATTTTACGCAACGGGAGAACCAACATAGGATAGGTGTTTTTTCGATGGGGTCCTTTTGGGGGTTCTTTGGGGTCTTCCACTTCGCCTCCTAAACCACTGGACCGATTTCAACCAAACTTGGCACAAATATTTTACGCAAAGGGAGAACCAACATAGGACAAGTGTTTTTTTCGATACGATCCTTTGGGGGGTCCTTTGGGGTCTTCCACGTCTCCACCTAAACCATTGGACCGATTTCAACCAAACTTGGCACAAATATTTTACGCAACGGGAGAATCAACATAGGACAGGTGTTTTTTTCGATACGATCCTCTGGGGGGTCCTTTGCGGTCTTAAAAAACTATTAGATCTGGTTACTATGGCAACCCAATAGAATAGATTCTGTTCTAAATATATTATTTCATTAAACTGAAGACCACGCGAACGAAATTGTGGGCAACAGCTATTTATTTTTAAGAAGCCTACTTTAATTAAACTTTATTAATTAAACTAACATTTTCATTACGTACAACGTGAAACTCCGTAGCGAAGCACGGGTATTCTGCTAGTCATGTATAAGAGAAAATATATCGTGCGTGGCAGGCAAGCATATCTCAGTTATGTACTGTTTACTTTTCCATTTTATTATTATCACTACCGCAATAAAAAGGCAGGGAATACACACACACACACACACACAATTCGCGTTATTTCTGGCCTCATTCATGTTTATTTTCTTACATTTGCACGGTTTTTAAATAGAAAGTGCCGAACCCATACCAACATAACGCATGCAAGCCGAAAAAGTGTCCAGCGTGGATAGCGATTTGCTTCCTGTGGATCGCTGGGCAGTGTAACTGCACGTGTTTACAGAGGAACGATTCATAGACAGACTTTTCGTCTTTCGGGAATGAACCCTCTGCAAGATGCTGAGGGTCCATGAGTGACTTCGGAGCGCTCCTTCTTTTCCGCGTGTTTGTTCTGTGAAACGTACACTGTAGATTCGCAGATTTATTCTAAGCAACGCTCAATAGGAAATGTTGAAAATTTTTGTCCACGGTGAACCCTCATACACACTAAACCTGCTCTGATGTTTTAATTACGGACATCATAATATTAAAACTTTGGAAACTTGAGCACTACTTAATGGAGATCAATCATTAACTTATACAAGCCATTAATTTTATGCATATTTTTTATATATATGTGTACAACGTTATCGGCAACAAAGAAGTAGTTTTTGTTAAAATTCCTTCCCGGGATATTTGGCCGTAGTCCAATGTTTTCTACAAAACCAGACGTTTCGGCAATGCCATTGACTTCCATCATCAGTGAAAATCGAGTCCGATAACGTGAGGTGGTATATGTTAGTGACCACAGTACTGTGGTTAAGGCTGAAGCAGTAAGTAGAAAGAAGTAGTTTCTATGGTAATATTTCATTTCGAAAATGATTTTAAAAATAAATCTTAGAATATGGAAGTCATGTATGGTTCTCCATACCGATATTCCTATGACGAATGATAACTGCCGTAAATTCAATCAGAATCAAATAATGTTTTGGATACCTTCCTGAGCTATAGAGAACTCAATGTCTGTTGATTTTGGTGAAGATCGGTTAAGGGAACGGGGTAGTTTACCCACAACATTTTATGTTTTAACAACGGTAATTTTTTTTATGACGAACGATAACTGCAGCACATTCAAACAGAATCAAATGTTGTTTTGCATACGTTCATCAATTGTAAAAGACGGAAGGCTTGTTGATTTTGGTGATGATCGGTTAAGGGAAAGGGGTAGTTTACCAGCCACATTTTATGTTTTAACAAGAGTCATTGTTTCTATGACGAACGATAACTGCCGCACATTTTAACAGAATCAAATTATTTTACGCATACCTTCCTCAATTGTAGATAACTCAAGGTCTGTTGATTTTGTTGAAGATCGGTTAAAGGAAAGGGGTAGTTTACCGGCAACATTTTATGTTGTAACAAGAGAACGTTTTCCATGAAAAACGATAACTGCCGTAAATTCAAACAGAATCAAATAATTGTTTACATATATGTGCCTGAGTTCTAGAGGACTCATGGCCTATTGATTTTGGTGAAGATCGGTTATGGGAAAGGGGTAGTTTACTAGCCACTTTTAATGTTTTAACAAGAGTAATTGTTTCTATGACGAACGATAACTGCCGTACATTCAAACAGAATCAAATAATGTTTTGCATGTATCCCTGAATTGTAGAGGACTCAAGACCTATTGATTTTTGTGATGATCAGTTAAGAGAAAGGTGTAGTTTACCTGCAACATTTTATGTGATAACAAGGCTAATTTTTTCTATGACGAACGATAACTGCCCTAAATTCAAATATAATAACTTTGTGCATACCTCATTATATTGTAGAGATCTCAAGGTCTGTTGATTTTGGTGAAGATCGGTTAAGGGAAAGGGGTAGTTTACCGGCAACATTTTATGTTGTAACAAGAGAAATTTTTTCATGACGAACGATAACTGCCGTAAATTCAAACAGAATTAAATAATTTTTTACATGTGTGCTTGAGTTGTTGAAGACTCAAGGCCTATTGATTTTGGTGAAGATCGGTTACGGGGAAAGGGCAGTTTACCAGAAACATTTTTTGTTGTAACAAGAGTAAAGTACTTAATTTTGAAAAATAAAGTATCCTGATAAGAAGATCTTAATAATCCACTGTAGAAACGTAGATGAAATATCTATAAATGAAGAGGCTAGTTGAACGGGATGGGGGTAATTTTCTATAAATGAAAATTATAGAAAGGGTGAGGGGATAATTTTTATATGTGTACTACGTTATCGGCAACAAAGTAGTAGTTTGTTGTTAAAATTCCTTCCCGGGCTGTTTGGCCGTAGTCCAATGTTTTCTGCAAAACCAAACGTTTCGGCAGTGCCGTCGACTGCCATTATCAGTGAAAACCGAGTGCGATAACGTGTGGTGGTATACGTTAGTGACCACAGTACTGTGGTTAAGGCTGAAGCAATAAGTGGAAAGAAGTAGTTTCTATGGAAACATTTCATTTCGTAAGTGATTTTAAATATAAATCTTAGAACATGGAAGTCATGTATGGTTCTCCATACCGATATTTATGTATTAATTTCAGTATTTTATTTAAAACTCTGGTGAGATCTTGATAGTAACATTGATCTTTATTCTACACAAAAATGTAGTATTATGTTTGATTTTAAAGATATTTTGTTTATGTACAAAAATATCATTCAAAACGTCTTCATTCAAAAGTAATGTTCTATTTTTTCTTTATTTTTGTTGTATCACAAGCACTTGTAACATAAAAAATTTTAATTTTATATTATTTAATTGTTTCTTGATAACAAAAAGTTGTACAGAGTAGAATTTTGCTTCACTGATTATTATGTATTAACTTCAGTGTTTTATTTAACATGCTGGTACCGTAAATTCTTAAAAGCGACGTTGATATTTTTTTAACAAAAAATGTAACACTACGTTTGATTTTTAAAGGTATTTTATGATGTACAAAAATATCAATCAACATTTTGTTTCCATTGAAAGCTAATGTTCTATTTTTCCTTTATTTTTATTTGCAGTACAAACATTTGTAACATAAAAAAAAAATTGTAAATTGTAAATTATTTCAAATACCGTACTTTATCTCATTTCTTTTTAGATATGCAACCCTTGTGTGTCTGTTCTTTATTATTTCGTTCTCAGCTTTATAGGAACTGCCGCAGGAGATGGTATTTATTGCTAGTAAATATTAACACTTATTATCAATAGTAAAACGTTAACGGCAATCAATAGTGAACAATACAAAATCAACAAAATTGTATTCTTGGCAAAACGATATTGTATGACGAGTTTCCAGGTCGGGATTACATTAAATTCCATTTGAGGGGTGCGCCCTCAAAATCCTAAGGTCTGCGCCTTTTCCTGAGGGCTAGTCCGGCCCTGCATACAGTACGCTTTATAATTAGTAGAAAAGCGGATTGCAGCGAAGAGCCACACGGTAGCAGGGCAACAGCACGGAAGACGAAGGTTACGACCTTCATCACAACACGGTCAGTTAGGCCTACTTCGTAATTCGATCCTTACGAAAGTTTCAAATTTCACGCACACAGGACGTGATTCGATCTAAAGAAAACAACACAGGTCGATAGGATTTATAGTAAAACTTCGCCCCAAGCGAAATTGTAGCATTTTACTCAGCGATAGAATTTATTTGCAGACAGATATTTCAGTACTGACATTGGTAACTATTAACCCGCTACTCGATGCGCATTGCACGAACCGTTTCAAGTAGATTGGGGCGGTTTGGCAATGCCAAAATTTTAATTTTTTAGGTCAATATAGTAACATTTTAGACTCACGGCCTAAAAGTCATCAACTTACACGGTATGTGAATTCTAGACAATTGACAAAAATGATAATATTTACTATTATAAAATCAGTAATATTTAAATTCAAATTACTGTATACCTTAATTTTAGATGCGGAACCATCAGGCGAACTCTTCAGTCAGCAAGTAAAGAAACACGCCTAAAATTCTACAAGGTGATGGCTCTTCCCACACTTCCTTATGGGTTTGAGAATTGGACTTTAACGAAAGGCCAGACCAGTCACATCCAGGCGGCTGAAATGAGATTTCTCAGCCACGTGGCAGAGTATACTCTCCATAATCATAGAAGAAACACAGATATACGGCAGGAACTGAATATTATGAGTATACTCGACAGGATCGCCCAGTGCCAGCTGAATTGGTGGGAACATCTCTGCCGAATGGATGACTGCCGCATTCCCAATCAACTCTGGAAATATAAGCCGAGGGGACGGAGAGGTGTGGGACCTCCGAGGAGCCGCTGCAGTCACCAGCTGTAATCTTTGGCTATTTGAGACTGGAACAAACCATCCTTGGTTTAATACGAGAAGATGATGATCATGACCTAAATTTCGAATAGTATATATGTAGTGTGTGTGTGTGTGTGTGTGTGTGTGTGTGTGTGTGTGTGTGTGTGTGTGTGTGTGTGTGTGTGTGTGTGTGTGTGTGTGTGTGTGTGTGTGTGTGTGTGTGTGTGTGTGTGTGTGTGTGTGTGTGTGTGTGTGTGTGTGTGTGTGTGTGTGTGTGTGTGTGTGTGTGTGTGTGTGTGTGTGTGTGTGTGTGTGTGTGTGTGTGTGTGTGTGTGTGTGTGTGTGTGTGTGTGTGTGTGTGTGTGTGTGTGTGTGTGTGTGTGTGTGTGTGTGTGTGTGTGTGTGGAAAGTACAACAAACATAACAACAGAGAAAATACTAAACGAATAAAAATGTAATGTGAGTCAAGCAACGAATTAAAGCCTCACCAAAGCTGTCTACCAAGCACTGGCACTGGAAAACGTATTTAGAAGATTGAAGTGGGACAGTGTGGAATGGAGAGCAGAATCCAAAGAAAGAACAATCGATGATTTAAGACTCAGACAAAGAGCTAGAAAATAGGTCGAAACATGAATTCTAACAAAAACAGTGGCAAACTAGGAACACGAACAACAATAACGATAACCAAGAACAACACAAATTTGTAACTATTTTATTTATTGTACACTTAACACGAAATCTGGTTAACACGAAAAAAGTTTCCAATGCCGACTGTTTCCCAGTCTACAGTGCGTGTACTTCAAATTTAGCGAACAGTCACGCTGATGTATCAAAATCAGGAAACAATGCTTATACGCAACGAATGAGGTAACAGACATGATATGTAGGTAAGTAAGAATGGATCGAACGCAGTGACACTAACTTAGTTAAGTGTTGCCAACTATGACGAAAGTTCACTGTACGTATCAGACTTTTGTTTATATATTCAGGTGACGAACGCTCTGTGGGTTTGTCAGTCTCACCTACTCCACTAAACACTTAATCAGTAGGTCAGTATAACTAGCGTCTTTTTTGCTTAACATTTATATATATATTTAACAAATTTTTGTACAGCTGTAAGGGGTAACGGTAACAGAACGTGGAGATATTCGAAAGCGGAAAATATTTTTGCGTTTAGCCAGTACGACTTGGCTAGCATAAAACCCCTTGCTCTACCTTTCCCTTCAGGTCCTGACATGGCAACTCTCCTTGGCTTCCGGTTCTGTACCAGACTCGTTGTGTCTTCATAGCCTCCTCCAGTCTAAATTGTATCCACAGTCTTACATCCTTCTCTTCATTTACCCTACCCTTTACCAATTTACTCACCATTCCCTCAAGTCCCTACCTCAACAAACAGTGTCGCCTCATCCATTTTCCTTTTTCTTATACCCTTAAGCTGTTATTGCTCATCAAACTTTTCCTCATTCCCTACTTTATTCTCCCACCTCACCTCTCCGTCGTCCGACATATCCACATCTCTAGTGTCTCCAATGTTCTCACATTCTCTCTCCTCAATGACTATGTTAAACATCGTTATATAGCCTTACACTCTGTATAAAGCACGTTACCAGCCTTTTCCTTAATTTCGTATTCAACAGACCGCACTATTAAAGTCTTCCTTCTTCAGTTTCCCAAATAGAAGAACTTCCTGTATCTCCTGAGTAATCAGTCCAATACACGTATTTATATTTTCTCCGTTTATATACACAGCATTATCGAAACTCTTCTTCTTCTTCTTCTTCTTCTTCTTCTTCTTCTTCTCCTCCTCCTCCTCCTCCTCCTCCTCCTCCTCCTCCTCCTCCTCCTCCTCCTCCTCCTTCTTCTTCTTCTCCTTCTCCTCCTTCTCCTCCTCCTCCTCCTCCTCCTCCTCAATGGTTTTCATCCCAATGTAAAATCTTTAATGATGTCGTAAATTAACTGAAGTCTTCTCAATTTCATGTCTACACAATATCAAAGTCTGTACACTATTACCAAGAACTGTAATGAAGAGCTTAATTCTACTTTCAAGCGTATAAGAGAATACAAAATGGCAAGAACTGCCCACCGATTAAAGCCTGAATCTTAGAATGAGGATTCGTAGCCTATATGGTGCGTCTTTTGGTCTTACCCTACGGCACGGAGACTTGAACGCTTAAGTTCTTCACAACATGAAAAACACTAATTTTTTTTTTAATATCAAATGTTGACGAACTCTTACAGATGGTTAACAAAGAAAAGATACTGTCTTTTAGTATAAACAAAAATAAGATGGAGTTTTTGGGCTCCAAACATAAAGTTCTACAACTCAGAGTTCAGGGTAAAATCAAAATCAGAAGACTGTTACAGGAAAAAATAATTTCGTGGATGAGAATCTTGCAAGAGTGCTTCCAATGTACACCAACAGATCTGTTCATAGTGGCTTAATCGAAAGGCTGGATAGCCATGATTATTGTCAATCAACGTCGGAATTTGGCACCGTAAGAAAAGGTATCAGTCTTTAAAAATTAGAGAGCCTAAAAACGGATGCAATATGGGTATTGCTACTCATCCTTCACTTGGATACGTCATCCTGTGACTCTTTATACGTTCGATCAAAGATTATGTTTTAGATTCCAAATGTGAGTCTCAGCTGCCGGCGGTTGACAAGTTATGTATGAACTAAACCTTTGTTAAATAAATCCCGACATAAGGTGGTGGCAACTCTGTCAGGATTCACTTTCAAACTTGCCCAAGGACCGTACGACAATAATCTGAGTTAATTTCTCCATTCAACAAACATTTGTCCGTACTGTGGGGAGCTGGAAAAACATTCAGAATCTAACCGAGGGAAAATATTTGGCTCCTTCCAAGTTGGTGTTGGATCATAAAAAATTAAAGCAGTTAACTTCCTCTCCTTTGGAAACCCTTCGTGGGTAAAGATCGAATGCAACAAGGAAGTGCAGGAAAAAAGAAATATGCTGTGAATAACAAGATGAAAGATTATGATCATAACAAGATGTTATGATTGTTGTAAATCATAACAGAAGTAAGAAACTTAATAAACAAAATTTTAAAAACTCGGTGTATTCACAAAACCTGCAGAGCTGTGGTTGTTGTGGACAACTGTTGTCAAACATAAACTTAAACCTGTAGACGGTTTCCGCGGCAGTCATCTTCAGTAGCCAGGAGCTGGTGTACACGTCCCAAACGACTGGGAACGCCAAAATGTTTAGCACTATTTGTGTCAACAATGACGACCGTATATCCTGGTAGTTTTTATGAATATTTCAAGGACTGTGGAAGCCTTCGTAATTTCTGGATCCCAGGAGAATTTAGGACAAACTTAACTGAAAGATGAAGTGAAAATGTTCAACCTGAGGAATGAGGATAAGAAGGAACAGTATTTTAAGAATATCTTTTCGGGAGAAAGAGTGAGCACAATATTGACAGTGATAAGGAAGGAATCCCATACAGCTGAAGTAGGAAACGATGGATAAGTGATATGAAATATGACTAGGGGTGCCGATCCCCCTCCTCAACCCCAATGACGCTTCCCGAATTATATAAAAAATCGCCTCCTTTTTCTGACAAGACCTTTTCTCTCTTTAACAGTAAAATTTCTTACCTAATCGAGCAAAGGCCGGGGCTTTCTAACTCAAAACTGTTACAAAATATTACTTTTTACCAAAACGGTATATTGATTGTAGGTAGTTATAGACTAAAAAATAAGGATTTCTAATAATAAATCACAAATTAATATTTTCAGTAAAACGTGATTTGTTTTACAATACCAGTACTCTATGGCTTTATTGAAAAGATACTTAGTTTTGCAACTTAAACGTCCCGCTTAAACTGTTTTTATCGATAAAATCCTATAAAAATTTCAGTCTGTTTTTGGACCTTTTCGTAGTGTACTAAACTGTAGCAGAAAGCAAGATAAATAAAAAATATAAACACAAAGTTCTATTGCACACTGTACTTTATTAATATAGTAAATAAAAAATAAAATATATTTCAAAATTACATTATCATAATATGAACAACGTAATATTTTAAGCTAACCAATCACAATATTTGTGGTATCTGGGTAGAAAAAAGTCAACTGGGTACGATAAGGTACCCATCCATTTCATCCATTTATGAAATTAATTAAGTTCAATGCACCATTTTATGATCAAGGTAATATACTTTCACCACGGAGGAAAACCGAAACCGACGTGATTACGTGTGGAGCAATCGACCGCCCCTGTGGAAGACAACAAGAAGCACATGCTTGGCGGACATCAAAAGTATTGTATTTACATTTGTGACAGTTCCCATGATTAAGATCAATGTGCCGGCAGTTTAATACGAAAGCGTAATAACAATGTAATATTGCGCGATGGGAACTGTTTCCGTGTGTGTTTACAGGTTCGTAGAGCATGGGATCGCGGGTCTGTTACACATCAATTGTACCTATTGCGTTGAGTAATTTCCTATTGCTTAATATCTCTCTCTCGTACGCAACACAGTGATTTAACAGGAAGATAAATTTAATTATTGTCTTCTTAATTTCATGCGTTATTGTTAATTTAACTAAAATTTGGCATGTTTTTGTGGCTTGTATTGTCATAAAAAAGTGTTACTCAGAAATAATATTATCATATCACACGATGAATCGATTATTTACTTTATGCAGAGAAATTAAAATGGGTAAAAGTGACACGTGTGGGGCCCTTATTTGGGTGCAATAAAATAAACCCAGGAAGAGCATTTTGCATCCTCCTCTATACCTGACACATCTGCCCACAGTCATTGTTGTAAGAAACGGTTCTAGTAGACCTACTGAGCCCTTACAAACTAACAGTTCATTCCCCTGTCAAATATTAATTTATATGTTATTAAAAACTGTAGTAAACCAACTCCAGACAAATAAGCAGAGCACCGTGACAAACTATCTAAGAATTCCATCCTAAATTATGAGTGAATGTAACAGAGCGAATATTTAGTGGTACAAAACCTCGAGAGTGTATCGCAAACCAGCAAACAAGCAAATGGACCACAAGTGAAATAAATGTTTCTCTTTACATGTATATTACATAGTGTTGGTGGGAGGATAGCTTGAGGGTAGACATGAGAGAAGTAGAGGGTACATTACAGAGAAAGATAGAGAGTGAGAGAGAGAGAGAGAGAAAGATTATATTATGTATATACGTAATTGTGTGCATTTGTAAACGGCAAAACAATGACTATATTCAAACATATCGGCTCAGAATATAAGGAACTAGTTCTTCCGTTTCCAAAATGATGAGTGGAAGGAAATACTTGCAGGTAGGAGAAGAGGCTGTAAAAATGTTCCCCCAAGACCTGCCGAGGGTCATGTTTATTGCAGGCCTATTGTTCGCGCAAGGAACACTTTGGGGCCCCACATGTATCACCTTTATTCATCAAAATATTTCTAGCTTGCAAACAAACGTAGATTATTTCCTTATCTGAACCTGCACTACATTTTCGATGCTCTGACTTCGCGACAGTGTCGATACTTCATGATGCGAAGAAGAAGAAGTGTACCAATTGTAACAGACTGCAAAGATATTAACAATTAAACGTGAAAAAACGTAGCCTAATATATTCATTGCTTTGGATCCATTGCTTTGTTTTAGTTTATATTGCGAAGAAACGACTACAAATGTTATGCCAAAATAAAACGCCTAATAACTAATAAATAACTAACTAATAAAAGACTGTGACACAGTGACACTGAACAGATGATAACTAAATGTTTAACAACTAAATATAAGGTTTACTGGAATAACATTAAGAAACACAAAAAAAGAATTAAGATTGAACAACCGAGATAAAGTAAAATTATCTCTTTTTTCCAGTTCAAAGAAACATTTACGGTTGGCCAGTATTCGTTAATATTGCTGAGTAGACAGTCATGTATTAAACTACCGTACTTACTACTGTGCACGAAAACATCACAAACTTTTTACATAAACGTACACGTAAAAAATAATAATACATACCATGTCTAATAAATACACATTCCCTTTTGAAGTATATACACACATTTTATGACATTTATTTATTTTAGAAAGCTTCTGATCACGTAGAACATTGGGCTACAAAACAATGTACATAAAAACATTGGGCTAAAATTTATGTGTACAAAACATGTGTTTACGTATTGTAGTAAAGTACATACAGAGCGTTCCCAAAAGGTGGTGTCAAACGCTGGGAAATGATTCAACTCATTAAACTGAAGGAAAAGTGTCCAATAAACACACGGTGAAAATTACGTTTTCCGTCTGAATGTCTCTGTCTTTTTACATTAAATACTCCCGACGGAAATAAGATGTCGACTTGAAATTCGGTATATACGGTACGTTTACCATTATTATAAGTATAAAACAAATGAAAATATTATCTTAAAAAATATCAAAATGGCGGCTTAATAAAAAAAAGAATTATAAATTTCAAAAAAATATGTACTTATAACAAAAAATGTTTTATTACATAAAAAAAAACCTTTTTATTCGTAAACCAAGGTTACTGAATTTGAATTAAAAAAATAACGGAGATGTTACATTCCTTTTATAACAAAGCATTTGGGCTATTTTTTCAGAATAACCACGTATTTGAATCTCCATTATATTTCCATCATGAGTAGTTGTCCGAATTACTTTAGATTGTTTACCTTGATTTAACAAGTTTTAATTCTCTACTGAATAATAAGTGTATTTGCCCTACGTGGCAACTCAAATCGATCCTTACTCACTTTTAGTAATAGAGCATAAATATGTAGACCTATAACGTGATCAATATTTTAGAAGAGAGAAGTAAATAAATAATTAAATATTTATTTTATTTAGCACTTGGGAAACGAAAAAGTATTCAGTTTCTTTAAATTTTTAACAACTCAGAGAAAAATACATGGTTCATTTAAGTAAAATATACTAAATGTTTTGTTAGGAAATATAAACGTAATAAAATATTCCTCAGGCTTTCACGGCCGGTGTCAGATGATATCCGGGCTGTTTGGCCGTGGTCCATGGTTTATAACAAAACCAAACGTTTCGGCAGCTCCACTGGCTGCCATCATCAGTGGTATAAAAAATCCTGCACGTCGGGTGTTTACGTACAGGTCCACAGTACGTATTTTTTATGTATCCACGGTATTTTTTATGTATGTACGTATCCACAGTATGGATTTGTTATACCACTGATGATGGCAGCCAGTGGAGCTGCCGAAACGTTTGGTTTTGTTATAAACCATGGACCACGGCCAAACAGCCCGGATATCATGAACAATTCATAAACGTAATAAGTCTTTATTTTTATCCGAATTTCATAAGCAAGGTTTCGTAGGTTTAAGAATAAAAATTGTAATTTTCGTTTGTATAAATTTGTTGTTATAAGTAGGATTTTTTTAAAATTTAGATTTAAAATTTTTAATTAGTTGACACTGAAAATATTTAAGATGATATTTTGGTTTTCTTTGCACTTACAAGAATAGTGCACTTACTGTGTGTACCAAATTTCAACTCCACGTCTCATTACGTTCTGTAGTAATTAATATTTTTTTAATATTAATTACAGAAATACGGATGGAAAACGAAGTATTTTTCTTCGGTTCATGTTTATTGGACATTGTTCCTTTAGTTTAATGAGTATAATTATTTTCCGATGTTATGCACCATCTATTGGGAGCATTCTGTATACACGGTACAAATAAGATATCGATAAAACCAGACACGTAGAGTGGTAAAGGTAATGTGAAAGCCAACAAAATTTGTTACATTGAGGAAAGTTTAACTTTTTAAGCAAAACGTGAGCTCTGTTACACAATGGGAGACCTGTGACTCGTTGACCATCCGCCCTCATTCGATTTGTTTCTTGTGTATTGTAAAATAAAAGTATTTTATTAAGTACGCTGGTGTGTGTGTGTGTGTGTGTGTGTGTGTGTGTGTGTGTATGTGTGTGTGTGTGTGTGTGTGTGTGTGTGTGTGTGTGTGTGTGTGTGTGTGTGTGTGTGTGTGTGTGTGTGTGTGTGTGTGTGTGTGTGTGTGTGTGTGTGTGTGTGTGTGTGTGTGTGTGTGTGTGTGTGTGTGTGTGTGTGTGTGTGTGTGTGTGTGTGTGTGTGTGTGTGTGTGTGTGTGTGTGTGTGTGTGTGTGTGTGTGTGTGTGTGTGTGTGTGTGTGTGTGTGTGTGTGTGTGTGTGTGTGTGTGTGTGTGTGTGTGTGTGTGTGTGTGTGTGTGTGTGTGTGTGTGTGTGTGTGTGTGTGTGTGTGTGTGTCCAGGGGCGGGCTTACCATTTTGTCGCCCGTAGGCAGTATAAATTTTCCCTGCTCCCACAAATCTCTGTTGGGGGGGGGGGGGGTTGTACAGGTTTACTTCAATTCTTCATATTTTCAGTTAGCCTAAAATTTGTTCTTTATATAATATTTCCTTCCCAATTTTCCTTAATACATTTCTATAGTACAATTTACATAACGTACTAGGAAGAGTACAATAAGACATTACTGTAGCCGTGTTTATTGCAAAACATTTTAACTGAAGTTATAACATAGCAATTTAATACAATTTTGTATGCAAGTTGATATAAAATTAAGGTAAAGATAAAGAGTTGTAATAATAGTTTTTGAAATAATTTTTAAACTTTACGTCGTGATTTTTGATGGCCAAAATTATTAATAATATTGATCAGGTCCATCTTCTTTAATAATTATCCTTCGATGGACAATATAGCCAATGAATTCAAACGATCTTCTCCCATGTTCGTGCGTAGATAATTCTTTACTCTTCTGAGCCACGAGAACGCTCGCTCAGCTGAGCGATTTTTGGCCCCTGTACATACAAACATCCGGAGAGCAATGTCCACTTTGGGATAGACAGACTGGAGCCCATCCTTTCGTATTAGGCGGCAGAGCTTCACAGATGTTGAAGCTGTTGATCCTTTCCTTTTCGTCCTCTTCCTGTCGTTCTCGGGGTCAGAATAATTTAACGTGACTGTTTGCAGGTATCATTCAAAATGTACAACTTCGTCCCAGAACGATTCCTCTAAATCATCACGATACTGTTATAAGAGGTGCTCTCCTAATTTCCTCAAGTTGTCATGATTTAATTCGTTAGTTTCACTTACAACTTTTAACGTTTTGTTTATTTCAACATATTAATTCCTCCGTTTTTCCAATTCAGACTTTAGATTGTCGCTAATTATGATAAATACATTTACTCTCAGGTTTTCTCGAGGACTAAAAAACTACTTCTTCTTCAGCATTACCCCTTCCACGTGGTTCATCATCGTGCTTTTGCCTCTTGACCCGACGCTTGTCCTCTTTGTATGCCACTATTTTTTATAGTTCCTCAGCCTTTTTTCAAAGCAATCGTGGTGATTACGTATTGACTCGAGGAGTTTGATCAATGAGTCGTACAACTGTACCACGGATCTCAGGTCAATGTCAATACTTCGTAATTTCTTTTTGTGTCGTTGAGTCTTTCAAGTATGAAACCCCATAATTCTGCCATGAAGCCTGTTCACTTTTGTAATTAGACCCCTTGCATCGGCGCGAGTGACAGGTTTCTGCATCGTATCTTGTTCAATTCATTGCAAAGTATGAAGAATATTTTGCCAGTTATTTCGCAAATACTTCATACATATCGGAAGTAAATGACGAACTATCCTCTTTATATAATACGCCTAGTTACTAAACGATATGCCCATATTTTTAAAAGTTTCTTGTCATATTGGGACGAAATGGAGCAGCATTTAAAACATCTCTTAGGTAAAAAACAACATAACGGCCGTAAAATTTCACCTTTCCAAAATTAATTACATCAAATAACTCATTAACACCTTTTGTAGTATTTCACTAAACGTATAAGCGAATTCGACTATCGCACAGCAGAAAGTTGGAAAATGGAGTGCGGTTGGAGATTATGGGAAGTACCAAAACATATACAGTACGTATATTTCAGTATACAAAGTACCCTATTTGTATTGTAGTCTATAATATAAACACATTTTCGTAGCTGAAGAATGTAACTGAACTCACGTATAATATATACTAAAGTATTCGTTTTATATCTTCTTCTTATCCTTCTTCTTCTTCTTCTTCTTTTTCTTCTACTCCTCCTCCTCCTCCTCCTTCTCCTTCTCCTCCTCCTTCTTCTTCTTCTTCTTCTTCTTCTTCTTCTTCTTCTTCTTCTTCTTCTTCTTCTTCATCCACTTACAGGATATTGAAAATTTTTGTCCACGGTGTACCCTCATACACACTAAACCTGCTCTGATGTTTTAATTACGGACATCATAATATTAAAACTTTGGAAACTTGAGCACTACTTAATGGAGATCAATCATTAACTTATACAAGCCATTAATTTTATGCATATTTTTTATATATATGTGTACAACGTTATCGGCAACAAAGAAGTAGTTTTTGTTAAAATTCCTTCCCGGGATATTTGGCCGTAGTCCAATGTTTTCTACAAAACCAGACGTTTCGGCAATGCCATCGACTTCCATCATCAGTGAAAATCGAGTCCGATAACGTGAGGTGGTATACGTTAGTGACCACAATACTGTGGTTAAGGCTGAAGCAGTAAGTAGAAAGAAGTAGTTTCTATGGTAATATTTCATTTCGAAAATGATTTTAAATATAAATCTTAGAATATGGAAGTCATGTATGGTTCTCCATACCGATATTTAATTAATCTCATGGTGATTACGGGTACTTATTAGAAAAGCGGTGTATTTGACGTACACCTTCCGAAAAAGCTTGAAGTGTTTTTAATAATTCCCTATGCGGACTATCTTACACTAACGCGCAAAGCACTTTACTCTAATATAATTTTTACTTAGGTTGTTAACCCGCTTAGTTCTTTACGCAAAGCTTCGCAAAGAGTTCCAAGTTTTATTGTAAGTTAAAATTTTTATATGTTCGTACGAGCAAAACTCTCAACGACAGACACAACTTCACTCTGCAACTGCAATCGAAGAACTGTAGCGATCCTTACTTTACAGAGTACGAATATGAAATTAGTGTCTTCCGATTGGTTAAACCCAGGTCACATGGTTGATGATTGCAACAGATATAAAGTTTTCCTGCAAAAGTTTGTATAAATCACCAATAGCTTGCCTTGATTTTATCTACGAATTTTATTACCCTATTAATGATAAGCGTTACAAATTGAGTTTTTCCCTACTAAAAAAACCATTTTTATAAAATAGTTGTAAACCTCAGAGTAAATAAGAATTGTAGCTATTTACAAAAACAATCCACTGTCTAAATTTCACGTCGATGGGTTGATTACCGCGGAAGATATAGCGAACACAAGTTATCACACGCGCACAAATTCACACAAAAAGTACATGACAATAAAGAACACATTTTTATGAAGAATTTGATATAACCTACATTCTTATCCATTGCTAAATACAAAACTTACGGCTAAAAGACAAAAAATTGCATAAAACCATTGTAAACCTGAAAATGCTGTCATCCATGCTTAGATACGGTTAACATCGCTTATCATCCTGTGTTCTGCTGCAATATATATATATATATATATAAAACTCAAAGTCTGAGGATTTATGTGTACTGAATACAAATCCATACCGTTACACCGATAGCCACCAAATTTTGCACAGGTAACCTTTGAAACAAGGCGAAAAACACTGTTTAACTTGGAATTTGATATTTTACGCCTTTCGCACGATTTAGGCTCTTTTAATTATGCCTTTTCGTTGCCGCGTGTAAAGATGTCAACAACGCCATGGAGACCAGAATGAATTACCATAGTAACAAGTAAGTAAACGAAAGCTAGTTAGCGGCATCAGAACTGTACATTTATCCATTCCTGCAGTACGTTTTCGATATTTTATATAATATGCGATTGTATCGATATGTTACGATGTGGAAAAGAAGTGTACTAATTGTAAATTGTCCTATACTTAATGCAAAACGAAAATACGTGTTGTTTTCATTTGTGAGGTTAGGTGACAACGGTTTTTGGTTTTTAGTTTACTGCTGAAATAAATAAAAGCCATGGTTGAGGAAAACATAACGTTTAATGTGTTATACAATGCTTCTAACACAGGAATACTTAAAATAAAGAATTTAGCGTTTTTGATTTAACAGGCACTTTATAAATATCTCCAAAGGCTTTATAAACGGGTACATTTGAATCTCCAAAGGCTGTTGCACCAACATAATAATTTAATACAAGTTAAAATAGTACAAGTGTTGAAAACAGCTTTGGAGAGAATTTGACTAATGAGTACAAAATTGTTATACGAGCTGACTGAACGTCGTATAGACATAGACAATAAAAATGATATTAAAATACTTACTAAAAGTCCAATATTCACGTGCGAAGCCGCGGGTAACAGCTAGTTTTATTATAAAACAGAAGAAACTTGGTTACCCGTCAGGGACGGGTCCAATGCGGGTTATGGAAACCTGACGGGGCCATCGTATCAGACTACCTGCCTACTATGTTAACAAACTTCGAAAGGGTCGCCTATTGTTTACTTTCATTGCATTTAAGCAAGTCGTCTATTCATACAGATTTAAGGAAATCCCCAACCAACGTGGTCCCGTCTAGTTTCTTAAAGGCCATTTCATTTACCCGGTGTACACTGTTCTGTCAACATCGTGCTGTCTTGAACATGGAAACTATAGTGCCGGTGAGTATCAAATGTGCCACACCGTTTCAGGAGTATATAATTGTGGGAGAATCGCGGTTAAAGGGGAGAGGTAGTTTACCTGCAACGTTTTACGTTTTAACAAGAGTAAGGTACTTAAAAATTCATTAAACGTTTTAAAACAATGGTAATTGTTAAAAGTAAAATAATTTTGTTGCCATGCAACCAGGTTGTTCGGTTAGGAGGGAGGCGTAGTTTACTTGCATTGTTTTGTGTTATAACAAGAGTAAAGTATTTAATTTTAATAAATAAGTGCCACAAAAATAACGTCATACTAATCCACTGTAAAATGTTAAATGATATAATTATAAATGGAGTGGGTAGTAGATGGGGGAGGGAGTGATTTTTTAAAATCAAGGCTGTGCTGAAATCAAGTAAAGTACGAATATTTAATTTTGAAGGATATGATACCATAGAAATTATATATGATAAAACTATCACTCTATGAAAGTGTAAAATCATTGATGGTGGGGATCGGTTGATGAGGTGGAATGATTATCTGCGTAGTCAGTTTCTTTATAAGAATAAAGTACCTAATTTTTATAGATAAAGTGAATCTAAAATATCATGATATTAAACGACTACCCCATAATAAAAAATATCTATTTTCATTGACATCCTATCGTTTAATAAAAAACTTTGAGGATGTAATTCATAAGCAAACATATTTTCTGAAGAGGTCTATAAAGAATGCAAACGTAATTTTTTTTGGTCGATTAGAAGAAGAATAAGAAGAAGAAGAGAAGAAGAAGAAGAAGAAGAAGAAGAAGAAGAAGAAGAAGAAGAAGAAGAAGAAGAAGAAGAAGAAGAAGAAGAAGAAGAAGAAGAAGAAGAAGAAGAAGAAGAAGAAGAAGAAGAAGAAATGAATTTAGCTTTGGTAAGAAATATAGCATCGGTGACATAATGATGAGTTGATTTTCGTTCATATAATATTGAAAGAAATTCATGTTTTCATAACCGAAGAAGCATGAGATCTGAGTAATAAATAAAATAGAGGCTTTTTGATATTGGTAGCTGTGGCAGTCAGACACGATAATGGACTTTTATAGTCGTTGGGTCTTATATAATTAAAATTTGTGTGCAAATAAAATTTACATTAGATTTTATTAAGAACACATAAACAATGTTAAAACAATCTTCAGCAATTTAGGTAAAATGTATTCGGTAAATAGATCTGTCAGAGTATAAGTGAATTTGTAATCACCATTGAAGTTCAGTATAATTATACGACGTGTTTGTTCCTGACGCTTTTGTATTTTACGCACATAAGTATTAGACTACGTATTGCACACATAAATATTTAATACGAGGATGTTGTTAGAACAGTACTACAATACTATTTGCTCCAAATGTGTTAGTTTTGTGGAACACTACAATTTTGAACAAGGTAAGTTATAAACAGAATTTTCGTAACTTTTAGGTACCTGTATAACGTACTTTCAGATTAGTCACAATTTACTCAAATGCGTGTATTATGCAAAATAATTTTGTACGCGTTGATTGTCTAAGAACTGTCTTAAGAGACTATTTCTTATTAAAGCTCATGAGCGTTCTTCATGGCTACCAGTAGAAGTTCAAGGTCGAGCTTTATAAATTCAGGAATATATTTGTCTGTACGCGTACTTTCATAAGGATAATTGTACGTTCCATTCTTGGTAAAAATGTTTAAAAGAATTTTTATGTTTGTTCATGAAAATGAACATCGAAAATGCTTGGAAGATTGTGTATTAACTAAATTTAAGAAAGTTTTGTAAATAATTACCTTTTTGAAATTATTTGAAGAAATAGATGTAATTTTATTTTGTAAATAAATTCGTCATATGTGTGTGTGTAAATTAATTTTGTGACGTTTCAGGAACTGAAACTGTTTTGAAATGAAATATGGTGTTTGCCTATAGGCTACTTTAATTTTTATTTTCCAATCGTCGCTTCCCAGTTTATATTAGCAGAGCTGGTTGGATAATATTGAAGAAAAACCCGTGTGAATTGAAATTATTTAAGTTGCTTTAAGGAATAATTAATAATTTTTATATGAGAAATTAATTTATATAACCTATACTTAAAACAATTTTACATTAATACTAATAATTAATCAAATTAATTTAGTTCAATTAAATTATATTATTAATTACAGATGTGGTTTAAATATTTATTTTTACTAAATGATAATATAAAATAAATAAACGTTTTACTAAGGTGGCATTTAAAGAAACGCATAACGTAAACTAAATACACTAACATTTTAATATTATTGAAGGAAGAAGAAGAAGAAGAAGAAGAAGAAGAAGAAGAAGAAGAAGACGAAGAAGAAGAAGAAGACTGAAGTAAGCTTTTGGTAAGAGTAGCATTGCTGTTCCATTTTCATTTACTATTGTTCGTATAGAAAAAGAAAATCCGCGTTTTCATAACTAAGAAGCATAATATTCAAATAATAAAAACAAAATAGCAAGAGACATGTAGTTTATTATACCCACGTATCAACAACAGCGTCGACAGGGGTTCCGTAACAAGAGACGTTCTGATATCGGTAGCAATGGCAGTCGGAACGGCACGTGAACATTTCTGGATTTTAACAGACCGTTGGTGAATTTTAATAAAATTACACTTGTGCGAACGTGAAAAGTACACTACATTTTATTGAGAACAGATAAGTATGTTTTGCTAAACAATCTTCAGCAAAATGAAAATCCATTCACGTAAAAAGACCAGACAAAATATAAGCGAATTTATAATCGTCATTGGAGTTCAACGACATTCATGCCACATGTTTGTGCCTGACGCTTTTGTCCTTTTTATATAAATGTATGCATTACGCAAATTAATATTTCATGTGATGAATGCTGAGAAAATTTTAAAACAATACTACAATACGTTTCTCGCTGCACGTGTTAGTTTGTGAAATTCTACAATTTATAAGAATGTAAGTCATGAACAGAATTTTTGTAACATTAACTACATCGTAACTTCACCTTAGACAGATTTTACTTAAAAACGTATTATCGCCTGTAATACATATATTCATATGTTGATTAGAGTGGTAAAATTATAAAACACTGTGATTACTACTGTAACGTAACGTATCAATACGTATGTATGGTGCATTTAATTGTAGGCCTATGCATATTACAACTGATTAACGAATAATGATAACAAGTTTTTATTGAAATTGTTATCCGCGGCTTCGCACGCGAATATTGGACTTTTAATAAGTATTTTAATATAATTTTTATTGTCTATGTCTACATGGCGTTCTGTCAGCTCGTATAACAATTTTGTACTCATTAGTCAAATTCTCTCCAAAGCTGTTTTCAACACTTGTACTATTTTATTAGTGCTATTAGTGCGAAGCCGCGGATAACAATTTCAATAAAAACTTGTTATCATTATTCGTTAATCAGTTGTAATATGCATAGGCCTACAATTAAATGCACCATACATACGTATTGATACGTTACGTTACAGTAGTAATCACAGTGTTTTATAATTTTACCACTCTAATCAACATATGAATATATGTATTACAGGCGATAATACGTTTTTAAGTAAAATCTGTCTAAGGTGAAGTTACGATGTAGTTAATGTTACAAAAATTCTGTTCATGACTTACATTCTTATAAATTGTAGAATTTCACAAACTAACACGTGCAGCGAGAAACGTATTGTAGTATTGTTTTAAAATTTTCTCAGCATTCATCACATGAAATATTAATTTGCGTAATGCATACATTTATATAAAAAGGACAAAAGCGTCAGGCACAAACATGTCGCATGAATGTCGTTGAACTCCAATGACGATTATAAATTCGCTTATATTTTGTCTGGTCTTTTTACGTGAATGGATTTTCATTTTGCTGAAAATTGTTTAGCAAAACATACTTATCTGTTCTCAATAAAATGTAGTGTACTTTTCACGTTCGCACAAGTGTAATTTTATTAAAATTCACCAACGGTCTGTTAAAATCCAGAAATGTTCACGTGCCGTTCCGACTGCCATTGCTACCGATATCAGAACGTCTCTTGT
Organism: Magicicada septendecula; assembly: GCA_034769895.1. Taxonomy (NCBI): domain Eukaryota; kingdom Metazoa; phylum Arthropoda; class Insecta; order Hemiptera; family Cicadidae; genus Magicicada; species Magicicada septendecula. The sequence goes on along the minus strand of CM068373.1, from coordinate 303,207,564 downwards.
TACGGAACCCCTGTCGACGCTGTTGTTGATACGTGGGTATAATAAACTACATGTCTCTTGCTATTTTGTTTTTATTATTTGAATATTATGCTTCTTAGTTATGAAAACGCGGATTTTCTTTTTCTATACGAACAATAGTAAATGAAAATGGAACAGCAATGCTACTCTTACCAAAAGCTTACTTCAGTCTTCTTCTTCTTCTTCTTCGTCTTCTTCTTCTTCTTCTTCTTCTTCTTCTTCTTCTTCTTCTTCTTCTTCTTCTTCTTCTTCTTCCTTCAATAATATTAAAATGTTAGTGTATTTAGTTTACGTTATGCGTTTCTTTAAATGCCACCTTAGTAAAACGTTTACTTATTTTATATTATCATTTAGTAAAAATAAATATTTAAACCACATCTGTAATTAATAATATAATTTAATTGAACTAAATTAATTTGATTAATTATTAGTATTAATGTAAAATTGTTTTAAGTATAGGTTATATAAATTAATTTCTCATATAAAAATTATTAATTATTCCTTAAAGCAACTTAAATAATTTCAATTCACACGGGTTTTTCTTCAATATTATCCAACCAGCTCTGCTAATATAAACTGGGAAGCGACGATTGGAAAATAAAAATTAAAGTAGCCTATAGGCAAACACCATATTTCATTTCAAAACAGTTTCAGTTCCTGAAACGTCACAAAATTAATTTACACACACACATATGACGAATTTATTTACAAAATAAAATTACATCTATTTCTTCAAATAATTTCAAAAAGGTAATTATTTACAAAACTTTCTTAAATTTAGTTAATACACAATCTTCCAAGCATTTTCGATGTTCATTTTCATGAACAAACATAAAAATTCTTTTAAACATTTTTACCAAGAATGAAACGTACAATTATCCTTATGAAAGTACGCGTACAGACAAATATATTCCTGAATTTATAAAGCTCGACCTTGAACTTCTACTGGTAGCCATGAAGAACGCTCATGAGCTTTAATAAGAAATAGTCTCTTAAGACAGTTCTTAGACAATCAACGAGTACAAAATTATTTTGCATAATACACGCATTTGAGTAAATTGTGACTAATCTGAAAGTACGTTATACAGGTACCTAAAAGTTACGAAAATTCTGTTTATAACTTACCTTGTTCAAAATTGTAGTGTTCCACAAAACTAACACATTTGGAGCAAATAGTATTGTAGTACTGTTCTAACAACATCCTCGTATTAAATATTTATGTGTGCAATACGTAGTCTAATACTTATGTGCGTAAAATACAAAAGCGTCAGGAACAAACACGTCGTATAATTATACTGAACTTCAATGGTGATTACAAATTCACTTATACTCTGACAGATCTATTTACCGAATACATTTTACCTAAATTGCTGAAGATTGTTTTAACATTGTTTATGTGTTCTTAATAAAATCTAATGTAAATTTTATTTGCACACAAATTTTAATTATATAAGACCCAACGACTATAAAAGTCCATTATCGTGTCTGACTGCCACAGCTACCAATATCAAAAAGCCTCTATTTTATTTATTACTCAGATCTCATGCTTCTTCGGTTATGAAAACATGAATTTCTTTCAATATTATATGAACGAAAATCAACTCATCATTATGTCACCGATGCTATATTTCTTACCAAAGCTAAATTCATTTCTTCTTCTTCTTCTTCTTCTTCTTCTTCTTCTTCTTCTTCTTCTTCTTCTTCTTCTTCTTCTTCTTCTTCTTCTTCTTTTTCTCTTCTTCTTCTTATTCTTCTTCTAATCGACCAAAAAAAATTACGTTTGCATTCTTTATAGACCTCTTCAGAAAATATGTTTGCTTATGAATTACATCCTCAAAGTTTTTTATTAAACGATAGGATGTCAATGAAAATAGATATTTTTTATTATGGGGTAGTCGTTTAATATCATGATATTTTAGATTCACTTTATCTATAAAAATTAGGTACTTTATTCTTATAAAGAAACTGACTACGCAGATAATCATCCCACCTCATCAACCGATCCCCACCATCAATGATTTTACACTTTCATAGAGTGATAGTTTTATCATATATAATTTCTATGGTATCATATCCTTCAAAATTAAATATTCGTACTTTACTTGATTTCAGCACAGCCTTGATTTTAAAAAATCACTCCCTCCCCCATCTACTACCCACTCCATTTATAATTATATCATTTAACATTTTACAGTGGATTAGTATGACGTTATTTTTGTGGCACTTATTTATTAAAATTAAATACTTTACTCTTGTTATAACACAAAACAATGCAAGTAAACTACGCCTCCCTCCTAACCGAACAACCTGGTTGCATGGCAACAAAATTATTTTACTTTTAACAATTACCATTGTTTTAAAACGTTTAATGAATTTTTAAGTACCTTACTCTTGTTAAAACGTAAAACGTTGCAGGTAAACTACCTCTCCCCTTTAACCGCGATTCTCCCACAATTATATACTCCTGAAACGGTGTGGCACATTTGATACTCACCGGCACTATAGTTTCCATGTTCAAGACAGCACGATGTTGACAGAACAGTGTACACCGGGTAAATGAAATGGCCTTTAAGAAACTAGACGGGACCACGTTGGTTGGGGATTTCCTTAAATCTGTATGAATAGACGACTTGCTTAAATGCAATGAAAGTAAACAATAGGCGACCCTTTCGAAGTTTGTTAACATAGTAGGCAGGTAGTCTGATACGATGGCCCCGTCAGGTTTCCATAACCCGCATTGGACCCGTCCCTGACGGGTAACCAAGTTTCTTCTGTTTTATAATAAAACTAGCTGTTACCCGCGGCTTCGCACGTGAATATTGGACTTTTAGTAAGTATTTTAATATCATTTTTATTGTCTATGTCTATACGACGTTCAGTCAGCTCGTATAACAATTTTGTACTCATTAGTCAAATTCTCTCCAAAGCTGTTTTCAACACTTGTACTATTTTAACTTGTATTAAATTATTATGTTGGTGCAACAGCCTTTGGAGATTCAAATGTACCCGTTTATAAAGCCTTTGGAGATATTTATAAAGTGCCTGTTAAATCAAAAACGCTAAATTCTTTATTTTAAGTATTCCTGTGTTAGAAGCATTGTATAACACATTAAACGTTATGTTTTCCTCAACCATGGCTTTTATTTATTTCAGCAGTAAACTAAAAACCAAAAACCGTTGTCACCTAACCTCACAAATGAAAACAACACGTATTTTCGTTTTGCATTAAGTATAGGACAATTTACAATTAGTACACTTCTTTTCCACATCGTAACATATCGATACAATCGCATATTATATAAAATATCGAAAACGTACTGCAGGAATGGATAAATGTACAGTTCTGATGCCGCTAACTAGCTTTCGTTTACTTACTTGTTACTATGGTAATTCATTCTGGTCTCCATGGCGTTGTTGACATCTTTACACGCGGCAACGAAAAGGCATAATTAAAAGAGCCTAAATCGTGCGAAAGGCGTAAAATATCAAATTCCAAGTTAAACAGTGTTTTTCGCCTTGTTTCAAAGGTTACCTGTGCAAAATTTGGTGGCTATCGGTGTAACGGTATGGATTTGTATTCAGTACACATAAATCCTCTGACTTTGAGATATATATATATATATATATATATATATATATATATATATTGCAGCAGAACACAGGATGATAAGCGATGTTAACCGTATCTAAGCATGGATGACAACATTTTCAGGTTTACAATGGTTTTATGCAATCTTTTGTCTTTTAGCTGTAAGTTTTGTATTTAGCAATGGATAAGAATGTAGGTTATATCAAATTCATAGAAATTCATAAAAATTCATTCATAAAAATGTGTTCTTTATTGTCATGTACTTTTTGTGTGAATTTGTGCGCATGTGCGCGTGTGATAACTTGTGTTCGCTATATCTTCCGCGGTAATCAACCCATCGACGTGAACAATACTTCTGTATAACACATTAAACGTTATGTTTTCCTCAACCATGACTTTTATTTACTTCAGCAGTAAACTAAAAACCAAAAACCGTTGTCACCTAACCTCACAAATGAAAACAACACGTATTTTCGTTTTGCAGTAAGTATAGGACAATTTACAATTAGTACACTTCTTTTCCAAATCGTAACATATAGATACAATCGCATATTATATAAAACATCAAAAATATACTGCAGGAATGGATAAATGTACAGATCCGATGCCGTTAAATAGGTTTTGTTTATTTACTTGTTACTATGGTAATTAATTCTGGTCTGCATGGTGTTGTTGACATCTTTAGTAGTAGTATTTATATTTAATTACTTATTCATTGCATCATCAAAAATACTTATAAACCTAAATTTTATAATCGTTTAAGACAATTACAAAATATATAGACGTATCTGTATACAAAATTACAAAACATATCGATACAATCGCATAGTAAAAACTGTAAAACTGCAGGAACGGATAAAGGTAAAATTCCGATGCCGGTAAATATCATTTGTTTATTTACTTGTTACTATGGTAATTAATTCTGGTCTCCATGGTGTTGATGACATCTTTATACGCTCAACGGAAAGGCATAACTGAAAGGGCCTAAATCGTGCGAACGAGGCAAAATATCAAATTCCAAGTTAGACAGTGTTTTTCACCTTGTGTCTACCCATAAATCCTCAGACTTTGAGTTATATATATATATAGATATTTATATGATATACACACAATATATCGAAACGTAGTGTGGCACAGATAATGACATATTACTTAAAGGAGTAAACATTCAAAGACCGGCGCATTAAACGTTTAAGATTCGTATCTAAGACTGTGTGTGTGTGTGTGTGTGTGTGTGTTGTACGTTACGTAAAGACGTGCCAACTGTATAAAGACAGAACAGGTACCAAAGTAACAGCAGGATTATGTATTGTAGCCTCCAAAATCAGTTCCGCTTTGGACCAGTGCCAGCTGTAACCATGACGTGTCTAAGCGCCGACACAACAGCGTACGAGCTGCAGACCTACTTTTCGACGATGTGCAAGGGCTAACAAAATCTGTTCGAAAACATGTGGGGCACGACATTTCTCTCTGGCGAAACATAACAGTACAGCTTTTTCCTTACCGCTTTGGTTCATCCGAGTATAAAATTTTCGAGCTCGAGATAAATGAAAACGATATGATTTGCTAGTTGCGCTGAAAAATTCTCGTAAAATTTTACAAGAAATCTCACTGAAAATTTCAGGAACAACAGGTTTGTCCTCACTTGATCTCACAATGAAGCGCCCGCACACATTCAGGTATTCACTGACTACTTACTCTCCAGCGCTAACAGACCGAGCGCCAGCGCTCCAGAGCTTCAAATTCTTTTTCCACGTTCTGCAACCATCTTCTTCTTGACCTTCTTTCTTTCTTATGCAATCCATTCTTCCCTGAAAATATTATTTACTGGCCTTTCGGCCTTTCATCCGACATGCTTTTCGCGTGAGTTAACCACGAAAGACTGAAATTTCATGTAGAGCACTGTGCCCTACTTCCATATTACTTCTACTTCTCCACCGACCTAACTCTCTTGCTGGTGCCAATATTCGTCTTATTACTTTTCTTTCAAATACCATGACCATTTTCTCTTCAGCTATGGTCAAGACCAAGACCCGTACGTTATTTGTCTCCGTTACAGTACTAATCTTAATAGTCTCTTATATGATCTCAGCTTATTATGTCGGGAAATTCAGATTTCATAAGCTTAATATTGGCGTAATATGCTCTATTTCCTCATTCAGTCTACTGCATATTTTGTCATTCATTTTGTTCTCAGAATTCACCACTGATCCCAAGTACCTGAACTCCCTCGCTCCTTCAATCCTAGTACCACCAATATCCAAATCCTCCACGCCCCTTATACTCTGTGCTACTGAAATCCTCATATAGACCTACATTTTGTCTGTCCTTCATTGATCTCGAGTGCCACCTTCTAGCCTTCGCTTCTCAAAATTTCATAACATTTCCCTTAATTCCTGTACATTTCCAGCCACAAGTATCAGATCATCAGCATAGGCACAAATTTGTTTTGACTTGTGAATTGTATTAACATTCGCAAAGACCTCTCTTCACCACAGTATTGAAAATTATGTCAAACAACGAGTCTCTTTATTGCACACATACGCGCGCTCACGCACACACACATACAAACACACACAACATGCCGGGAACTCATTGCCGTCTCGATACCCTGCCTACACGTTATTTCTGGGATCTCTCTTTTTCGTCAATTCAATAGGATACACTCTAAGACATTTTTGGCCTTCGTTTCTTATGACATGTCCACACCTACCAACTGACGCACTTCTATTCTTTGTCTTACGGTAGGGTTACCATACGCCCTCTTTTTCCCGGACACGTCCTCTTTTTTAGTGTTAGAAACCTGTCCGGGAGGATTTTTTTAAAAACAGGGAAATGTCCTCTTTTTTCGTAAAACTGAAAAATGTAGTCACGCGCAAGACCATTCCCAGCGGCGCCGCTCAGAAGTGTACCATTGGCGTCATACGTTGTTTGCCTATAGCTCTGTCCTGCGTATACTGCAATTCTTGGTTAATGGTAGAAAATGCTAAAGGTATAACTTGTGTACAGTAGAACTTTAAAAGTCTTTCATGTGTTCAGTTCTATGATTATTTATCAGAAAATAAAAAGCTTTTGATGGGAATTGGTTCATCTGATAAATACCAATGCCACCACAAAGACACAATTGAACGAACACTTAGACAGTGAATCCGATTCAGATTGATTAGTATTAAATTAATTATTGCTATGATTAAAAATAAATATAGCAACTATTCTTTTCCTATGTAAGTTCCGCTTCTAATTAACAGTTTTAAGATTTGTTTGTAAACATTTTCTTGTTATTCACAAAATTTAAATTGTACATTGTACGTATAAACTCTGTAAAAAGGGTTAAATTAATTATGAATACCTTATTATCCATAGTGTATAATGTTTTTACTGTCAAATATTTTTTTGGACCCGTAAAGTAACGATCATGCTGTTAAAATTTCAGGTTGTCCTCTTTTTTCACCTAGGTCATATGGTAATCCTACCTTACAGTACCCTCAATTTGCATCCTTCTTCCAACTTCCTCATCACGTGTGTGATTCGGTTATGAATCTTCTTAGAAAGTTCATTACAACTGTTTGAGTTTCACTAATCCCCTTTATCACTGAGTATGGGTTCTATAATTACTTTATATAAAACTGTTCTAATTTTTAGCGTGATATTGTTTGACCACAGTAAGGAGTTTAGTGACTGGTCGTATTTCCTTTCTTGCGTTACTCTGTTTCAAATGTCTCGTTTAGAATTTCTTTCTTCCGAAACTATACTTCGCAGGGACTTACATCCTTTGTAATTTCTGATGGTTCTGTCTGAAATTTTTAGATCTTTGGCACCCTCCCATCTTGTCTACGTTTCTGATGAACTCCTTCTTTCTCTAGTTGCTTTCTCTAGTTTCTTCCTCTAGTTTATTTCTTTACTTTCTTTCTCTACTTTCTTTCTCTAGTATCTTTCTCTAGTTTCTTACACACGTACTAGGATGTCATCCTTCCGTCTGCGAGCAGAAGCGCATGGAAAAACTCTCCCTCTCTCTCTCTCTCTCTCTCTCTCTCTCTCTCTCTCTCTCTCTCTCTCTCTCTCTCTCTCTCTCTATTTATGCACCTAAGCATTCAAAGTATTTCGACGAAACCGAAACATCGAAGGATGATAATGTTTTTAGGCTTTTGAAACGTATAATGTGGATTACGTGAATCATTTCCAAACCACAGACGATCACAAACAGAGCATGTAAAACCAAATTTATTCTCACTAAAACGTTTGCTAAACTCAATGTCAGCAGCGATTATTTCTGTCTTGATGCGTTTACATATCAAATTTCTAGACTGTGGGGAATCGAAAGTGTGGAAGCGTTACGTTTTTCGATGACGATTTTTGTGGAATGACCCCCAGCCTAAAAACATTATCATGTTAACATTCATCTCCTAATTTTACAAACTATGAATATGACAAACATTAGTTTACCAAACCGGATAGCTGTCAAACTAAGTAGCAGCATGTTTATAGCGTATGAAACACAGTGTATTATCATTATCATCATCATCATCATCATCACCATCATCAATAATAATGATTTGTCTGTCCAATGCTGAGAGTAAAACCTCATTCCAAAAATGAGGATGCCTGAACATAAAATGGGCGAAATGTTTCATGTCATTATGGTACTATTATTATTATTATTTGTTTATGTGTTTGGGGGCTCGGCAACTAAGGCCTTTAGCCCAACGACGTCTGCCAGTAGTGTTGCTCGACGAGATGTTTTCTTTTCTCCTACACTTCAGTTGACTCAACGACAGTGGAAACTCGTACACACTAAGACGCAAAACGACATTTTCAAAGTCTATACAGTACTCTTGCTGCTTTTAGGAGCTCTGTCTGTCGCTATCTGTTCGTTTCCGAGGTCTTCTTTCAGGTTACCTTTTACTCTGTGTCTCTGCCTCAGTTCCGCAAGAGCACTACATACAATCTTCGATGATGTGTTTCACTGTAAGTGCTCCGCCACAAGTGCAGACGGGTCGTTCTTGTCTTTGTAGGAGGTACGAAGACGTCAAGATCGTGTGGCCGACGCGCAGTCTCGTGATGCAAACTTGTTCACGACGACTGCTTGCCATTTACGGACGCTCTGTTTCACGGCAATCGCATAGAGTAGTAGGTTGTCCACAGCGTTTCTCGCTGCAGCGTCAGCTTCTTCGTTACCTTCAATATCTACATGACCCGGACACCAGACAAGGCCTTGTAAGGCATGACATAACGCTGTGATAGCGGATCCACTCTGCTCGGATTGTCCAAGGCTGTTAGAAAACTCAGTGAATCCGTACAAATAACAAACTTTCTGTCACCTCAGTGTTCACAGGAACGAAGAGCCTAGCACACCTCGTACAGTTTGGCGATGTATACGCTTGCCGCTTTGGGCAGTGTCCAAGAGTGGGAGGCGGCAAACGCACTACCCACTCCGCTATCCGTCTACGGCTCCAGGACTGATCTAAACTGGAGTTTCAATTCAGTTGGGTGGCACGCATTGGTGGCTCGTGGTTCTGACAGTTGGGGGTTCCATCTCTGAATGTTTCTACTAAGATAAGAGCAATTATCCCATTCCAAATAACACACGGGGTGGGTCGCAACATGAAGACATAACTAGTGACAATTTTTAGTAGGCCTAATATTAAGTTGTGTTTATGCTGTTTGGAAATTATTCTAAAAATATATAGTTAAAATTAAACGATAGTCAAATATTTCTGTTGATTATTTAAAACGGGAAGCGGCCTACCGAGTTCCTTAATTTTACAATTATCTTTAATAGAGAAAGAGAGAAGAAAATTTTGTTTTGGAAATAGATTAACACTATTCATTTTACCAAATCAATGAACTGAACACACAAATAAGAAATACCTGAACACTTGACACACAAAAATACCAGCAAACACTTTGAAGGTTAACACGAACGGTTTAATACAATTATTTAATGACTACATTAAACACACTATATTTTCGGAATACAATTACTTCACTATTTTATTTAATTTTAAGACTTTACTGCACACATTTTCATTTGCACACACATTTGCATTCTAAATGAAATAGAAAAATCTGACACAAAACTGACGGTTAACTGACAGATCATGTGGTAAAAATCATAATAATGGCGTATGGCGGTATTATAAAAATGTTAAAATTCCCGGTCAGTGCGATTCGGCCCTTGTCGGAACTATTCGTCTCTATCGCTAACATTCGGATTTAGCGACTGTTGAATGTAATTTTCCTTATACTGATTTTCCCCTCCAAAGCTGTCTCACAGTCCAGGAGGTGCTGAGAGCTGTTTTGCACCTCCAAGCAATTCGTCTATTACGCGAATCCATCGCTGTTCAGTCAACAAGATTAATCCCGCAAATGTTGTTATTTAAATATGAAACCATTATCTCAACAAATCCTTAAATATATTTAAATTATTTAGGGGGGTTCCCTGAACCATTGAATGTTATGGACGAGCCGCCACTGGTGGCACGATTTCCTGCTTCTACTGGCGACATCCAGCTGGCAATTTGGTTTGCGAAGCATCCAGTGGGACACGTACGCTCACCACGAGGGTATTCGAGTCAGCGAATGCCGGCTGATCTGGTGAACATAGGGAGGCGGTCGTATACCCTAGCTATTCTGTTTCGCCAGTAACACGTGGTTTATGTGGCTCGGTAGTGCTAATGTTTTTGCCACATATTAACAGCAGTTGACATCGCAGATCTAAGGACGTCATTCCTGCTTCACAATATAGGCTAAGCTTTGTGCGGAACTAGTACGAAACGCCCCTGCTGCGTAGCCCACTCCTGCGTTGTCAACAGGATCCAGCTTTTTCAAGCATGTCCTTCTGGCTGAAGAGAACACCGTGCATCCGTAATCCATTTTGGATAACACCAGCGCGGCGTACAAACTTCTCTATCTGCTCCCCAGGTAATATGGCAGATGCACTTGATTGCGTTTAACGAGGACTTGCACGTCTCAGCCAAATCGTCCTCATGTGCATTCCATGTCAAATATCTGTCGAAAGTTAGGCCCAGAAATTTGATGACGGGCCTAAATAGTAGCCGGACATTGGGTTACTACCAGCACAGGGAAGTGGTCGCTCCCGTGGAGATCTGAGAGCACTCTCCACGACAGATGCGGAGCAAGGCCAGGGCTACAGATCGAAAGATCGATAGCTGAGAAAGTACCACTTCCAACGTTGAAATGTGTCCTCTCGCCTGTGTTTAAAGGCTAGTGCGTTGTTTAGCAAGAGATCCTCAGTCCTTAGTCCAGCCCCGTTCGTCGTAAGACAGCCCCAAGTGGGACTATGGACGTTGAAGTCTCCCACAAGGAGTAATGGAGATGGTAGCTGCTCGACCAGATCCTGTAGATCTTTTGCTCGCCACTCAGAATCTGGTAAGTATACGCAGCAGATCGTCATCTTCAGTGGCTGTAACAGATTGCTAATGCTTGTAGAGGCGAACCAAACGGAATATGTCTAGTGGGATATGTGTTGCTAAGAAATATAGCAACGCCTTTCCTTGCTTTCATTGATGTTTGGAGCCACAACACAGTGGAAAGACTCGTACCCGCTCATATTAAAATGTTCTTGCGTCCTCAAATGTTTCCTGCAGGCACACACATCGATGTATGCCGGGAAAGTAGCATTTCCAGTTCGCAGTAATGCGAAGTGGAACCGTTGATATTCCACTGAAGGATGGTCTCCATTCTGGACGTTGAAGAATCAGTCCCTACGGGCCGTGCTTATTGGCTTCCCTTTTGGCCAACCTTTCAAGACAAAGTTAAGAGTGGCACACAATACAAAATCACCTCAACCGAAGAATGGCCAAATGAGCAAATCAGAAGTGAAATCCATGCTCACTTGTCTTTTTTGACTCAAAGGGAATCGACCACAAAGAGCTTGTACCACCCAAGAAGACAATGAACACAACATTTTACCAATAAGTATTTAACTGCTTGAGGAAGAGTTCAGCTCTTACATTCTACTGACACAAAACAACCTACCCCATAACAATATGAGTCACACAGCATGGCAGTGAGGAAATTGCTGGTTAAAAAAAAACCAGCTTCAGGGAGACTCCCACGTCAGGGAGTCTTGACGTGGCTCCCTGTGACTTATTTTTGTTTTTAAAGATCAAGGAAGACTGAAAAGGACACTGTTTTGGGATGGTTGAGAGCGGCCAAGGAGCTATGATGAGGTGTTTGAATAGGATCTCAGGTCAAAACTTCCACCACTGTTATGAAGAGTGGCAACAACACTGGAATTGGTGGTGTGTTGACTTATAAGGAGACTGCTTTGAAGAATATTAAGTGTTAGTCTATTACGTTAGGAATTTTCTGTCGATTTTGAGTCATTGTCTATGGATCCTTCTGATTTTTTTGTAATGTTTTCATAAAAGGTTATAGAATCTTAAGGAAATTTTTTGGCCGCTCTTAGGTTGTTTTCACCCCTTTTTCGGGGTAAACAAAAAACATTAATTAATTAACCCCTTGAACCGATAGAGAATTAAATTCTAAGTAAAAAGGAGGTATACACTTTTTCGAAAAAACGCTTTGTTTGCGAGTTACAAGGGTTCAAAATTTTTGCCCAAAAACGCATTTTTTATCATTAATCTGCAAATAACTCAAAAACGACGCCATTTTGCAAAACTTTGTATAAGTCGAAATTAAAGCTTATTAACAGACGAACATTTTCCACTTTGTTTGGTTTCGTCATGTCAAATGGGTATCGAGATACAGCCAAAACAAGATGGCGATTCACGGTTTTTTTATTAAGTCACGTGCTTAAAACTGACTCAGCGAAAAATGGTTCGATCGTAACCATATTATACTCCGGGCCACCTTTTGAACAGACTAAAACGGAAGTGATGTCATCGCCTCGTCACACTCGCCTTGGTTGCCAAATGAACTGGCGCGCGATTCAAAGTTGTGCTTTAGCACTACAATACAGCACAGCTGTCAACGTGCTGACCCACGTGGTCAAGATATTCACAGAGTAAGTGCGGCAGCTCCGCCTTGGCGACAGCATTGCCATAACTCGTGCTGACAGGTGTGCGCCGCTCCCCCTCTTCTACCATCTGACAACACCGTAGGTGCTGCCCCTTTCACCCGCACCTTCCCTTGGCATACTCCCTCACTTCCGCTTTAGTCTGCTCAAAAGGTGGCACGGAGTATAGTATCAAATGAATACCCTGTTAATTTCCTAAAACATTATGGGTTAATCACTTGTTTAGCTTGAACAATAACGAAGTTATAAAGGAAAATATCACATTTCTGCAAATTTTTTCCAAGAAATTTAAAAACGGACGCCTGCCATTTTGTTAAATACGCATATTAAGCCGGGATACTGTAGTTTTCGTTTGTCTATTATATTAGCAATGTCCTCAAATTTTTTAAAGCATATATGTATTGCCGTACAGTAAAGTGTAACGTTTTAAGAAAATTCTAGTTTTTGGATTTTCGCCAAACTTCGCATTTTTTATTAAATATCTCAGTAACGATACGTTTTATTGAAACATTAATATGGACCGAAAATGAAGCTTATAAGAAAACAAAAATGTTGAATTTTGTTTCATTCCTTTATGACTAAAACTCGATGAGTTACAGCAGTTAAAAATGTATTTTACCGACATCGTATAAAAAATATTTGAATTCTAGGCAAAATATCTACTGTACAGTAGGTTTATCGACTATAGTGGATACAACAAAAGTTGTAAATCTTTACATTTCCTACAAAATACATTTTTTTAAATTTGTTTCTTAAAAATTGTCCGAGCTATGACTAAAAATGTAAACACGCTCCAACTGTTAGATTTTGTTATCGTATGTTATATGTTCGGGTGCGGTCCTGAGTTAATCCTGAATTAATTTATACCTAACTAATTTTACTTCCATGTTCCTTAAGGAAATGGAAGTATGGTGCTGGCAAAAAAAATCGTGTTCGAGATTATTGCAGATTCTGATTGTACTACACACAAAACATGAAAAAAAGTCGTTTTTCGAAAAGTGTCTGTGTGTGTGTGTGTGTGTGTGTGTGTGTGTGTGTGTGTGTGTGTGTGTGTGTGTGTGTGTGTGTGTGTGTGTGTGTGTGTGTAGATTTTTTTTCTATGGCAAACGATAACAGCCGCAAATTCAAACAGAATCAAAAGATTATTTGCATACAGCCCTAAATTGTAGATTTCTCAAGACCTATTGTTTTTGGTGAAGATCGGTTAAGGGAAAGGGGTAGATTACCAGCAACGTCTTTTTAACAAGGGTATTTTCTATGGCAAACGATTACAGCCGCAAATTCAAACAGAATCAAATAACTTTTTGCATACAGCCCTGATTTGTAGAGTACTCAAGACCTAATGTTTTTGGTGAAGATCGGTTAAGGGGAAGGGGTAGTTTACCGGCAACGTTTTTTTAACAAGGGTATTTTCTATGGCAAACAATAACAGCCCCAAATTCAAACAGCATCAAATAATTTTTTGCATACTTCCCTGAATGGTAAAGATCTCAAGGACTTTCGATTTTGGTGATGATCGGTCAAGGGGAAGGGTAGTTTACCTGCAACTTTTTACGTTTTAACAACAGTAAAGTACTTTAAAAATATCGGTATGGAGAACCATACATGACTTCCATATTCTAAGATTTATATTTAAAATCATTTTCGAAATGAAATATTACCTAAATATTCCCTAAAGACGAAAAGTCTGTCTATGAATCGTTCCTCTGTAAACACGTGCAGTTACACTGCCCAGCGATCCACAGGAAGCAAATCGCTATCCACGCTGTACACTTTTTCGGCTTGCACGCGTTATGTTGGTATGGGTTTCGGCACTTACCATTTAAAAAGCGTGCAAATGTAAGAATATAAACATGAATGAGGCCAAAAATAACGCGAACTGTGTGTGTGTGTGTGTGTGTGTGTGTGTGTGTGTGTGTGTGTGTGTGTGTGTGTGTGTGTGTGTGTGTGTGTGTGTGTGTGTGTGTGTGTGTGTGTGTGTGTGTGTGTGTGTGTGTGTGTGTGTGTGTGTGTGTTCCCTGCCTTTTCATTGCGGTAGTCATAATAATAAAATGGAAACGTAAACAGTACATAACTGAGAAAAAAATACATAAATGAAAAAACTATAATTTTATTGCCTGGCAACAAAATTATTTTATTTTTAACAATTACCATTGTTTGAAAAAGTTTAAATGAATTTTCAAGTACTTTACTCTTGTTAAAACGCAAAAGGTTGCAGGTAAACTACCCCTTCCCCTTAACCGATCTTCACCAAAATCAAAATTCCTAGAGTCCTCTACAATTCACTGACGTATGCAAAAAATTATTTGATTATGTTTGAATTTGCGGCTGTTATCGTTTGCCATAGAAAATACGCTTGATAAAAAAACGTTGCAGGTAACCTACCCCTTCCCCTCAACCGATCTTCACCAAAAACAACACGTCCTGAGTACTCTACAAATTAGGGCTGTATGCAGAAAATTATTTGATTCTGTTTGAATTTGCGGCTGTTATCCTTTGCCATAGAAAATACCCTTGTTAAAAAAACGTTGTAGGTAAACTACCCCTTTCCCTTAACCGATCTTCACCAAAAACAAAAGATCTTGAGAACTCTACAATTTAGGGCTGTATGCAAATAATCTTTTGATTCTGTATGAATTTGCGGCTGTTATCTTTTGCCATAGGAAATACGCTTGTTAAAACATAAAACGTTCCAGGTAAACTACCCCTTTACCTTAACCGATCTTCACCAAAAACAACAGATCTTGAGAACTCTACAATTCAGGACAGTATGCAAAAGAGTAGTTGATTCTGTTTGAATTTGCGGCTATCGTTTGCCAAAAAAAAAATTTCCCTTGATAAAAAAAAACCGTTGCAGGTAAACTACCCCTTTCACTCAACCGATCTTCACCAAAACAACAAGTCGTGAGTACTCTACAAATAAGGGCTGTATGCAAAAAATTATTTGATTCTGTTTGAATTTGCGGCAGATATAGTTTGCCATAGAAAATAAATCTACAGACACACACACAGACACTTTTCGGAAAACGACTTTTTTTCATGTTTTGAGTGTAGTAGAATCAGAATCTGCAATAATCTCGAACACGATTTTTTTTGCCATCACCATACTTCCATTCCTTAAGGAATATGGAAGTAAAATCATTTAAACTTTTTGAAACAATGGTAATTGTTAAAAATAAAATAATTTTGTTGCCAGGCAATAAAATTATAATTTTTTTTTCATTTTAATGTAAATTATGTATGAGTTAATATACATGTATAAAAATATCGGTATGGAGAAACATACATGACTTTCATGTTCTAAGATTTATATTTAAAATCATTTTCGAAATGAAATATTACTATAGAAACTACTTCTTTCTACTTACTGCTTCAGCCTTAACCACAGTACTGTGGTCACTAACGTATACCACCTCACGTTATCGCACTCGATTTTCAATGATCATCGAAGTCGTTGGCATTGCCGAAACGTCTGGTTTTGTAGAAAACATTGGACTACGGCCAAACATCCCAGGAAGGAATTTTAACAAAAACTACTTCGTTGTTGCCGATAACGTTGTACAATATATATAAAAAATTGCATAAAATTAATGGCTTGTATAAGTTAATGTTTGATCTCCATTAAGTAGTGCTCAAGTTTCCAAAGTTTTAATATTATGATGTCCGTAATTAAAACATCAGAGTAGGTTTAGTGTGTATGAGGGTACACCGTGGGCAAAAATTTTCAACATTTCCTATTGAGCGTTGCTACAGTGTTCTTAGTTGCAGCGTTCCTATCAAGCTGCGAATCTACAGTGTATGTTTCACAGAACAAACACGCGAAAAAGAAGGAGCGCTCCGAAGTCACTCATGGACCCTCAGCATCTTGCAGAGGGTTCATTCCCTAAAGACGAAAAGTCTGTCTATGAATCGTTCCTCTGTAAACACGTGCAGTTACACTGCCCAGCGATCCACAGGAAGCAAATCGCTATCCACGCTGTACACTTTTTCGGCTTGCACGCGTTATGTTGGTATGGGTTTCGGCACTTACCATTTAAAAAGCGTGCAAATGTAAGAATATAAACATGAGTGAGGCCAGAAATAACGCGAACTGTGTGTGTGTGTGTGTGTGTGTGTGTGTGTGTGTGTGTGTGTGTGTGTGTGTGTGTGTGTGTGTGTGTGTGTGTGTGTGTGTGTGTGTGTGTGTGTGTGTGTGTGTGTGTGTGTGTGTGTGTGTGTGTGTGTGTGTGTGTGTGTGTGTGTGTGTGTGTGTGTGTGTGTGTGCGTGCGTGTGTGTGTGTGTGTGTGTGTGTGTGTGTGTGTGTGTGTGTGTGTGTTCCCTGCCTTTTTATTGCGGTAGTCATAATAATAAAATGGAAACGTAAACATTACATAACTGAGATATGCTTGCCTGCCACGAACAATATATTATTTTATACATGTATATTACCTCATACATAATTTACATTAAAATGAAAAAATTATAATTTTATTGCCTGGCAACAAAATTATTTTATTTTTAACAATTACCATAGTTTGAAAAAGTTTAAATGAATTTTCAAGTACTTTACTGTTGTTAAAACGTAAAAGGTTGCTGGTAAACTACCCCTTCCCCTTAACCGATCTTCACCAAAATCGAAAGTCATTGAGACCTCTACAATTCAGAAAGGTATGCAAAAAATTATTTGAATCTGTTTGAATTTGCGGCTGTTATCGTTTGCCGTAGAAAATACCCTTGTTAAAAAAACGTTGCTGGTAAACTACCCCTTTCCCTAAATCGATCTTCACCAAAAACAATAGGTCTCGAGAACTCTACACTTTACGGCTGTATGCAAATAATATTTAGATTCTGTTTGAATTTGCGGCTGTTATCGTTTGCCATAGAAAATACCCTTGTTAAAACATAAAATGTTGCAGGTAAACTACCCCTTTCCCTTAACTGATCTTTACCAAAAACAACAGGTCTTGAGAAGTCTACAAATCAGGGCTGTGTGCGAAACATTATTTAATTCTGTTTGAATTTGCGGCTGTTATCGTTTGCCAAAAAAAAATTTCCCTTGATAAAAAAAACCTTTGCAGGTAAACTACCCTTTTCCCTCAACCTATCTTCACCAAAAACAATAGGTCGTGAGTACTCCACAAATCAGAGCTGTATGCAAAAAATTATTTGATTCTGTTTGAATTTGCGGCTGTTATCGTTTGCCAAAAAAAAAATCTACAGACAGACACACACACAGACACTTTTCGAAAAACGACTTTTTTTCATGTTTTGAGTGTAGTACAATCAGAATCTGCAATAATCTCGAACACGATTTTTTTTGCCATCACCATACTTCCATTTCCTTAAGGAACATGGAAGTAAATATCGGTATGGAGAACCATACGACTTCCATGTTCTAAGATTTATATTTAAAAGCATATTCGAAATGAAATATTTCCATAGAAACTACTTCTATCTATTGCTTCAGCCTTAACCACAGTACTTTGGTCATTAACGTACACCACCTCACTTTTTCGCACTAGATTTTCACTGATGATGGAAGTCAATGGCACTGCCGAAACGTCTGGTTTTGCAGAAAACCTTGGACTACGGCTAAACAGCCCGGGAAGGAATTTTAACAAAAACTGCTTCTTTGTTACCGATAACGTAGTACACATATAAAATTTTCGCCCCTCCCTCTTCCACTATAATTTTCATTAATTGAAAATTACCCCCACCCCGTTCAACTAGCCTCTTCATTTATAGATATTTCATCTACGTTTCTGCAGTGGATTATTATGAGCTTCTTATCAGGATACTTTGTTTATCAAAATTATGTATTTTAATCTTGTTAAAACATAAAACGTTGCCGGTAAAAGACCCCTTTATCTTCACCGATCTTCACCAAAATCAACAGGCCTTCAGTCCTCTACAATTCAGAGATGCATGCAAAAATATATTTGATTCTGTTTGAATGTGCGGCAGTTATCATTCGTCATGTAAACATTTCTCTTGGTTCAACATAAAATGTTGCAGGTAAACTACCCCTTTCCCTTAACCGACCTTCACCAACACCAACAGGTATTGAGAACTCTACAAAACAGGGCTGTATGCAAAACATCATTTGATTCTGTTTGAATTTGCGGCTGTTATCGTATGCCATAGAAAAAAATTACACTTGATAAAAAACCGTTGCAGGTAAACTACCCCTTTCCCTTAACCGATCTTCACCAAAAGCAACAGGTACTGAGTACTCTATAAATCAGGGCTGTATGCAAAACATTAGTTGATTCTGTTTGAATTTGCGGCTGTTATCGTTTGCCATAGGAAATACCCTTGTTAACACGTAAAATGTTGCCGGTAAACTACACCTTCCCCTTAACCGATCTTCACCAAAAACAATGGGTCTTGAGAACTCTATAATTCAGGGCAGTATGCCAAAAATTATATGATTATGTTTGAATTTGCGGCTGTTATCGTTTGCAATAGAAAATACCCTTGTTAAAACATAAAATGTTGCCGGTAAACTACCCCTTTCCCTTAACCGATCTTTACCAAAATCAATAGGTGTTGAGAACTTTACAATTCAGGGCTGCATGCAAAACATTATTTGATTGTGTTTGAATTTGCGGCTGTTATTGTTTTCCATAGAAACAAATTACCCTTGATTAAAAAAAAAAATGCAGGTAAACTACCCTTTTCCCTTAACCAATCTTCACCAAATACAATAAGTCTTGAGTACTCTATAAATCAGGGCTGTATGCAAAAACTTATTTGATTCTGTTTGAATTTGCGGCTGTTATCGTTTGCCATAGAAAAAAAATTACACTTGTTTAAAAAAAACCGTTGCTGGTAAACTACCCCTTTCCCTTAACCGATCTTCACCAAAATCTATAGGTCTTGAGTACTCTACAAATCAGATCTACATGCAAAAAATTAGTTGATTCTGTTTGAATTTGCGACTCTTATCGTTTGCCATAAAAAATACCCTTTTAAACATTAAACGTTGCCGGTAAACTACCCCATCCCGTTAAACGATCTTCACCTAAAACAATAGGTCTTGAGTACTCTACAGATCAGGGCTGTATGCAAAACATTATTTGATTCTGTTTGAATTTGCGGCTCTTATCGTTTGCCATAGGAAATACCCTTTAAAAACATAAAACGTCGCTGGTAAACTACCCCTTTCCCTCAACCGATCTTCACCAAAATCAACAATTCTTGAGAACTCCACAATTTAGGGCTGTATGCAAATAGTCATTTGATTCTGTTTGAATTTTCGGCTGTTATTGTTTGCCATATAAAATACCCTTGTTAAAACAGAAAACGTTGCTGGTAAACTACCTCTTTCCCTTAACCGATCTTCACCAAAAACAACAGGTCTTGAGAACTCTACAATTCAGGACAGTATGCAAAAGAGTAGTTGATTCTGTTTGAATTTGCGGCTGTTATAGTTTGCCATAGAAAACAATTAACCTTGATTAAAAAAAACCGTTGCTGGTAAACTACCCTTTTCCCTCAACCGATCTTCACCAAAAACAACAGATCGTGAGTACTCTACAAATCAGGGCTGTATGCAAACAATTTTTTGACTCTGTTTGAATTTGCGGCAGTTATCTTTTGCCATAGAAAATAAATCTATAGACACACAGACAGACACACACACAGACAGACAGACAGACACACACACAGACACTTTTCGGAAAACGACTTTTTTTCATGTTTTGAGTGTAGTAGAATCAGAATCTGCAATAATCTCGAACACGATTTTTTTTGCCATCACCATACTTCCATTCCTTAAGGAATATGGAAGTAAAATCATTTAAACTTTTTGAAACAATGGTAATTGTTAAAAATAAAATAATTTTGTTGCCAGGCAATAAAATTATAATTTTTTTTTCATTTTAATGTAAATTAAGTATGAGTTAATATACATGTATAAAAATATCGGTATGGAGAAACATACATGACTTTCATGTTCTAAGATTTATATTTAAAATCATTTTCGAAATGAAATATTACTATAGAAACTACTTCTTTCTACTTACTACTTCAGCCTTAACCACAGTACTGTGGTCACTAACGTATACCACCTCACGTTATCGCACCCGATTTTCAATGATGATCGAAGTCGATGGCATTGCCGAAACGTCTGGTTTTGTAGAAAACATTGGACTAAGGCCAAATATCCCAGGAAGGAATTTTAACAAAAACTACTTCTTTGTTGCCGATAACGTTGTACAATATATATAAAAAATTGCATAAAATTAATGGCTTGTATAAGTTAATGTTTGATCTCCATTAAGTAGTGCTCAAGTTTCTAAAGTTTTAATATTATGATGTCCGTAATTAAAACATCAGAGTAGGTTTAGTGTGTATGAGGGTACACCGTGGACAAAAATTTTCAACATTTCCTATTGAGCGTTGCTACAGTGTTCTTAGTTGCAGCGTTCCTATCAAGTTGCGAATCTACAGTGTATGTTTCACAGAACAAACACGCGAAAAAGAAGGAGCGCTCCGAAGTCACTCATGGACCCTCAGCATCTTGCAGAGGGTTCATTCCCTAAAGACGAAAAGTCTGTCTATGAATCGTTCCTCTGTAAACAAGTGCAGTTACACTGCCCAGCGATCCACAGGAAGCAAATCGCTATCCACGCTGTACACTTTTTCGGCTTGCACGCGTTATGTTGGTATGGGTTTCGGCACTTACCATTTAAAAAGCGTGCAAATGTAAGAATATAAACATGAGTGAGGCCAGAAATAACTCGAATTGTGTGTGTGTGTGTGTGTGTGTGTGTGTGTGTGTGTGTGTGTGTGTGTGTGTGTGTGTGTGTGTGTGTGTGTGTGTGTGTGTGTGTGTGTGTGTGTGTGTGTGTGTGTGTGTGTGTGTGTGTGTGTGTGTGTGTGTGTGTGTGTGTGTGTGTGTGTGTGTGTGTGTGTGTGTGTGTGTGTGTGTGTGTGTGTGTGTGTGTGTGTGTGTGTGTGTGTGTGTGTGTGTGTGTGTGTGTTCCCTGCCTTTTTATTGCGGTAGTCATAATAATATAATGGAAACGTAAACATTATATAACTGAGATATGCTTGCCTGCCACGAACAATATATTATTTTATACATGTATATTACCTCATACATAATTTACATGTTTAATTTTAATTAAAATGAAAAAATTATAATTTTATTGCCTGGCAACAAAATTATTTTATTTTTAACAATTACCATAGTTTGAAAAAGTTTAAATGAATTTTCAAGTACTTTACTGTTGTTAAAACGTAAAAGGTTGCTGGTAAACTACCCCTTCCCCTTAACCGATCTTCACCAAAATCGAAAGTCATTGAGACCTCTACAATTCAGAAAGGTATGCAAAAAATTATTTGAATCTGTTTGAATTTGCGGCTGTTATCGTTTGCCATAGAAAATACCCTTGTTAAAAGAACGTTGCTGGTAAACTACCCCTTTCCCTAAATCGATCTTCCCCAAAAACAATAGGTCTCGAGAACTCTACACTTTACGGCTGTATGCAAATAATATTTAGATTCTGTTTGAATTTGCGGCTGTTATCGTTTGCCATAGAAAATACCCTTGTTAAAACATAAAATGTTGCAGGTAAACTACCCCTTTCCCTCAACTGATCTTCACCAAAAACAACAGGTCTTGAGAACTCTACAAATCAGGGCTGTGTGCGAAACATTATTTAATTCTGTTTGAATTTGCGGCTGTTATCGTTTGCCAAAAAAAAATTTCCCTTGATAAAAAAAACCTTTGCAGGTAAACTACCCCTTTCCCTCAACCTATCTTTACCAAAAACAATAGGTCGTGAGTACTCTACAAATCAGAGCTGTATGCAAAAAATTTTTTGATTCTGTTTGAATTTGCGGCTGTTATCGTTTGCCAAAAAAAAATCTACAGACAGACACACACACACACACTTTTCGAAAAACGACTTTTTTTCATGTTTTGAGTGTAGTACAATCAGAATCTGCAATAATCTCGAACACGATTTTTTTTGCCATCACCATACTTCCATTTCCTTAAGGAACATGGAAGTAAATATCGGTATGGAGAACCATACGACTTCCATGTTCTAAGATTTATATTTAAAAGCATATTCGAAATGAAGTATTTCCATAGAAACTACTTCTATCTATTGCTTCAGCCTTAACCACAGTACTTTGGTCATTAACGTATACCACCTCACTTTTTCGCACTAGATTTTCACTGATGATGGAAGTCAATGGCACTGCCGAAACGTCTGGTTTTGCAGAAAACATTGGACTACGGCTAAACAGCCCGGGAAGGGATTTTAACAAAAACTGCTTCTTTGTTACCGATAACGTAGTACACATATAAAATTTTCGCCCCCCCTCTTCCACTATAATTTTCATTAATTGAAAATTACCCCCACCCCGTTCAACTAGCCTCTTCATTTATAGATATTTCATCTACGTTTCTGCAGTGGATTATTATGAGCTTCTTATCAGGATACTTTGTTTATCAAAATTATGTATTTTACTCTTGTTAAAACATAAAACGTTGCTGGTAAAATACCCCTTTATATTCACCGATCTTCACCAAAATCAACAGGCCTTCAGTCCTCTACAATTCAGGGATGCATGCAAAAATATATTTGATTCTGTTTGAATGTGCGCCAGTTATCATTCGTCATGTAAACATTTCTCTTGGTTCAACATAAAATGTTGCCGGTAAACTACCCCTTTCCCTTATCCGATCTTCACCAAAATCAACAGTCCTTGAGAACTCTACAACTCAGGAAAGGGTGCAAAAAATTATTAGATTCTCTTTGAATTTTCGGCAGTTATCGTTCGTCATAAGAAAAATTACCTTTTTTAAAATATAAAACGTTGCTGATAAACTACCCCTTTCCCTTAACCGATCTTCAACAAAATCAACAAACCTTGAGCTCACTTTAGTTCAAAAAGGTATGCAAAAACGTAGTTGATTCTGTTTGAATTTATGGCAGTTATCGTTCGTCATATAAAAAGTACCCTTGAAAAAATGTTGCCTGTAAACTACCCCTTTCCCTTAACCGACCTTCACCAACACCAATAGGTATTGAGAACTCTACAAAACAGGGCTGTATGCAAAACATCATTTGATTCTGTTTGAATTTGCGGCTGTTATCGTTTGCCATAGAAAAAAATTACACTTGATAAAAAACCGTTGCCAGTAAACTACCCCTTTCCCTTAACCGATCTTCACCAAAAGCAACAGGTACTGAGTACTCTACAAATCAGGGCTGTATGCAAAACATTAGTTGATTCTGTTTGAATTTGCGGCTGTTATCGTTTGCCATAGAAAATACCCTTGTTAACACATAAAATGTTGCAGGTAAACTACCCCTTCCCCTTAACCGATCTTCACCAAAAACTGTGGGTCTTGAGAACTCTATAATTCAGGGCAGTATGCCAAAAATTATATGATTATGTTTGAATTTGCGGCTGTTATCGTTTGCAATAAAAAATACCCTTGTTAAAACATAAAATGTTGCCCGTAAACTACCCCTTTCCCTTAAACGATGTTTACCAAAATCAATAGGTGTTGAGAACGTTACAATTCAAGGCTGCATGCAAAACATTATTTGATTGTGTTTGAATTTGCGGCTGTTATTGTTTGCCATAGAAACAAATTACCCTTGATTAAAAAAAAAAGTTGCAGGTAAACTACCCTTTTCCCTTAACCAATCTTCACCAAATACAATAGGTCTTGAGTACTCTATAAATCAGGGCTGTATGCAAAAACTTATTTGATTCTGTTTGAATTTGCGGCTGTTATCGTTTGCCATAGAAAAAAAATCTAAGACAGACAAACACACAGATAGACAGACAGACACACACACACACTTCGAAAAATGACTTTTTTTCATGTTTTGAGTATAGTACAATCAGAATCTGCAATAATCTCGAAGACGATTTTTTTTGCCATCACCATACTTCCATTTTCGTAAGGAACATGGAAGTAAAATTACCCCCGATAAAAAAATGTTGCAGGTAAACTACCCCTTCCCCTTAACCGATCTTCACCAAAACCAATAGGTATTGAGAACTCTATAATTCAGGGATGTGTGCAAAAGGGTAGTTGAGTCTGTTTGAATTTGAGGTTGTTATCGTTTGCCATAGAAAAATATCGGTATGGAGAACCATACATGACTTCCATGTTCTAAGATTTATATTTAAAATCATATTCGAAATGAAATATTTCCATAGAAACTACGTCTTTCTACTTATTGCTTCAGCATTAACCACAGTACTGTGGTCACTAACGTATACCAACTCACGTTTTCGCACTCGATTTTCACCGATGATGGCAGTCGATAGCACTCGATAGCACAGACACTTTTCGGAAAACGACTTTTTTCATGTTTTGAGTGTAGTAGAATCAGAATCTGCAATAATCTCGAACACGATTTTTTTTGCCATCACCATACTTCCATTCCTTAAGGAATATGGAAGTAAAATCATTTAAACTTTTTGAAACAATGGTAATTGTTAAAAATAAAATAATTTTGTTGCCAGGCAATAAAATTATAATTTTTTTTTTCATTTTAATGTAAATTAAGTATGAGTTAATATACATGTATAAAAATATCGGTATGGAGAAACATACATGACTTTCATGTTCTAAGATTTATATTTAAAATCATTTTCGAAATGAAATATTACTATAGAAACTACTTCTTTCTACTTACTGCTTCAGCCTTAACCACAGTACTGTGGTCACTAACGTATACCACCTCACGTTATCGCACCCGATTTTCAATGATGATCGAAGTCGATGGCATTGCCTAAACGTCTGGTTTTGTAGAAAACATTGGACTAAGGCCAAATATCCCAGGAAGGAATTTTAACAAAAACTACTTCTTTGTTGCCGATAACGTTGTACAATATATATAAAAAATTGCATAAAATTAATGGCTTGTATAAGTTAATGTTTGATCTCCATTAAGTAGTGCTCAAGTTTCCAAAGTTTTAATATTATGATGTCCGTAATTAAAACATCAGAGTAGGTTTAGTGTGTATGAGGGTACACCGTGGACAAAAATTTTCAACATTTCCTATTGAGCGTTGCTACAGTGTTCTTAGTTGCAGCGTTCCTATCAAGTTGCGAATCTACAGTGTATGTTTCACAGAACAAACACGCGAAAAAGAAGGAGCGCTCCGAAGTCACTCATGGACCCTCAGCATCTTGCAGAGGGTTCATTCCCTAAAGACGAAAAGTCTGTCTATGAATCGTTCCTCTGTAAACACGTGCAGTTACACTGACCAGCGATCCACAGGAAGCAAATCGCTATCCACGCTGTACACTTTTTCGGCTTGCACGCGTTATGTTGGTATGGGTTTCGGCACTTACCATTTAAAAAGCGTGCAAATGTAAGAATATAAACATGAGTGAGGCCAGAAATAACTCGAATTGTGTGTGTGTGTGTGTGTGTGTGTGTGTGTGTGTGTGTGTGTGTGTGTGTGTGTGTGTGTGTGTGTGTGTGTGTGTGTGTGTGTGTGTGTGTGTGTGTGTGTGTGTGTGTGTGTGTGTGTGTGTGTGTGTGTGTGTGTGTGTGTGTGTGTGTGTGTGTGTGTGTGTGTGTGTGTGTGTGTGTGTGTGTGTGTGTGTGTGTGTGTGTGTGTGTGTGTGTGTTCCCTGCCTTTTTATTGCGGTAGTCATAATAATATAATGGAAACGTAAACATTATATAACTGAGATATGCTTGCCTGCCACGAACAATATATTATTTTATACATGTATATTACCTCATACATAATTTACATGTTTAATTTTAATTAAAATGAAAAAATTATAATTTTATTGCCTGGCAACAAAATTATTTTATTTTTAACAATTACCATAGTTTGAAAAAGTTTAAATGAATTTTCAAGTACTTTACTGTTGTTAAAACGTAAAAGGTTGCTGGTAAACTACCCCTTCCCCTTAACCGATCTTCACCAAAATCGAAAGTCATTGAGACCTCTACAATTCAGAAAGGTATGCAAAAAATTATTTGAATCTGTTTGAATTTGCGGCTGTTATCGTTTGCCATAAAAAATACCCTTGTTAAAAAAACGTTGCTGGTAAACTACCCCTTTCCCTAAATCGATCTTCACCAAAAACAATAGGTCTCGAGAACTCTACACTTTACGGCTGTATGCAAATAATATTTAGATTCTGTTTGAATTTGCGGCTGTTATCGTTTGCCATAGAAAATACCCTTGTTAAAACATAAAATGTTGCAGGTAAACTACCCCTTTCCCTTAACTGATCTTCACCAAAAACAACAGGTCTTGAGAACTCTACAAATCAGGGCTGTGTGCGAAACATTATTTGATTCTGTTTGAATTTGCGGCTGTTATCGTTTGCCAAAAAAAAATTTCCCTTGATAAAAAAAACCTTTGCTGGTAAACTACCCCTTTCCCTCAACCTATCTTTACCAAAAACAATAGGTCGTGAGTACTCTACAAATCAGAGCTGTATGCAAAAAATTATTTGATTCTGTTTGAATTTGCGGCTGTTATCGTTTGCCAAATAAAAATGTACAGACAGACACACCCACAGACACTTTTCGAAAATATCGGTATGGAGAACCATACATGACTTCCATATTCTAAGATTTATATTTAAAATCATTTTCGAAATGAAATATTACCATAGAAACTACTTCTTTCTACTTACTGCTTCAGCCTTAACCACAGTACTGTGGTCACTAACGTATACCACCTCACGATATCGCACTCGATTTTCACTGATGATATAACTCGATGGCATTGCCAAAACGTCTGGTTTTGTAGAAAACATTGGACTACGGCCAAACATCCCGGGTACGAATTTTAACAAAAACCACTCCTTTGTTGCCGATAACGTTGTACAATATATATAAAAATTGCATAAAATTAATGGCTTGTATAAGTTAATGTTTGATCTCCATTAAGTAGTGCTCAAGTTTCCAAAGTTTTAATATTATGATGTCCGTAATTAAAACATCAGAACAGGTTTAGTGTGTATGAGGGTACACCGTGGACAAAAATTTTCAACATTTCCTACTGAGCGTTGCTTAGAGTAAAGCTGCGAATCTACAGTGTACGTTTCACAGAACAAACACGCGGAAAAGAAGGAGCGCTCCGAAGTCACTCATGGACCCTCAGCATCTTGCAGAGGGTTCATTCCCTAAAGACGAAAAGTCTGTCTATGAATCGTTCCTCTGTAAACACGTGCAGTTACACTGCCCAGCGATCCACAGGAAGCAAATCGCTATCCACGCTGGACACTTTTTCGGCTTGCATGCGTTATGTTGGTATGGGTTCGGCACTTTCCATTTAAAAACCGTGCAAATGTAAGAAAATAAACATGAATGAGGCCAGAAATAACGCGAATTGTGTGTGTGTGTGTGTGTGTGTGTGTGTGTGTGTGTGTGTGTGTGTGTGTGTGTGTGTGTGTGTGTGTGTGTGTGTGTGTGTGTGTGTGTGTGTGTGTGTGTGTGTGTGTGTGTGTGTGTGTGTGTGTGTGTGTGTGTGTGTGTGTGTGTGTGTGTGTGTGTGTGTGTGTGTGTGTGTGTGTGTGTGTGTGTGTGTGTGTGTGTGTGTGTGTGTGTGTGTGTGTGTGTGTGTGTGTGTGTGTGTGTGTGTGTGTGTGTGTGTGTGTGTGTGTGTGTGTGTGTGTGTGTGTGTGTGTGTGTGTGTGTGTGTGTGTGTGTGTGTGTGTGTGTGTCTTCCCTGCCTTTTTATTGCAGTAGTGATAATAATAAAATGGAAAAGTAAACAGTACATAACTGAGACATGCTTGCCTGCCACGCACGATATATTTTCTCTTATACATGACTAGCAGAATACCCGTGCTTCGCTACGGAGTTTCACGTTGTACGTAATGAAAATGTTAGTTTAATTAATAAAGTTTAATTAAAGTAGGCTTCTTAAAAATAAATAGCTGTTGCCCACAACTTCGTTCGCGTGGTCTTCAATTTAATGCGATAATATATTTAGAACAGAATCTATTCTATTGGGTTGCCATAGTAACCAGAACTAATAGTTTTTAGACCGCAAAGGACCCCCCAGAGGATCGTATCGAAAAAAACACCTGTCCTATGTTGGTTCTCCCGTTGCGTAAAATATTTGTGCCAAGTTTGGTTGAAATCGGTCCAATGGTTTAGGTGGAGACGTGGAAGACCCCAAAGGACCCCCCAAAGGATCGTATCGAAAAATAAAAGGTTGCAGGTAAACTACCCCTTCCCCTTAACCGATCTTCACCAAAATCGAAAGTCATTGAGAACTCTACAACTGAGGGATGTATGCAAAACATTATTTGATTCTGTTTGAATTTGCGGCTGTTATCGTTTGCCAAAAAAATACGCTTGATAAAAAAACGTTGCAGGTAAACTACCCCTTCCCCGTAACCGATCTTCACCAAAAACAATAGGTCTTGAGTACACTACAAATCAGGGCTGTATGCAAAACATTATTTGATTCTGTTTTAAATTTGCGGCTGTTATCGTTTGCCATAGAAAATACCCTTGTTAAAAAAACGTTGCTGGTAAACTACCCCTTTCCCTCAACCGATCTTCACCAAAAACAATAGGTCTTGACAACTCTACAATCTAGGGCTGTATGCAAATAATCTTTTGATTCTGTTTGAATTTGCGGCTGTTATCGTTTGCCATAGGAAATACCCTTGTTAAAACATAAAACGTTACAGGTAAACTACCCCTTTACCTTAACCGATCTTCACCAAAAACAACAGGTCTTGAGTACTCTACAAATCAGGGCTGTAGGCAAAACATTATTTGATTCTGTTTGAATTTGCGTCTCTTATCGTTTGCCATAAAAAATACCCTTTTAAAACATAAAACGTTGCAGGTAAACTACCCCTTTCCCTTAACCGATCTTCACCAAAAACAATAGGTCTTGGGTACTCTACAAATCAGGGCTGTATGCAAAACATTGTTTGATTCTGTTTACATTTGCGGCTTTTATCGTTTGCCATAGGAAATACCCTTGTTAAAACATAAAACGTTGCAGGTAAACTACCCCTTTCCCTTAACCGATCTGTACCAAAATCGACAGATCTTGAGAACTCTACAATTTAGGGCTGTATGCGAAACATTATTTGATTCTGTTTGAATTGGCGGCTGTTATCGTTTGCCAAACAAACAAAGTTACCCTTGATTAAAAAAAACCGTTGCCGGTAAACTACCCCTTTCCCTTAACCGATCTTCACCAAAAACAATAGGTCGCGAGTACTCTACAAATCAGGACTGTATGCAAACAATTATTTGATTCTGTTTGAATTTGCGGCTGTTATCGTTTGCCATAGAAAAAAAATCTACAGACACACAGACAGACAGACAGACAGACACACAGACAGACAGACACACACACAGACACTTTTCGGAAAACGACTTTTTTTCATGTTTTGAGTGTAGTAGAATCAGAATCTGCAATAATCTCGAACACGATTTTTTTTGCCATCACCATACTTCCATTCCTTAAGGAACATGGAAGTAAATATCGGTATGGAGAACCATACGACTTCCATGTTCTAAGATTTATATTTAAAAGCATATTCGAAATGAAATATTTCCATAGAAACTACTTCTATCTATTGCTTCAGCCTTAACCACAGTACTTTGGTCATTAACGTATACCACCTCACTTTTTCGCACTAGATTTTCACTGATGATGGAAGTCAATGGCACTGCCGAAACGTCTGGTTTTGCAGAAAACATTGGACTACGGCTAAACAGCCCGGGAAGGAATTTTAACAAAAACTGCTTCTTTGTTACCGATAACGTAGTACACATACAAAATTTTCGCCCCCCCTCTTCCACTATAATTTTCATTAATTGAAAATTACCCCCACCCCGTTCAACTAGCCTCTTCATTTATAGATATTTCATCTACGTTTCTGCAGTGGATTATTATGAGCTTCTTATCAGGATACTTTGTTTATCAAAATTATGTATTTTACTCTTGTTAAAACATAAAACGTTGCCGGTAAAATACCCCTTTATCTTCACCGATCTTCACCAAAATCAACAGGCCTTCAGTCCTCTACAATTCAGGGATGCATGCAAAAATATATTTGATTCTGTTTGAATGTGCGGCAGTTATCATTCGTCATGTAAACATTTCTCTTGGTTCAACATAAAATGTTGCTGGTAAACTACCCCTTTCCCTTAACCGATCTTCACCAAAATCAACAGTCCTTGAGAACTCTACAACTCAGGCAAGGGTGCAAAAAATTATTAGATTGTCTTTGAATTTTCGGCAGTTATCGTTCGTCATAAGAAAAATTACCTTTTTTAAAACATAAAACGTTGCTGATAGACTAACCCTTTCCCTTAACCGATCTTCAACAAAATCAACAAACCTTGAGCTCACTTTAGTTCAAAAAGGTATGCAAAAACGTAGTTGATTCTTAGTGCGTAGGCTTTCACGGCCTGTGTCATTACGATTATTTTCTAAAATTTCCGGGCTGAAAGGCCGTGGTCGATTGCTTAAAATGCTGCTAAACGTTTCGGCTGCACCACCGGTGGCCATCTTCAGTAGCAAAAGAAAGAAATGTGTTCGAATAGATGATACTCCGAACACGTCTCCCAATGGACTGGGAACAAGCAACCAATATTTGCTTGTTCCCAGTCCATTGGGAGACGTGTTCGGCGTATCATCTATTCGAACACATTTCTTTCTTTTGCTACTGAAGATGGCCACCGGTGGTGCGGCCGAAACGTTTAGCAGCATTTTAAGCAATCGACCACGGCCTTTCAGCCCGGAAGTTTTAGAAAATAATCGTAGTTGATTCTGTTTGAATTTATGGCAGTTATCGTTCGTCATATAAAAAATTACCCTTGAAAAAATGTTGCCTGTAAACTACCCCTTTCCCTTAACCGACCTTCACCAACACCAATAGGTATTGAGAACTCTACAAATCAGGGCTGTATGCAAAACATCATTTGATTCTGTTTGAATTTGCGGCTGTTATCGTTTGCCATAGAAAAAAATTACACTTGATAAAAAACCGTTGCAGGTAAACTACCCCTTTCCATTAACCGATCTTCACCAAAAGCACCAGGTACTGAGTACTCTACAAATCAGGGCTGTATGCAAAACATTATAACCTCTTCTCTTGAGTTATAACAGAGGGAACCCAAAGTAATTGGTTCGGCCAATTACTTCAGGCTGCCTTATTCGGGACGAGCTGAAATTTAAACAGAACAACACACAGTAAATATAAAAGGAATCATGGAAGGGAAAACTGTTGATTTATGTACTCAGTATATGTGTGCAACAAGAAGGTTTCCCTTTATTAAACATTTAAAATAAAACTAATGACATTTACTCAAAAAACAGATCCCATTACATTATTAATTAAATTATTAACTTGTTTAAATTGCTTTATATAGACTGTGGGATCACAACAAATTATATTTAGCTTTTCCCCGGATCCAGGTACCCATTTGGTATTTAGTCTTTAAACTTTAAATATTAATTATATTCAATTCAAGCTATTAGCTTGCAAGACTGTTACTTTTATTTTTACTTTTACTTTTAAGTTTCATTATTATTCCATTTGAAGAATGGTATAAATTATATTACGATACGTTAAAATCTAAACTGTTACAATTGCAAGAAGCCTGAATAGTTACAATTAAATTCTTAGATTTAAATTTTTATATTCTTATAAAGTCAATCGTCTCTGAAAGTCTCTTTAAGAGAGTATTGTGTTACAATTACTATTATTTTTATTCCTCGATAGACGTGCTATCGAGTCACCTTTAATTTGGGATGTAGAAGTCTCCTCCATATGGTTACATCTTGGGAATCCTAAGAGCGTCGTCCTCGTCTAGGTCTGGTCTCAGTTGTTCACGGCTTAAACGTCTGCAGAATAGAGTGGGCCTTCTACACAGGTACTCGTTGATTCTCAGATGTCTCGAACTGCATTATCGGTCGGGTCTACTAGAGTTGTAATTCTGATGATTCATGTCTCCAGGTAGGATGTTGTGAAGAGTCGTCAATCGGAGAAGATAGCTGTTATAGTTATTAACACTCGTACTATTGGTTGTCACATATTTCTTCTTGTTACAACGTTTTTTTAATTTTTCTTTTTCTTAACGTTACATATTACACTCTTTTGTAGCAGTTAGTAAAATACATAAGAATTAATCCAAACTAATAACCAATCACATAACATTTCAACAGAGCATTTCGCTCGTGCGTGTGCACTGCTTGGAGTCGTCATAGCGAGAGAGAGATTTTTCATTCGCTACCACTGGTACAGGACAATAGATAGTGGGGTGTTTATTCCGCGAGAATATAGTCCCGGTCTCTCTCTAAATAAAACTTTTTATTTATACAAACTATCGCTAGATAAAAATACATCATTTAAATTAGTTGTTTTCGTGACTATCTGTGTCTTCAGATTCTTTAATTATTAACATTATTTTTCTATATTATTTTAATTACAGAAGACTCGGTAAACATGTCGAGTCCGGTATCAACAGGTAGGCGCCTGATAACAAGCAAGGGTTAAATGCGACAATAATAATTATTTACAATATGTCTTTTCTTTACCGTTTCTTTGCCCTTATTAATTACTACTTCCATTTACACTTAGTACCTACATGTTTTTTATTATCATTGTGAGATTTAAATGGTTAATTGTTCGCAACTTAAAATTTTTTTTTTATTTCTTTATTTTTTATAATTGTCACAATTTAAATCGTCACATACTCCGCCTCTTAACCAACACCGACTCCGGAAAATTTGGTTAGATACGTACCGAGAGTATGCTTGGGGAGTACAGTGTGAAATTTCTCTCACCCGTTTCTAGCTGAATGTAATTACTAACAGCATCGGTCATTCTTGACTTGCTGATTCTTACTATTTATACATATACTTCATCTTTTACACACTAATTCGATTACTACATAAAATTCACACACTATAAAAGTATTTTCAACATTCTAAATTTTCTTAACTCTACTACTTATGACTACTACCGGATTTTTCTTTTTCTTGAGAGTTTCTCTAGTTATAGAATTTACTCTTTAATTACTCCTTTTTTTTATTATTGGATGTCAGCTGACTTCTTGCTTTGCTCTACTTTCGATGAAGAGGATTCAAGGTTGATCAGGCCTCGTACCTACTTATACGACAAGGTAGCCAAAGGTTACTTAAGTACTTTTGCAGTTGAGTACTAAACATTGTCTTCACATTTATTTATTTAATTGGCACTCTACTATTTTCTTCTTCAAGATAACGTTTTATCTGTGAAATATGTGTCCTTCGCACATATTTGTGAGTAGAGGGTTCATATAGAGTTACAGTTACCGGAGTTAAGTATTTTTGAATTTGATAAGGACCGCACCATCTGTATGATAGCTTGGAAGTTGTCTTATCGACTGCACTACTCGTTGGGTGCGTTTTATACATAACTAAGTCTCCGATTTGGTACTTTACTTTATTATTATTATTCTTTTGCTCGTAATATTTCCTTGACTTCGCTAAGTTTGTTCGTAAATTAGCACGCGCTTCATTCCATATTTTCCTAATATTTTTATCCCTAATTTCCAGGGGTAATAATTCATGTATTTTCCACTTTGTGGATAATGGGTGGTTAGGTTTATACTTGAACAGTAATTCGAATGGGGTAGACTTATGTCCTTCATGATATGCCGAATTAAAGGCGAATTGTATCCAGGATAGGTTCTGGTCCCACGAAGTATGGTCGCTAGCATGGTAGGCTATTAAAGCAGATTTTAGGTTTCGCAAATACCTCTCAGCTATATTACCTTGCGGACGATACTCTGTAGTGGTAATGTGGTCTATACCTAGTTTGAAACACATGTTCCTGAATTCCTTAGACTTAAACTGTGGTCCGTTGTCCGACACTAGATGGACTGGAATACCGAATTCTTTGAATAATCTATTCTGTAGAATGCTTACTGTTGTCGTAGCTAAAGCTCGCCGCATGGGGTACATCCAGACGAATTTACTAAAAGAATCTACGCAAATTAGTAACATTGTATTTCCTGATTTGGAACGTGGATAGGGTCCAGAAAAGTCTAAATAAATTTTGGAGAATGGGGTAGCAGGAATCTCAGATATTAACTGACTTATTTGGCTGTTTCTCGCTGGTTTGCTGAGTGCACACAACTTACACCTTTTTACAAAGTTAGCAATCTCACTGTTCATATTTTCCCAGTGGTATTCTCTACGAATCCGATGTATGGTTTTATTTATTCCCATATGTGCTCCAATGGGGGAAGAGTGATAATATTCCATTAGCATAGGTTTAATAATATCCGGGGCGATGATTCGTGAATATTTTCCGTTCGCTATTCTACAACACAATACTTTCTTACTTAATAGGTATTTTTCTGACTTGTTTCCTTTTTCAAGTTGTTCGATAATCGGACTCAAGCGTGGGTCTTGTTGTTGATAATGGGCTAAATCCGTAAATGCAAGAGGAAATTCGGTAATTAACGTATTAATAATCGGTGTCTCTCTACTCTTGTTTTCGTAATTATTACTACTCGGCTGGAACATACGTGACAGGGTATCGGCAACTACGTTTTGGGTGCCTCTAATATGTTGTACTTTGAACTTAAAACAATTTAATCTTAATACCCATCTTCCGATACGACCTAATTGTTTTGGGTGATTTAGTAGCCAGGATAAAGCTTGATTATCTGTTTCTAACAAAAACTCTTTATGTTCTAAAAATGGTTTGAACTTCTCAAACGCGAAAACGATCGCTAAACATTCTAATTCGTAAGCAGAGTATTTCTTTTCTTGGTCTGTCAGGGTGCGTGAAGCGTAACTAATTGGTAAGCGAGAGTTATCTACTTCCTGATATATTACTGCACCTAGGGCGACACTTGAACTGTCTGTTTGCACAACAAACGGTTTAATAAAATCGGCTAATTGTAGTACAGGGGGTGATATGATGCTTTCTTTTAATATCTCAAATGAGTTTTGGTGTTGCTCATTCCACTCAAATTTTACTCCCTTCTTTCTCAAAGTATTTAGCGGTGCTGCAATTTCGGCTAGATGTGGAATATACTTGTGGAAATAATTTATCATTCCTAAAAATCGGGCAATTCCTTTTGCATCCCGCGGTGGTAAAAATTCTCTGATAGCACGGGTGCGCTCAGGGTCTATGCTTACCTTTCCGTTGGCTTTTACGATGTGACCTAAAAAGGAGAATTGTGTCACAGCAAAATTTACTTTACTGGGGTTTACAGTTAATCCAGCTTTCTCTAATCGGGATAGTACTTCGCGTAAATGTTCAAGATGTTGTTCAATTGACTCACTGTAAATAACAATGTCATCTAGGTAGTGATACACATATTTAAACTTTATGTCATGAAATAATTTTTCTAATAATCTGCTACATACAGAACTACCTTGGGATATACCAAAGGGTACCCTTGTAAATTGGTATAGGTTGAAAGGGACGGCAAAAGCGGTGAGACGTTTCGATTCTTCCGAAAGGGGTATCTGATGAAATGCCTGATTCAAATCCATAATGGTAAAAATTTTTGCTTTCGTAAAATAATGAAAAGCACTGTGGATGTCGGGAAGTGGTATTGATTCAAATTCTATCCGTTTATTTAGTTGTCTATAGTCTACAACTAATCTATGTTTATCGTTGCTTTTGGGTACTAAAAACGCGGGGGATGAATAAGATGACGTAGAGGGTTCGATGACTCCTTGTTCTAACAGTTTATTAATTTGGTTCCTCATTACTTCCATTTTTGGCGGTGATAACTTGTATGGGGCTAAACGTATTATTTTATTATCGCTCAAATTTATCTTATACTCTATCAGGTCCGTCAGTCCTAACTTTGGGGTGAGGACATTGGAGAATTGATTTATTAACTTTTGTATGTTCCGTCTATCGTTACTTTCCAGATGACCTAATTCACACTCGTGATGCTTTACATGTGAAGAAGTAGTGCTAGTACTTTCTATGTTATTTGAATTATCCTCCAAGTTATATTTCCGTGAACGATCGAATCCAAAGTAAAATTTCTTATCATGAATATTTAGAATTATTCCTGTTTTACTGATAAAATCAGCTCCCAATATTAACTCGGGTCCTAATTCGTCGCACACTAACATTGGAAAATACCACGTAAAATTTTTAATTTTTACTTTACCTGTAATGATAAGTTTTATCATTAAGTTTTGTTTGTTAGCGGTTGAGCATTTAATATTTACAGATTGACTGCGTTTAACTAAATTATGTTTAAATAACTTATTGGCGAGGTCATGACTAATTAAACTTCGCGTTGATCCGGAATCAATTAAACCGAGGGTGGATGTTACACCAAGGTCTACTTGTACATAAGGTAATTGACACTTACTGAAATCACACTTATTAATAGCGTTACATTTATCGATAAATTTTTTGACATAGGGGTCTAGTTTTCTTTTGTTATTATTATTAATTTGTTTTATTTTATTGACTCTCAGGGGTGTACCTTTTTTTACGATGCTGCGGAAGACACAGGGTTTCGGATCTCCCTGCCTTACATGTTTTTTGGATAATGAGTTTTTTGATTATACTGTTTCTGTTTACAGTTTCTACTGAGATGTCCGGATTTTCCGCAGTTATAGCATACATATTCTTTACGTTGGGTCTCACAGGTTTCCTGTCGCGGTTGAACCTCCTTGGACTTACCATGGCCATAGGTTGATCTTCGAAATGGTTTTCTTTCTCGTAGACTTCTTGCGTCAGATACTAAGGCTTGCATTTCTTTTCTATTTTGTGTAGTGGATACCGATGCATGTCTGTGCTGATCTGCGTACCACACATTGGAAGAGTGAATACTACATTGTTCAAAGTCCGCGAACGTAAGGGGTCTACTTATTAGTGCTAAACGGGAGCGTTCATCAGGAGATAAGCCTACTAGGATAGTATCGACCAATTGTTTTTCAGTCCAGTCGACTTGTAGTATACGTGACGATTCACGGATGTCCGCAATATAGTGGGCTAGTCTTTCATGAGCTCCTTGTACCCGAAGTACAGTATTTCTTTTGATATCCTCATAAATTCCAGTGGGGATAAAATATTTGATTATTTTCGTGTGAAGTTCTTCTACTGGAAGACTCGAGTTTAATGTTTCTAGTACACGATCTCGTAATGGTGGTTTACATTTGGGTAATATTACTTGCAGTATTTGCCGATCGTTTAATTGTTGTAGATCTTTTATTTGCAGTAGGTATTTGATAAAAGTTAACAGTATCGTTATACTTAACCCATCGGTGTAAGGAATTTCATTAATTATTTTCTCTACTGGGTGGGAAATCTTTCCGTACAGGTCAACATTAAAATTTACGTTTTGTATTTCGTTTGAAGAATTAGTGGTTGCATTAGGATTAGCAATCGCATATTGACTAGTGCGAGTACGTTGAACGTTAGGGGGTGGTGGTTCTAACATAGTTAAGGTATTTAATTTTCTACTAGGTAATTGTTCAGGACTCAGTTGTATCTTAGATACGGTGGGTGATTCGGGGTTCAAGGTGGTGGGAGGGAGTTCTACAATAGGGGATTGACCAGGGGAGATATATAATTTTTGTAAGTCTTGCTCAATTTCCTCCATTCTCGATTCATCTGACTTTCGTCGTAAGTCGTTAATAATTATGGGTAATTGGCGTAATGCCTCGTCTGCAAATTTCTGCACATCGGCGGGGACTACGGTGACGTCGGGCCAGCTTAATAAATTATTTAATCGGCGGGTTAAATGTTCTATACGTTGAGTAACGCGCAAAAGTTCCGTAGGTGATTTCTTTTCCTTAAGGTTCTGAGATAATACTATCAGTTCCATATATTTCGCATAACAGGTTTCTCGTTCGCCGTCATAATCGAGTTCACGCAATTTGTCTAACTGCGAGCTTGTCTCAGATCCGGATTGGCGTAATGATTTTCGTAATTCAGACACGGTTACATTCACGTGTTTTAGACCTCGTAAAAGTGCTTCGTAGCACAGCTCATCTTTTACTAATAAATCAGGATTAAATTCAGC
Organism: Magicicada septendecula; assembly: GCA_034769895.1. Classification (NCBI taxonomy): domain Eukaryota; kingdom Metazoa; phylum Arthropoda; class Insecta; order Hemiptera; family Cicadidae; genus Magicicada; species Magicicada septendecula. The sequence continues at coordinate 303,168,973 of CM068373.1, read as the reverse complement.
CATTTTCGTAAAGTGGCTAGAACTAATTATTCTACTATTTGTATTTACTACTATACAACGCTATATCATTTTACACAAACATAACAATATAAATAAATCGTATTCTTACACATTTATTAATAAACAATTAAAATGAGATGACAAAGGTTGTCATTTTACATAGGTAGAGAGAGAGAAATCTCACACATGTTTACAGATGCGTACGGCAAAAGGGGGAATCCGCGGCAACGACACACAGGAAAGGACACACTACTTATAACAATAGAGCTAACACAGAGGGTGAAGTGATAGTTTAATTCCGCGATGGGGGAGTCTCACAATGACAATATACACACTTACAGGAGCGGACAAGAAATCAACCGGTCTGATATTGTTTACAAACAGACGTGTTGTTGAATGAGCTTTTGACAAGCACATACCTGATGTTATATCGAATACACGGGGCGTCTTTAGTCAATATTATGTTCATTGCTATATCTAAATAATAATTAAAATTACCTATTTACAAAACTATAATAATAACTATTATCGTTTAATTTTATTTCAGGTTTTAGACACATTTAAAGTACATGAGTAAATAAATCAACAGATTATGATCTGGGTTAATAGGCACAATTACTGCTTAATAACACAAGTCACAAAATTTCTTTTTTTTTGTGATTTTTAATTAGCAGCAAAATTTTAACTAATTAGCAGAGTGGCGCAATTTATAACCTCTTCTCTTGAGTTATAACAGAGGGAACCCAAAGTAATTGGTTCGGCCAATTACTTCAGGCTGCCTTATTCGGGACGAGCTGAAATTTAAACAGAACAACACACAGTAAATATAAAAGGAATCATGGAAGGGAAAACTGTTGATTTATGTACTCAGTATATGTGTGCAACAAGAAGGTTTCCCTTTATTAAACATTTAAAATAAAACTAATGACATTTACTCAAAAAACAGATCCCATTACATTATTAATTAAATTATTAACTTGTTTAAATTGCTTTATATAGACTGTGGGATCACAACAAATTATATTTAGCTTTTCCCCGGATCCAGGTACCCATTTGGTATTTAGTCTTTAAACTTTAAATATTAATTATATTCAATTCAAGATATTAGCTTGCAAGACTGTTACTTTTACTTTTACTTTTACTTTTAAGTTTCATTATTATTCCATTTGAAGAATGGTATAAATTATATTACGATACGTTAAAATCTAAACTGTTACAATTGCAAGAAGCCTGAATAGTTACAATTAAATTCTTAGATTTAAATTTTTATATTCTTATAAAGTCAATCGTCTCTGAAAGTCTCTTTAAGAGAGTATTGTGTTACAATTACTATTATTTTTATTCCTCGATAGACGTGCTATCGAGTCACCTTTAATTTGGGATGTAGAAGTCTCCTCCATATGGTTACATCTTGGGAATCCTAAGAGCGTCGTCCTCATCTAGGTCTGGTCTCAGTTGTTCACGGCTTAAACGTCTGCAGAATAGAGTGGGCCTTCTACACAGGTACTCGTTGATTCTCAGATGTCTCGAACTGCATTATCGGTCGGGTCTACTAGAGTTGTAATTCTGATGATTCATGTCTCCAGGTAGGATGTTGTGAAGAGTCGTCAATCGGAGAAGATAGCTGTTATAGTTATTAACACTCGTACTATTGGTTGTCACATATTTCTTCTTGTTACAACGTTTTTTTAATTTTTCTTTTTCTTAACGTTACATATTACACTCTTTTGTAGCAGTTAGTAAAATACATAAGAATTAATCCAAACTAATAACCAATCACATAACATTTCAACAGAGCATTTCGCTCGTGCGTGTGCACTGCTTGGAGTCGTCATAGCGAGAGAGAGATTTTTCGTTCGCTACCACTGGTACAGGACAATAGATAGTGGGGTGTTTATTCCGAGAGAATATAGTCCCGGTCTCTCTCTAAATAAAACTTTTTATTTATACAAACTATCGCTAGATAAAAATACATCATTTAAATTAGTTGTTTTCGTGACTATCTGTGTCTTCAGATTCTTTAATTATTAACATTATTTTTCTATATTATTTTAATTACAGAAGACTCGGTAAACATGTCGAGTCCGGTATCAACAGGTAGGCGGCTGATAAAAAGCAAGGGTTAAATGCGACAATAATAATTATTTACAATATGTCTTTTCTTTACCGTTTCTTTGCCCTTATTAATTACTACTTCCATTTACACTTAGTACCTACATGTTTTTTATTATCATTGTGAGATTTAAATGGTTAATTGTTCGCAACTTAAAATTTTTTTTTTATTTCTTTATTTTTTATAATTGTCACAATTTAAATCGTCACATACTCCGCCTCTTAACCAACACCGACTCCGGAAAATTTGGTTAGATACGTACCGAGAGTATGCTTGGGGAGTACAGTGTGAAATTTCTCTCACCCGTTTCTAGCTGAATGTAATTACTAACAGCATCGGTCATTCTTGACTTGCTGATTCTTACTATTTATACATATACTTCATCTTTTACACACTAATTCGATTACTACATAAAATTCACACACTATAAAAGTATTTTCAACATTCTAAATTTTCTTAACTCTACTACTTATGACTACTACCGGATTTTTCTTTTTCTTGAGAGTTTCTCTAGTTATAGAATTTACTCTTTAATTACTCCTTTTTTTTATTATTGGATGTCAGCTGACTTCTTGCTTTGCTCTACTTTCGATGAAGAGGATTCAAGGTTGATCAGGCCTCGTACCTACTTATACGACAAGGTAGCCAAAGGTTACTTAAGTACTTTTGCAGTTGAGTACTAAACATTGTCTTCACATTTATTTATTTAATTGGCACTCTACTATTTTCTTCTTCAAGATAACGTTTTATCTGTGAAATATGTGTCCTTCGCACATATTTGTGAGTAGAGGGTTCATATAGAGTTACAGTTACCGGAGTTAAGTATTTTTGAATTTGATAAGGACCGCACCATCTGTATGATAGCTTGGAAGTTGTCTTATCGACTGCACTACTCGTTGGGTGCGTTTTATACATAACTAAGTCTCCGATTTGGTACTTTACTTTATTATTATTATTCTTTTGCTCGTAATATTTCCTTGACTTCGCTAAGTTTGTTCGTAAATTAGCACGCGCTTCATTCCATATTTTCCTAATATTTTTATCCCTAATTTCCAGGGGTAATAATTCATGTATTTTCCACTTTGTGGATAATGGGTGGTTAGGTTTATACTTGAACAGTAATTCGAATGGGGTAGACTTATGTCCTTCATGATATGCCGAATTAAAGGCGAATTGTATCCAGGATAGGTTCTGGTCCCACGAAGTATGGTCGCTAGCATGGTAGGCTATTAAAGCAGATTTTAGGTTTCGCAAATACCTCTCAGCTATATTACCTTGCGGACGATACTCTGTAGTGGTAATGTGGTCTATACCTAGTTTGAAACACATGTTCCTGAATTCCTTAGACTTAAACTGTGGTCCGTTGTCCGACACTAGATGGACTGGAATACCGAATTCTTTGAATAATCTATTCTGTAGAATGCTTACTGTTGTCGTAGCTAAAGCTCGCCGCATGGGGTACATCCAGACGAATTTACTAAAAGAATCTACGCAAATTAGTAACATTGTATTTCCTGATTTGGAACGTGGATAGGGTCCAGAAAAGTCTAAATAAATTTTGGAGAATGGGGTAGCAGGAATCTCAGATATTAACTGACTTATTTGGCTGTTTCTCGCTGGTTTGCTGAGTGCACACAACTTACACCTTTTTACAAAGTTAGCAATCTCACTGTTCATATTTTCCCAGTGGTATTCTCTACGAATCCGATGTATGGTTTTATTTATTCCCATATGTGCTCCAATGGGGGAAGAGTGATAATATTCCATTAGCATAGGTTTAATAATATCCGGGGCGATGATTCGTGAATATTTTCCGTTCGCTATTCTACAACACAATACTTTCTTACTTAATAGGTATTTTTCTGACTTGTTTCCTTTTTCAAGTTGTTCGATAATCGGACTCAAGCGTGGGTCTTGTTGTTGATAATGGGCTAAATCCGTAAATGCAAGAGGAAATTCGGTAATTAACGTATTAATAATCGGTGTCTCTCTACTCTTGTTTTCGTAATTATTACTACTCGGCTGGAACATACGTGACAGGGTATCGGCAACTACGTTTTGGGTGCCTCTAATATGTTGTACTTTGAACTTAAAACAATTTAATCTTAATACCCATCTTCCGATACGACCTAATTGTTTTGGGTGATTTAGTAGCCAGGATAAAGCTTGATTATCTGTTTCTAACAAAAACTCTTTATGTTCTAAAAATGGTTTGAACTTCTCAAACGCGAAAACGATCGCTAAACATTCTAATTCGTAAGCAGAGTATTTCTTTTCTTGGTCTGTCAGGGTGCGTGAAGCGTAACTAATTGGTAAGCGAGAGTTATCTACTTCCTGATATATTACTGCACCTAGGGCGACACTTGAACTGTCTGTTTGCACAACAAACGGTTTAGTAAAATCGGCTAATTGTAGTACAGGGGGTGATATGATGCTTTCTTTTAATATCTCAAATGCGTTTTGGTGTTGCTCATTCCACTCAAATTTTACTCCCTTCTTTCTCAAAGTATTTAGCGGTGCTGCAATTTCGGCTAGATGTGGAATATACTTGTGGAAATAATTTATCATTCCTAAAAATCGGGCAATTCCTTTTGCATCCCGCGGTGGTAAAAATTCTCTGATAGCACGGGTGCGCTCAGGGTCTATGCTTACCTTTCCGTTGGCTTTTACGATGTGACCTAAAAAGGAGAATTGTGTCACAGCAAAATTTACTTTACTGGGGTTTACAGTTAATCCAGCTTTCTCTAATCGGGATAGTACTTCGCGTAAATGTTCAAGATGTTGTTCAATTGACTCACTGTAAATAACAATGTCATCTAGGTAGTGATACACATATTTAAACTTTATGTCATGAAATAATTTTTCTAATAATCTGCTACATACAGAACTACCTTGGGATATACCAAAGGGTACCCTTGTAAATTGGTATAGGTTGAAAGGGACGGCAAAAGCGGTGAGACGTTTCGATTCTTCCGAAAGGGGTATCTGATGAAATGCCTGATTCAAATCCATAATGGTAAAAATTTTTGCTTTCGTAAAATAATGAAAAGCACTGTGGATGTCGGGAAGTGGTATTGATTCAAATTCTATCCGTTTATTTAGTTGTCTATAGTCTACAACTAATCTATGTTTATCGTTGCTTTTGGGTACTAAAAACGCGGGGGATGAATAAGATGACGTAGAGGGTTCGATGACTCCTTGTTCTAACAGTTTATTAATTTGGTTCCTCATTACTTCCATTTTTGGCGGTGATAACTTGTATGGGGTTAAACGTATTATTTTATTATCGCTCAAATTTATCTTATACTCTATCAGGTCCGTCAGTCCTAACTTTGGGGTGAGGACATTGGAGAATTGATTTATTAACTTTTGTATGTTCCGTCTATCGTTACTTTCCAGATGACCTAATTCACACTCGTGATGCTTTACATGTGAAGAAGTAGTGCTAGTACTTTCTATGTTATTTGAATTATCCTCCAAGTTATATTTCCGTGAACGATCGAATCCAAAGTAAAATTTCTTATCATGAATATTTAGAATTATTCCTGTTTTACTGATAAAATCAGCTCCCAATATTAACTCGGGTCCTAATTCGTCGCACACTAACATTGGAAAATACCACGTAAAATTTTTAATTTTTACTTTACCTGTAATGATAAGTTTTATCATTAAGTTTTGTTTGTTAGCGGTTGAGCATTTAATATTTACAGATTGACTGCGTTTAACTAAATTATGTTTAAATAACTTATTGGCGAGGTCATGACTAATTAAACTTCGCGTTGATCCGGAATCAATTAAACCGAGGGTGGATGTTACACCAAGGTCTACTTGTACATAAGGTAATTGACACTTACTGAAATCACACTTATTAATAGCGTTACATTTATCGATAAATTTTTTGACATAGGGGTCTAGTTTTCTTTTGTTATTATTATTAATTTGTTTTATTTTATTGACTCTCAGGGGTGTACCTTTTTTTACGATGCTGCGGAAGACACAGGGTTTCGGATCTCCCTGCCTTACATGTTTTTTGGATAATGAGTTTTTTGATTATACTGTTTCTGTTTACAGTTTCTACTGAGATGTCCGGATTTTCCGCAGTTATAGCATACATATTCTTTACGTTGGGTCTCACAGGTTTCCTGTCGCGGTTGAACCTCCTTGGACTTACCATGGCCATAGGTTGATCTTCGAAATGGTTTTCTTTCTCGTAGACTTCTTGCGTCAGATACTAAGGCTTGCATTTCTTTTCTATTTTGTGTAGTGGATACCGATGCATGTCTGTGCTGATCTGCGTACCACACATTGGAAGAGTGAATACTACATTGTTCAAAGTCCGCGAACGTAAGGGGTCTACTTATTAGTGCTAAACGGGAGCGTTCATCAGGAGATAAGCCTACTAGGATAGTATCGACCAATTGTTTTTCAGTCCAGTCGACTTGTAGTATACGTGACGATTCACGGATGTCCGCAATATAGTGGGCTAGTCTTTCATGAGCTCCTTGTACCCGAAGTACAGTATTTCTTTTGATATCCTCATAAATTCCAGTGGGGATAAAATATTTGATTATTTTCGTGTGAAGTTCTTCTACTGGAAGACTCGAGTTTAATGTTTCTAGTACACGATCTCGTAATGGTGGTTTACATTTGGGTAATATTACTTGCAGTATTTGCCGATCGTTTAATTGTTGTAGATCTTTTATTTGCAGTAGGTATTTGATAAAAGTTAACAGTATCGTTATACTTAACCCATCGGTGTAAGGAATTTCATTAATTATTTTCTCTACTGGGTGGGAAATCTTTCCGTACAGGTCAACATTAAAATTTACGTTTTGTATTTCGTTTGAAGAATTAGTGGTTGCATTAGGATTAGCAATCGCATATTGACTAGTGCGAGTACGTTGAACGTTAGGGGGTGGTGGTTCTAACATAGTTAAGGTATTTAATTTTCTACTAGGTAATTGTTCAGGACTCAGTTGTATCTTAGATACGGTGGGTGATTCGGGGTTCAAGGTGGTGGGAGGGAGTTCTACAATAGGGGATTGACCAGGGGAGATATATAATTTTTGTAAGTCTTGCTCAATTTCCTCCATTCTCGATTCATCTGACTTTCGTCGTAAGTCGTTAATAATTATGGGTAATTGGCGTAATGCCTCGTCTGCAAATTTCTGCACATCGGCGGGGACTACGGTGACGTCGGGCCAGCTTAATAAATTATTTAATCGGCGGGTTAAATGTTCTATACGTTGAGTAACGCGCAAAAGTTCCGTAGGTGATTTCTTTTCCTTAAGGTTCTGAGATAATACTATCAGTTCCATATATTTCGCATAACAGGTTTCTCGTTCGCCGTCATAATCGAGTTCACGCAATTTGTCTAACTGCGAGCTTGTCTCAGATCCGGATTGGCGTAATGATTTTCGTAATTCAGACACGGTTACATTCACGTGTTTTAGACCTCGTAAAAGTGCTTCGTAGCACAGCTCATCTTTTACTAATAAATCAGGATTAAATTCAGCCATTTTCGTAAAGTGGCTAGAACTAATTATTCTACTATTTGTATTTACTACTATACAACGCTATATCATTTTACACAAACATAACAATATAAATAAATCGTATTCTTACACATTTATTAATAAACAATTAAAATGAGATGACAAAGGTTGTCATTTTACATAGGTAGAGAGAGAGAAATCTCACACATGTTTACAGATGCGTACGGCAAAAGGGGGAATCCGCGGCAACGACACACAGGAAAGGACACACTACTTATAACAATAGAGCTAACACAGAGGGTGAAGTGATAGTTTAATTCCGCGATGGGGGAGTCTCACAATGACAATATACACACTTACAGGAGCGGACAAGAAATCAACCGGTCTGATATTGTTTACAAACAGACGTGTTGTTGAATGAGCTTTTGACAAGCACATACCTGATGTTATATCGAATACACGGGGCGTCTTTAGTCAATATTATGTTCATTGCTATATCTAAATAATAATTAAAATTACCTATTTACAAAACTATAATAATAACTATTATCGTTTAATTTTATTTCAGGTTTTAGACACATTTAAAGTACATGAGTAAATAAATCAACAGATTATGATCTGGGTTAATAGGCACAATTACTGCTTAATAACACAAGTCACAAAATTTCTTTTTTTTTGTGATTTTTAATTAGCAGCAAAATTTTAACTAATTAGCAGAGTGGCGCAATTTATAACCTCTTCTCTTGAGTTATAACAGAGGGAACCCAAAGTAATTGGTTCGGCCAATTACTTCAGGCTGCCTTATTCGGGACGAGCTGAAATTTAAACAGAACAACACACAGTAAATATAAAAGGAATCATGGAAGGGAAAACTGTTGATTTATGTACTCAGTATATGTGTGCAACAAGAAGGTTTCCCTTTATTAAACATTTAAAATAAAACTAATGACATTTACTCAAAAAACAGATCCCATTACATTATTAATTAAATTATTAACTTGTTTAAATTGCTTTATATAGACTGTGGGATCACAACAAATTATATTTAGCTTTTCCCCGGATCCAGGTACCCATTTGGTATTTAGTCTTTAAACTTTAAATATTAATTATATTCAATTCAAGATATTAGCTTGCAAGACTGTTACTTTTACTTTTACTTTTACTTTTAAGTTTCATTATTATTCCATTTGAAGAATGGTATAAATTATATTACGATACGTTAAAATCTAAACTGTTACAATTGCAAGAAGCCTGAATAGTTACAATTAAATTCTTAGATTTAAATTTTTATATTCTTATAAAGTCAATCGTCTCTGAAAGTCTCTTTAAGAGAGTATTGTGTTACAATTACTATTATTTTTATTCCTCGATAGACGTGCTATCGAGTCACCTTTAATTTGGGATGTAGAAGTCTCCTCCATATGGTTACATCTTGGGAATCCTAAGAGCGTCGTCCTCATCTAGGTCTGGTCTCAGTTGTTCACGGCTTAAACGTCTGCAGAATAGAGTGGGCCTTCTACACAGGTACTCGTTGATTCTCAGATGTCTCGAACTGCATTATCGGTCGGGTCTACTAGAGTTGTAATTCTGATGATTCATGTCTCCAGGTAGGATGTTGTGAAGAGTCGTCAATCGGAGAAGATAGCTGTTATAGTTATTAACACTCGTACTATTGGTTGTCACATATTTCTTCTTGTTACAACGTTTTTTTAATTTTTCTTTTTCTTAACGTTACATATTACACTCTTTTGTAGCAGTTAGTAAAATACATAAGAATTAATCCAAACTAATAACCAATCACATAACATTTCAACAGAGCATTTCGCTCGTGCGTGTGCACTGCTTGGAGTCGTCATAGCGAGAGAGAGATTTTTCGTTCGCTACCACTGGTACAGGACAATAGATAGTGGGGTGTTTATTCCGAGAGAATATAGTCCCGGTCTCTCTCTAAATAAAACTTTTTATTTATACAAACTATCGCTAGATAAAAATACATCATTTAAATTAGTTGTTTTCGTGACTATCTGTGTCTTCAGATTCTTTAATTATTAACATTATTTTTCTATATTATTTTAATTACAGAAGACTCGGTAAACATGTCGAGTCCGGTATCAACAGGTAGGCGGCTGATAAAAAGCAAGGGTTAAATGCGACAATAATAATTATTTACAATATGTCTTTTCTTTACCGTTTCTTTGCCCTTATTAATTACTACTTCCATTTACACTTAGTACCTACATGTTTTTTATTATCATTGTGAGATTTAAATGGTTAATTGTTCGCAACTTAAAATTTTTTTTTTATTTCTTTATTTTTTATAATTGTCACAATTTAAATCGTCACAACATTAGTTGATTCTGTTTGAATTTGCGGCTGTTATCGTTTGCCATAGAAAATACCCTTGTTAACACATAAAATGTTGCAGGTAAACTACCCCTTCCCCTTAACCGATCTTCACCAAAAACAACGGGTCTTGAGAACTCTATAATTCAGGGCAGTATGCCAAAAATTATATGATAATGTTTGAATTTGCGGCTGTTATCGTTTGCAATAGAAAATACCCTTGTTAAAACATAAAAAATTGCCGGTAAACTACCCCTTTCCCTTAACCGATCTTTACCAAAATCAATAGGTGTTGAGAACTTTACAATTCAGGGCTGCATGCAAAACATTATTTGATTGTGTTTGAATTTGCGGCTGTTATTGTTTGCCATAGAAACAAATTACCCTTGATTAAAAAAAAAAGTTGCAGGTAAACTACCCTTTTCCCTTAACCAATCTTCACCAAATACAATAGGTCTTGAGTACTCTATAAATCAGGGCTGTATGCAAAAACTTATTTGATTCTGTTTGAATTTGCGGCTGTTACCGATTGCCATAGGAAAAAAATCTAAGACAGACAAACACACAGACAGACAGACAGACACACACAGACACTTCGAAAAATGACTTTTTTTCATGTTTTGAGTGTAGTACAATCAGAATCTGCAATAATCTCGCAGACGATTTTTTTTGCCATCACCATACTTCCATTTTCGTAAGGAACATGGAAGTAAAATTACCCCCGATAAAAAAATGTTGCAGGTAAACTACCCCTTCCCCTTAACCGATCGTCACCAAAACCAACAGGTATTGAGAACTCTATAATTCAGGGATGTGTGCAAAAGAGTAGTTGAGTCTGTTTGAATTTGAGGTTGTTATCGTTTGCCATAGAAAAAAATTACACTTGTTTAAAAAAAACCGTTGCTGGTAAACTACCCCTTTCCCTTAACCGATCTTCACCAAAATCTAAAGGTCTTGAGTACTCTACAAATCAGATCTACATGCAAAAAATTAGTTGATTCTGTTTGAATTTGCGACTCTTATCGTTTGCCATAAAAAATACCCTTTTAAAACATAAAACGTTGCTGGTAAACTACCCCTTCCCGTTAAACGATCTTCACCTAAAACAATAGGTCTTGAGTACTCTACAGATCAGGGCAGTATGCAAACCATTATTTGATTCTGTTTGAATTTGAGGCTCTTATCGTTTGCCATAGGAAATACCCTTTAAAAACATAAAAACTCGCTGGTAAACTACCCCTTTACCTCAACCGATCTTCACCAAAATCAATAATTCTTGAGAACTCCACAATTTAGGGCTGTATGCAAATAATAATTTGATTCTGTTTGAATTTGCGGCTGTTATCGTTTGCCATATAAAATACCCTTGTTAAAACAGAAAACGTTGCTGGTAAACTACCCCATTCCCTTAACCGATCTTCACCAAAAACAACAGGTCTTGAGAACTCTACAATTCAGGACAGTATGCAAAAGAGTAGTTGATTCTGTTTGAATTTGCGGCTGTTATAGTTTGCCATAGAAAACAATTACCCTTGATTAAAAAAAACCGTTGCAGGTAAACTACCCCTTTCCCTCAACCGATCTTCACCAAAAACAACAGATCGTGAGTACTCTACAAATAAGGGCTGTATGCAAAACATTATTTGATTCTGTTTTAATTTGCGGCAGTTATCGTTTGCCATATTAAATAAATCTATAGACACACAGACAGACACACACACAGACAGACACACACACAGACACTTTTCGGAAAACGACTTTTTTTCATGTTTTGAGTGTAGTAGAATCAGAATCTGCAATAATCTCGAACACGATTTTTTTTGCCATCACCATACTTCCATTCCTTAAGGAATATGGAAGTAAAATCATTTAAACTTTTTGAAACAATGGTAATTGTTAAAAATAAAATAATTTTGTTGCCAGGCAATAAAATTATAATTTTTTTTTTCATTTTAATGTAAATTATGTATGAGTTAATATACATGTATAAAAATATCGGTATGGAGAAACATACATGACTTTCATGTTCTAAGATTTATATTTAAAATCATTTTCGAAATGAAATATTACTATAGAAACTACTTCTTTCTACTTACTGCTTCAGCCTTAACCACAGTACTGTGGTCACTAACGTATACCACCTCACGTTATCGCACTCGATTTTCAATGATGATCGAAGTCGATGGCATTGCCGAAACGTCTGGTTTTGTAGAAAACATTGGACTACGGCCAAATATCCCAGGAAGGAATTTTAACAAAAACTACTTCTTTGTTGCCGATAACGTTGCACAATATATATAAAAAATTGCATAAAATTAATGGCTTGTATAAGTTAATGTTTGATCTCCATTAAGTAGTGCTCAAGTTTCCAAAGTTTTAATATTATGATGTCCGTAATTAAAACATCAGAGTAGGTTTAGTGTGTATGAGGGTACACCGTGGACAAAAATTTTCAACATTTCCTATTGAGCGTTGCTACAGTGTTCTTAGTTGCAGCGTTCCTATCAAGTTGCGAATCTACAGTGTATGTTTCACAGAACAAACACGCGAAAAAGAAGGAGCGCTCCGAAGTCACTCATGGACCCTCAGCATCTTGCAGAGGGTTCATTCCCTAAAGACGAAAAGTCTGTCTATGAATCGTTCCTCTGTAAACACGTGCAGTTACACTGACCAGCGATCCACAGGAAGCAAATCGCTATCCACGCTGTACACTTTTTCGGCTTGCACGCGTTATGTTGGTATGGGTTTCGGCACTTACCATTTAAAAAGCGTGCAAATGTAAGAATATAAACATGAGTGAGGCCAGAAATAAATCGAATTGTGTGTGTGTGTGTGTGTGTGTGTGTGTGTGTGTGTGTGTGTGTGTGTGTGTGTGTGTGTGTGTGTGTGTGTGTGTGTGTGTGTGTGTGTGTGTGTGTGTGTGTGTGTGTGTGTGTGTGTGTGTGTGTGTGTGTGTGTGTGTGTGTGTGTGTGTGTGTGTGTGTGTGTGTGTGTGTGTGTGTGTGTGTGTGTGTGTGTGTGTGTGTTCCCTGCCTTTTTATTGCGGTAGTCATAATAATAAAATGGAAACGTAAACATTACATAACTGAGATATGCTTGCCTGCCACGAACAATATATTATTTTATACATGTATATTACCTCATACATAATTTACATTAAAATGAAAAAATTATAATTTTATTGCCTGGCAACAAAATTATTTTATTTTTAACAATTACCATAGTTTGAAAAAGTTTAAATGAATTTTCAAGTACTTTACTGTTGTTAAAACGTAAAAGGTTGCTGGTAAACTACCCCTTCCCCTTAACAGATCTTCACCAAAATCGAAAGTCATTGAGACCTCTACAATTCAGAAAGGTATGCAAAAAATTATTTGAATCTGTTTGAATTTGCGGCTGTTATCGTTTGCCATAGAAAATTTCCCTTGATAAAAAAAAACCTTTGCCGGTAAACTACCCCTTTCCCTCAAATTATCTTTACCGAAAACAATAGGTCGTGAGTACTCTACAAATAAGAGCTGTATGCAAAAAATTATTTGATTCTGTTTGAATTTGCGGCTGTTATCGTTTGCCAAAAAAAATCTACAGACAGACACACACACAGACACTTTTCGAAAAACGACTTTTTTTCATGTTTTGAGTGTAGTACAATCAGAATCTGCAATAATCTCGAACACGATTTTTTTTGCCATCACCATACTTCCATTTCCTTAAGGAACATGGAAGTAAATATCGGTATGGAGAACCATACGACTTCCATGTTCTAAGATTTATATTTAAAAGCATATTCGAAATGAAATATTTCCATAGAAACTACTTCTATCTATTGCTTCAGCCTTAACCACAGTACTTTGGTCATTAACGTATACCACCTCACTTTTTCGCACTAGATTTTCGTTGATGATGGAAGTCAATGGCACTGCCGAAACGTCTGGTTTTGCAGAAAACATTGGACTACGGCTAAACAGCCCGGGAAGGAATTTTAACAAAAACTGCTTCTTTGTTACCGATAACGTAGTACACATATAAAATTTTCGCCCCTCCCTCTTCCACTATAATTTTCATTAATTGAAAATTACCCCCACCCCGTTCAACTAGCCTCTTCATTTATAGATATTTCATCTACGTTTCTGCAGTGGATTATTATGAGCTTCTTATCAGGATACTTTGTTTATCAAAATTATGTATTTTACTCTGGTTAAAACATAAAACGTTGCCGGTAAAATACCCCTTTATCTTCACCGATCTTCACCAAAATCAACAGGCCTTCAGTCCTCTACAATTCAGGGATGCATGCAAAAATATATTTGATTCTGTTTGAATGTACGGCAGTTATCATTCGTCATGTAAACATTTCTCTTGGTTCAACATAAAATGTTGCTGGTAAACTACCCCTTTCCCTTAACCGATCTTCACCAAAATCAACAGTCCTTGAGCACTCTACAACTCAGGAAAGGGTGCAAAAAATTATTAGATTCTCTTTGAATTTTCGGCAGTTATCGTTCGTCATAAGAAAAATTACCTTTTTTAAAACATAAAACGTTGCTGATAAACTACCCCTTTCCCTTAACCGATCTTCAACAAAATCAACAAAACTTGAGCTCACTTTAGTTCAAAAAGGTATGCAAAAACGTAGTTGATTCTGTTTGAATTTATGGCAGTTATCGTTCGTCATATAAAAAATTACCCTTGAAAAAATGTTGCCTGTAAACTACCCCTTTCCCTTAACCGACCTTCACCAACACCAATAGGTATTGAGAACTCTACAAAACAGGGCTGTATGCAAAACATCATTTGATTCTGTTTGAATTACCGGCTGTTATCGTTTGCCATAGAAAAAAATTACACTTTATAAAATACCGTTGCAGGTAAACTACCCCTTTCCATTAACCGATCTTCACCAAAAGCACCAGGTACTGAGTACTCTACAAACCAGGACTGTATGCAAAACATTAGTTGATTCTGTTTGAATTTACGGCTGTTATCGTTTGCCATAGAAAATACCCTTGTTAACACATAAAATGTTGCAGGTAAACTACCCCTTCCCCTTAACCGATCTTCACCAAAAACAACGGATCTTGAGAACTCTATAATTCAGGGCAGTATGCCAAAAATTATATGATTATGTTTGAATTTGCGGCTGTTATCGTTTGCAATAGAAAATACCCTTGTTAAAACATAAAATGTTGCCGGTAAACTACCCCTTTCCCTTAACCGATTTTTACCAAAATCAATAGGTGTTGAGAACTTTACAATTCAGGGCTGCATGCAAAACATTATTTGATTGTGTTTGAATTTGCGCCTATTATTGTTTGCCATAGAAACAAATTACCCTTGATTAAAAAAAAAAGTTGCTGGTAAACTACCCTTTTCCCTTAACCAATCTTCACCAAATACAATAGGTCTTGAGTACTCTATAAATCAGGGCTGTATGCAAAAACTTATTTGATTCTGTTTGAATTTGCGGCTGTTATCGTTTGCCATAGAAAAAAAATCTAAGACAGACAAACACACAGATAGACAGACAGACACACACAGACACTTCGAAAAATTACTTTTTCTCATGTTTTGAGTGTAGTACAATCAGAATCTGCAATAATCTCGAAGACGATTTTTTTTGCCATCACCATACTTCCATTTTCGTAAGGAACATGGAAGTAAAATTACCCCCGATAAAAAAATGTTGCCGGTAAACTACCCCTTCCCCTTAACCGATCTTCACCAAAACCAATAGGTATTGAGAACTCTATAATTCAGGGATGTGTGCAAAAGAGTAGTTGAGTCTGTTTGAATTTGAGGTTGTTATCGTTTGCCATAGAAAAAAAATTACACTTGTTTAAAAAAAACCGTTGCTGGTAAACTACCCCTTTCCCTTAACCGATCTTCACCAAAATCTATAGGTCTTGAGTACTCTACAAATCAGATCTACATGCAAAAAATTAGTTGATTCTGTTTGAATTTGCGACTCTTATCGTTTGCCATAAAAAATACCCTTTTAAAACATAAAACGTTGCTGGTAAACTACCGCTTCCCGTTAAACGATCTTCACCTAAAACAATAGGTCTTGAGTACTCTGCAGATCAGGGCTGTATGCAAAACATTATTTGATTCTGTTTGAATTTGCGGCTCTTATCGTTTGCCATAGGAAATACCCTTTAAAAACATAAAACGTCGCTGGTAAACTACCCCTTTACCTCAACCGATCTTCACCAAAATCAATAATTCTTGAGAACTCCACAATTTAGGGCTGTATGCAAATAATCATTTGATTCTGTTTGAATTTGCGGCTGTTATCGTTTGCCATATAAAATACCCTTGTTAAAACAGAAAACGTTGCTGGTAAACTACCCCTTTCCCTTAACCGATCTTCACCAAAAACAACAAGTCTTGAGAACTCTACAATTCAGGACAGGACAGACATATAAAATAAATCTATAGACACACAGACACACACACAGACAGACACTTTTCGGAAAACGACTTTTTTTCATGTTTTGAGTGTAGTAGAATCAGAATCTGCAATAATCTCGAACACGATTTTTTTTGCCATCACCATACTTCCATTCCTTAAGGAATATGGAAGTAAAATCATTTAAACTTTTTGAAACAATGGTAATTGTTAAAAATAAAATAATTTTGTTGCCAGGCAATAAAATTATAATTTTTTTTTTTCATTTTAATGTAAATTATGTATGAGTTAATATACATGTATAAAAATATCGGTATGGAGAAACATACATGACTTTCATGTTCTAAGATTTATATTTAAAATCATTTTCGAAATGAAATATTACTATAGAAACTACTTCTTTCTACTTACTGCTTCAGCCTTAACCACAGTACTGTGGTCACTAACGTATACCACCTCACGTTATCGCACTCGATTTTCAATGATGATCGAAGTCGATAGCATTGCCGAAACGTCTGGTTTTGTAGAAAACATTGGACTACGGCCAAATATCCCAGGAAGGAATTTTAACAAAAACTACTTCTTTGTTGCCGATAACGTTGTACAATATATATACAAAATTGCATAAAATTAATGGCTTGTATAAGTTAATGTTTGATCTCCATTAAGTAGAGCTCAAGTTTCCAAAGTTTTAATATTATGATGTCCGTAATTAAAACATCAGAGTAGGTTTAGTGTGTATGAGGGTACAACGTGGACAAAAATTTTCAACATTTCCTATTGAGCGTTGCTACAGTGTTCTTAGTTGCAGCGTTCCTATCAAGTTGCGAATCTACAGTGTATGTTTCACAGAACAAACACGCGAAAAAGAAGGAGCGCTCCGAAGTCACTCATGGACCCTCAGCATCTTGCAGAGGGTTCATTCCCTAAAGACGAAAAGTCTGTCTATGAATCGTTCCTCTGTAAACACGTGCAGTTACACTGACCAGCGATCCACAGGAAGCAAATCGCTATCCACGCTGTACACTTTTTCGGCTTGCACGCGTTATGTTGGTATGGGTTTCGGCACTTACCATTTAAAAAGCGTGCAAATGTAAGAATATAAACATGAGTGAGGCCAGAAATAATTCGAATTGTGTGTGTGTGTGTGTGTGTGTGTGTGTGTGTGTGTGTGTGTGTGTGTGTGTGTGTGTGTGTGTGTGTGTGTGTGTGTGTGTGTGTGTGTGTGTGTGTGTGTGTGTGTGTGTGTGTGTGTGTGTGTGTGTGTGTGTGTGTGTGTGTGTGTGTGTGTGTGTGTGTGTGTGTGTGTGTGTGTGTGTGCCCTGCCTTTTTATTGCGGTAGTCATAATAATAAAATGGAAACGTAAACATTACATAACTGAGATATGCTTGCCTGCCACGAACAATATATTATTTTATACATGTATATTACCTCATACATAATTTACATTAAAATGAAAAAATTATAATTTTATTGCCTGGCAACAAAATTATTTTATTTTTAACAATTACCATAGTTTGAAAAAGTTTAAATGAATTTTCAAGTACTTTACTGTTGTTAAAACGTAAAAGGTTGCTGGTAAACTACCCCTTCCCCTTAACAGATCTTCACCAAAATCGAAAGTCATTGAGACCTCTACAATTCAGAAAGGTATGCAAAAAATTATTTGAATCTGTTTGAATTTGCGGCTGTTATCGTTTGCCATAGAAAATTTCCCTTGATAAAAAAAACCTTTGCCGGTAAACTACCCCTTTCCCTCAAACTATCTTTACCGAAAACAATAGGTCGTGAGTACTCTACAAATCAGAGCTGTATGCAAAAAATTATTTGATTCTGTTTGAATTTGCGGCTGTTATCGTTTGCCAAAAAAAAATCTACAGACAGACACACACACAGACACTTTTCGAAAAACGACTTTTTTTCATGTTTTGAGTGTAGTTCAATCAGAATCTGCAATAATCTCGAACACGATTTTTTTTGCCATCACCATACTTCCATTTCCTTAAGGAACATGGAAGTAAATATCGGTATGGAGAACCATACGACTTCCATGTTCTAAGATTTATATTTAAAAGCATATTCGAAATGAAATATTTCCATAGAAACTACTTCTATCTATTGCTTCAGCCTTAACCACAGTACTTTGGTCATTAACGTATACCACCTCACTTTTTCGCACTAGATTTTCACTGATGATGGAAGTCAATGGCACTGCCGAAACGTCTGGTTTTGCAGAAAACATTGGACTACGGCTAAACAGCCCGGGAAGGAATTTTAACAAAAACTGCTTCTTTGTTACCGATAACGTAGTACACATATAAAATTTTCGCCCCTCCCTCTTCCACTATAATTTTCATTAATTGAAAATTACCCCCACCCCGTTCAACTAGCCTCTTCATTTATAGATATTTCATCTACGTTTCTGCAGTGGATTATTATGAGCTTCTTATCAGGATACTTTGTTTATCAAAATTATGTATTTTACTCTGGTTAAAACATAAAACGTTGCCGGTAAAATACCCCTTTATCTTCACCGATCTTCACCAAAATCAACAGGCCTTCAGTCCTCTACAATTCAGGGATGCATGCAAAAATATATTTGATTCTGTTTGAATGTGCGGCAGTTATCATTCGTCATGTAAACATTTCTCTTGGTTCAACATAAAATGTTGCAGGTAAACTACCCCTTTCCCTTAACCGATCTTCACCAAAATCAACAGTCCTTGAGCACTCTACAACTCAGGAAAGGGTGCAAAAAATTATTAGATTCTCTTTGAATTTTCGGCAGTTATCGTTCGTCATAAGAAAAATTACTTTTTTTAAAACATAAAACGTTGCTGATAAACTACCCCTTTCCCTTAACCGATCTTCAACAAAATCAACAAACCTTGAGCTCACTTTAGTTCAAAAAGGTATGCAAAAACGTAGTTGATTCTGTTTGAATTTATGGCAGTTATCGTTCGTCATATAAAAAATTACCCTTGAAAAAATGTTGCCTCTAAACTACCCCTTTCCCTTAACCGACCTTCACCAACACCAATAGGTATTGAGAACTCTACAAAACAGGGCTGTATGCAAAACATCATTTGATTCTGTTTGAATTTGCGGCTGTTATCGTTTGCCATAGAAAAAAATTACACTTGATAAAATACCGTTGCAGGTAAACTACCCCTTTCCATTAACCGATCTTCACCAAAAGCACCAGGTACTGAGTACTCTACAAACCAGGACTGTATGCAAAACATTAGTTGATTCTGTTTGAATTTGCGGCTGTTATCGTTTGCCATAGAAAATACCCTTGTTAACACATAAAATGTTGCACGTAAACTACCCCTTCCCCTTAACCGATCTTCACCAAAAACAATGGATCTTGAGAACTCTATAATTCAGGGCAGTATGCCAAAAATTTTATGATTATATTTGAATTTGCGGCTGTTATCGTTTGCAATAGAAAATACCCTTGTTAAAACATAAAATGTTGCCGGTAAACTACCCCTTTCCCTTAACCGATCTTTACCAAAATCAATAGGTGTTGAGAACTTTACAATTCAGGGCTGCATGCAAAACATTATTTGATTGTGTTTGAATTTGCGGCTATTATTGTTTGCCATAGAAACAAATTACCCTTGATTAAAAAAAAAAGTTGCAGGTAAACTACCCTTTTCCCTTAACCAATCTTCACCAAATACAATAGGTCTTGAGTACTCTATAAATCAGGGCTGTATGCAAAAACTTATTTGATTCTGTTTGAAATTGCGGCTGTTATCGTTTGCCATAGAAAAAAAATCTAAGACAGACAAACACACAGATAGACAGACAGACACACACAGACACTTCGAAAAATTACTTTTTTCATGTTTTGAGTGTAGTACAATCAGAATCTGCAATAATCTCGAAGACGATTTTTTTTGCCATCACCATACTTCCATTTTCGTAAGGAACATGGAAGTAAAATTACCCCCGATAAAAAAATGTTGCCGGTAAACTACCCCTTCCCCTTAACCGATCTTCACCAAAACCAATAGGTATTGAGAACTCTATAATTCAGGGATGTGTGCAAAAGAGTAGTTGAGTCTGTTTGAATTTGAGGTTTTTATCGTTTGCCATAGAAAAAAATTACACTTGTTTAAAAAAAACCGTTGCGGGTAAACTACCCCTTTCCCTTAACCGATCTTCACCAAAATCTACACGTCTTGAGTACTCTACAAATCAGATCTAAATGCAAAAAATTAGTTGATTCTGTTTGAATTTGTGACTCTTATCGTTTGCCATAAAAAATACCCTTTTAAAACATAAAACGTTGTCGGTAAACTACCCCTTCCCGTTAAACGATCTTCACCTAAAACAATAGGTCTTGAGTACTCTACAGATCAGGGCTGTATGCAAAACATTATTTGATTCTGTTTGAATTTGCGGCTCTTATCGTTTGCCATAGGAAATACCCTTTAAAAACATAAAACGTCGCTGGTAAACTACCCCTTTACCTCAACCGATCTTCACCAAAATCAATAATTCTTGAGAACTCCACAATTTAGGGCTGTATGCAAAATAATCATTTGATTCTGTTTGAATTTGCGGCTGTTATCGTTTGCCATATAAAATACCCTTGTTAAAACAGAAAACGTTGCTGGTAAACTACCCCTTTCCCTTAACCGATCTTCACCAAAAACAACAAGTCTTGAGAACTCTACTATTCAGGACAGGACAGACATATAAAATAAATCTATAGACACACAGACACACACACACACAGACACTTTTCGGAAAACGACTTTTTTTCATGTTTTGAGTGTAGTAGAATCAGAATCTGCAATAATCTCGAACACGATTTTTTTTGCCATCACCATACTTCCATTCCTTAAGGAATATGGAAGTAAAATCATTTAAACTTTTTGAAACAATGGTAATTGTTAAAAATAAAATATTTTTGTTGCCAGGCAATAAAATTATAATTTTTTTTTTTCATTTTAATGTAAATTATGTATGAGTTAATATACATGTATAAAAATATCGGTATGGAGAAACATACATGACTTTCATGTTCTAAGATTTATATTTAAAATCATTTTCGAAATGAAATATTACTATAGAAACTACTTCTTTCTACTTACTGCTTCAGCCTTAACCACAGTACTGTGGTCACTAACGTATACCACCTCACGTTATCGCACTCGATTTTCAATGATGATCGAAGTCGATGGCATTGCCGAAACGTCTGGTTTTGTAGAAAACATTGGACTACGGCCAAATATCCCAGGAAGGAATTTTAACAAAAACTACTTCTTTGTTGCCGATAACGTTGTACAATATATATAAAAAATTGCATAAAATTAATGGCTTGTATAAGTTAATGTTTGATCTCCATTAAGTAGTGCTCAAGTTTCCAAAGTTTAAATATTATGATGTCCGTAATTAAAACATCAGAGTAGGTTTAGTGTGTATGAGGGTACACCGTGGACAAAAATTTTCAACATTTCCTATTGAGCGTTGCTACAGTGTTCTTAGTTGCAGCGTTCCTATCAAGTTGCGAATCTACAGTGTATGTTTCACAGAACAAAAACGCGAAAAAGAAGGAGCGCTCCGAAGTCACTCATGGACCCTCAGCATCTTGCAGAGGGTTCATTCCCTAAAGACGAAAAGTCTGTCTATGAATCGTTCCTCTGTAAACACGTGCAGTTACACTGACCAGCGATCCACAGGAAGCAAATCGCTATCCACGCTGTACACTTTTTCGGCTTGCACGCGTTATGTTGGTATGGGTTTCGGCACTTACCATTTAAAAAGCGTGCAAATGTAAGAATATAAACATGAGTGAGGCCAGAAATAACTCGAATTGTGTGTGTGTGTGTGTGTGTGTGTGTGTGTGTGTGCGTGCGCGCGCGCGCGCGCGTGCGTGCGTGCGTGTGTGTGTGTGTGTGTGTGTGTGTGTGTGTGTGTGTGTGTGTGTGTGTGTGTGTGTGTGTGTGTGTGTGTGTGTGTGTGTGTGTGTGTGTGTGTGTGTGTGTGTGTGTGTGTGTGTGTGTGTGTGTGTGTGTGTGTGTGTGTGTGTGTGTGTGTGTGTGTGTGTGTGTGTGTGTGTGTGTGTGTGTGTGTGTGTGTGTGTGTGTGTGTGTGTGTGTGTGTGTGTGTGTGTGTGTGTGTGTGTGTGTGTGTGTGTGTGTGTGTGTGTGTGTGTGTGTGTGTGTGTGTGTGTGTGTGTGTGTGTGTGTGTGTGTGTGTGTGTGTGTGTGTGTGTGTGTGTGTGTGTGTGTGTTCCCTGCCTTTTTATTGCGGTAGTCATAATAATAAAATGGAAACGTAAACATTACATAACTGAGAAATGCTTGCCTGCCACGAACAATATATTATTTTATACATGTATATTACCTCATACATAATTTACATTAAAATGAAAAAATTATAATTTTATTGCCTGGCAACAAAATTATTTTATTTTTAACAATTACCATAGTTTGAAAAGGTTTAAATGAATTTTCAAGTACTTTACTGTTGTTAAAACGTAAAATGTTGCTGGTAAACTACCCCTTCCCCTTAACCGATCTTCACCAAAATCGAAAGTCATTGAGACCTCTACAATTCAGAAAGGTATTCATAACATTATTTGAATCTGTTTGAATTTGCGGCTGATATCGTTTGCCATAGAAAATACCCTTGTTAAAAAAACGTTGCTGGTAAACTACCCCTTTCCCTAAATCGATCTTCACCAAAAACAATAGGTCTCGAGAACTCTACACTTTACGGCTGTATGCAAATAATATTTAGATTCTGTTTGAATTTGCGGCTGTTATCGTTTGCCATAGAAAATACCCTTGTTAAAACATAAAATGTTGCTGGTAAACTACCCCTTTCCCTTAACTGATCTTCACCAAAAACAACAGGTCTTGAGAACTCTACAAATCACGGCTGTGTGCGAAACATTATTTGATTCTGTTTGAATTTGCGGCTGTTATCGTTTGCCAAAAAAAAATTTCCCTTGATAAAAAAAACCTTTGCAGGTAAACTACCCCTTTCCCTCAACCTATCTTTACCAAAAACAACAGGTCGTGAGTACTCTACAAATCAGAGCTGTATGCAAAAAATTATTTGATTCTGTTTGAATTTGCGGCTGTTATCGTTTGCCAAAAAAAATCTACAGACAGACACACACACAGACACTTTTCGAAAAACGACTTTTTTTCATGTTTTGAGTGTAGTACAATCAGAATCTGCAATAATCTCGTACACGATTTTTTTTGCCATCACCATACTTCCATTTCCTTAAGGAACATGGAAGTAAATATCGGTATGGAGAACCATACGACTTCCATGTTCTAAGATTTATATTTAAAAGCATATTCGAAATGAAATATTTCCATGGAAACTACTTCTATCTATTGCTTCAGCCTTAACCACAGTACTTTGGTCATTAACGTATACCACCTCACTTTTTCGCACTAGATTTTCACTGATGATGGAAGTCAATGGCACTGCCGAAACGTCTGGTTTTGCAGAAAACATTGGACTACGGCTAAACAGCCCGGGAAGGAATTTTAACAAAAACTGCTTCTTTGTTACCGATAACGTAGTACACATATAAAATTTTCGCCCCTCCCTCTTCCACTATAATTTTCATTAATTGAAAATTACCCCCACCCCGTTCAACTAGCCTCTCCATTTATAGATATTTCATCTACGTTTCTGCAGTGGATTATTATGAGCTTCTTATCAGGATACTTTGTTTATCAAAATTATGTATTTTACTCTGGTTAAAACATAAAACGTTGCCGGTAAAATACCCATTTATCTTCACCGATCTTCACCAAAATCAACAGGCCTTCAGTCCTCTACAATTCAGGGATGCATGAAAAAATATATTTGATTCTGTTTGAATGTGCGGCAGTTATCATTCTTCATGTAAACATTTCTCTTGGTTCAACATAAAATGTTGCAGGTAAACTACCCCTTTCCCTTAACCGATCTTCACCAAAATCAACAGTCCTTGAGCACTCTACAACTCAGGAAAGGGTGCAAAAAATTATTAGATTCTCTTTGAATTTTCGGCAGTTATCGTTCGTCATAAGAAAAATTACTTTTTTTAAAACATAAAACGTTGCTGATAAACTACCCCTTTCCCTTAACCGATCTTCAACAAAATCAACAAACCTTGAGCTCACTTTAGTTCAAAAAGTTATGCAAAACTTAGTTGATTCTGTTTGAATTTATGGCAGTTATCGTTCGTCATATAAAAAATTACCCTTGAAAAAATGTTGCCTCTAAACTACCCCTTTCCCTTAACCGACCTTCACCAACACCAATAGGTATTGAGAACTCTACAAAACAGGGCTGTATGCAAAACATCATTTGATTCTGTTTGAATTTGCGGCTGTTATCGTTTGCCATAGAAAATACCCTTGTTAACACATAAAATGTTGCCGGTAAACTACCCCTTCCCCTTAACCGATCTTCACCAAAACCAATAGGTATTGAGAACTCTATAATTCAGGGATGTGTGCAAAAGAGTAGTTGAGTCTGTTTGAATTTGAGGTTGTTATCGTTTGCCATAGAAAAAAATTACACTTGTTTAAAACAAACCGTTGCTGGTAAACTACCCCTTTCCCTTAACCGATCTTCACCAAAATCTACACGTCTTGAGTACTCTACAAATCAGATCTACATGCAAAAAATTAGTTGATTCTGTTTGAATTTGCGACTCTTATCGTTTGCCATATAAAATACCCTTTTAAAACATAAAACGTTGTCGGTAAACTACCCCTTCCCGTTAAACGATCTTCACCTAAAACAAAAGGTCTTGAGTACTCTACAGATCAGGGCTGTATGCAAAACATTATTTGATTCTGTTTGAATTTGCGGGTTCTTATCGTTTGCCATAGGAAATTCCCTTTAAAAACTTAAAACGTCGCTGGTAAACTACCCCTTTACCTCAACCGATCTTCACCAAAATCAATAATTCTTGAGAACTCCACAATATAGGGCTGTATGCAAATAATCATTTGATTCTGTTTGAGTTTGCGGCTGTTATCGTTTGCCATATAAAATACCCTTGTTAAAACAGAAAACGTTGCTGGTAAACTACCCCTTTCCCTTAACCGATCTTCACCAAAAACAACAAGTCTTGAGAACTCTACAATTCAGGACAGGACAGACATATAAAATAAATCTATAGACACACAGACACACACACACACAGACACTTATCGGAAAACGACTTTTTTTCATGTTTTTAGTGTAGTAGAATCAGAATCTGCAATAATCTCGAACACGATTTTTTTTGCCATCACCATACTTCCATTCCTTAAGGAATATGGAAGTAAAATCATTTAAACTTTTTGAAACAATGGTAATTGTTAAAAATAAAATATTTTTGTTGCCAGGCAATAAAATTATAATTTTTTTTTTTTCATTTTAATGTAAATTATGTATGAGTTAATATACATGTATAAAAATATCGGTATGGAGAAACATACATGACTTTCATGTTCTAAGATTTATATTTAAAATCATTTTCGAAATGAAATATTACTATAGAAACTACTTCTTTCTACTTACTGCTTCAGCCTTAACCACAGTACTGTGGTCACTAACGTATACCACCTCACGTTATCGCACTCGATTTTCAATGATGATCGAAGTCGATGGCATTGCCGAAACGTCTGGTTTTGTAGAAAACATTGGACTACGGCCAAATATCCCAGGAAGGAATTTTAACAAAAACTACTTCTTTGTTGCCGATAACGTTGTACAATATATATAAAATTGCATAAAATTAATGGCTTGTATAAGTTAATGTTTGATCTCCATTAAGTAGTGCTCAAGTTTCCAAAGTTTAAATATTATGATGTCCGTAATTAAAACATCAGAGTAGGTTTAGTGTGTATGAGGGTACACCGTGGACAAAAATTTTCAACATTTCCTATTGAGCGTTGCTACAGTGTTCTTAGTTGCAGCGTTCCTATCAAGTTGCGAATCTACAGTGTATGTTTCACAGAACAAACACGCGAAAAAGAAGGAGCGCTCCGAAGTCACTCATGGACCCTCAGCATCTTGCAGAGGGTTCATTCCCTAAAGACGAAAAGTCTGTCTATGAATCGTTCCTCTGTAAACACGTGCAGTTACACTGACCAGCGATCCACAGGAAGCAAATCGCTATCCACGCTGTACACTTTTTCGGCTTGCACGCGTTATGTTGGTATGGGTTTCGGCACTTACCATTTAAAAAGCGTGCAAATGTAAGAATATAAACATGAGTGAGGCCAGAAATAAATCGAATTGTGTGTGTGTGTGTGTGTGTGTGTGTGTGTGTTCCCTGCCTTTTTATTGCGGTAGTCATAATAATAAAATGGAAACGTAAACATTACATAACTGAGAAATGCTTGCCTGCCACGAACAATATATTATTTTATACATGTATATTACCTCATACATAATTTACATTAAAATGAAAAAATTATAATTTTATTGCCTGGCAACAAAATTATTTTATTTTTAACAATTACCATAGTTTGAAAAAGTTTAAATGAATTTTCAAGTACTTTACTGTTGTTAAAACGTAAAATGTTGCTGGTAAACTACCCCTTCCCCTTAACCGATCTTCACCAAAATCGAAAGTCATTGAGACCTCTACAATTCAGAAAGGTATTCAAAACATTATTTGAATCTGTTTGAATTTGCGGCTGATATCGTTTGCCATAGAAAATACCCTTGTTAAAAAAACGTTGCTGGTAAACTACCCCTTTCCCTAAATCGATCTTCACCAAAAACAATAGGTCTCGAGAACTCTACACTTTACGGCTGTATGCAAATAATATTTAGATTCTGTTTGAATTTGCGGCTGTTATCGTTTGCCATAGAAAATACCCTTGTTAAAACATAAAATGTTGCTGGTAAACTACCCCTTTCCCTTAACTGATCTTCACCAAAAACAACAGGTCTTGAGAACTCTACAAATCACGGCTGTGTGCGAAACATTATTTGATTCTGTTTGAATTTGCGGCTGTTATCGTTTGCCAAAAAAAAATTTCCCTTGATAAAAAAAACCTTTGCAGGTAAACTACCCCTTTCCCTCAACCTATCTTTACCAAAAACAACAGGTCGTGAGTACTCTACAAATCAGAGCTGTATGCAAAAAATTATTTGATTCTGTTTGAATTTGCGGCTGTTATCGTTTGCCAAAAAAAATCTACAGACAGACACACACACAGACACTTTTCGAAAAACGACTTTTTTTCATGTTTTGAGTGTAGTACAATCAGAATCTGCAATAATCTCGTACACGATTTTTTTTGCCATCACCATACTTCCATTTCCTTAAGGAACATGGAAGTAAATATCGGTATGGAGAACCATACGACTTCCATGTTCTAAGATTTATATTTAAAAGCATATTCGAAATGAAATATTTCCATGGAAACTACTTCTATCTATTGCTTCAGCCTTAACCACAGTACTTTGGTCATTAACGTATACCACCTCACTTTTTCGCACTAGATTTTCACTGATGATGGAAGTCAATGGCACTGCCGAAACGTCTGGTTTTGCAGAAAACATTGGACTACGGCTAAACAGCCCGGGAAGGAATTTTAACAAAAACTGCTTCTTTGTTACCGATAACGTAGTACACATATAAAATTTTCGCCCCTCCCTCTTCCACTATAATTTTCATTAATTGAAAATTACCCCCACCCCGTTCAACTAGCCTCTCCATTTATAGATATTTCATCTACGTTTCTGCAGTGGATTATTATGAGCTTCTTATCAGGATACTTTGTTTATCAAAATTATGTATTTTACTCTGGTTAAAACATAAAACGTTGCCGGTAAAATACCCATTTATCTTCACCGATCTTCACCAAAATCAACAGGCCTTCAGTCCTCTACAATTCAGGGATGCATGAAAAAATATATTTGATTCTGTTTGAATGTGCGGCAGTTATCATTCTTCATGTAAACATTTCTCTTGGTTCAACATAAAATGTTGCAGGTAAACTACCCCTTTCCCTTAACCGATCTTCACCAAAATCAACAGTCCTTGAGCACTCTACAACTCAGGAAAGGGTGCAAAAAATTATTAGATTCTCTTTGAATTTTCGGCAGTTATCGTTCGTCATAAGAAAAATTACTTTTTTTAAAACATAAAACGTTGCTGATAAACTACCCCTTTCCCTTAACCGATCTTCAACAAAATCAACAAACCTTGAGCTCACTTTAGTTCAAAAAGTTATGCAAAACTTAGTTGATTCTGTTTGAATTTATGGCAGTTATCGTTCGTCATATAAAAAATTACCCTTGAAAAAATGTTGCCTCTAAACTACCCCTTTCCCTTAACCGACCTTCACCAACACCAATAGGTATTGAGAACTCTACAAAACAGGGCTGTATGCAAAACATCATTTGATTCTGTTTGAATTTGCGGCTGTTATCGTTTGCCATAGAAAATACCCTTGTTAACACATAAAATGTTGCCGGTAAACTACCCCTTCCCCTTAACCGATCTTCACCAAAACCAATAGGTATTGAGAACTCTATAATTCAGGGATGTGTGCAAAAGAGTAGTTGAGTCTGTTTGAATTTGAGGTTGTTATCGTTTGCCATAGAAAAAAATTACACTTGTTTAAAACAAACCGTTGCTGGTAAACTACCCCTTTCCCTTAACCGATCTTCACCAAAATCTACACGTCTTGAGTACTCTACAAATCAGATCTACATGCAAAAAATTAGTTGATTCTGTTTGAATTTGCGACTCTTATCGTTTGCCATATAAAATACCCTTTTAAAACATAAAACGTTGTCGGTAAACTACCCCTTCCCGTTAAACGATCTTCACCTAAAACAAAAGGTCTTGAGTACTCTACAGATCAGGGCTGTATGCAAAACATTATTTGATTCTGTTTGAATTTGCGGGTTCTTATCGTTTGCCATAGGAAATTCCCTTTAAAAACTTAAAACGTCGCTGGTAAACTACCCCTTTACCTCAACCGATCTTCACCAAAATCAATAATTCTTGAGAACTCCACAATATAGGGCTGTATGCAAATAATCATTTGATTCTGTTTGAGTTTGCGGCTGTTATCGTTTGCCATATAAAATACCCTTGTTAAAACAGAAAACGTTGCTGGTAAACTACCCCTTTCCCTTAACCGATCTTCACCAAAAACAACAAGTCTTGAGAACTCTACAATTCAGGACAGGACAGACATATAAAATAAATCTATAGACACACAGACACACACACACACAGACACTTATCGGAAAACGACTTTTTTTCATGTTTTGAGTGTAGTAGAATCAGAATCTGCAATAATCTCGAACACGATTTTTTTTGCCATCACCATACTTCCATTCCTTAAGGAATATGGAAGTAAAATCATTTAAACTTTTTGAAACAATGGTAATTGTTAAAAATAAAATATTTTTGTTGCCAGGCAATAAAATTATAATTTTTTTTTTTTTCATTTTAATGTAAATTATGTATGAGTTAATATACATGTATAAAAATATCGGTATGGAGAAACATACATGACTTTCATGTTCTAAGATTTATATTTAAAATCATTTTCGAAATGAAATATTACTATAGAAACTACTTCTTTCTACTTACTGCTTCAGCCTTAACCACAGTACTGTGGTCACTAACGTATACCACCTCACGTTATCGCACTCGATTTTCAATGATGATCGAAGTCGATGGCATTGCCGAAACGTCTGGTTTTGTAGAAAACATTGGACTACGGCCAAATATCCCAGGAAGGAATTTTAACAAAAACTACTTCTTTGTTGCCGATAACGTTGTACAATATATATAAAATTGCATAAAATTAATGGCTTGTATAAGTTAATGTTTGATCTCCATTAAGTAGTGCTCAAGTTTCCAAAGTTTAAATATTATGATGTCCGTAATTAAAACATCAGAGTAGGTTTAGTGTGTATGAGGGTACACCGTGGACAAAAATTTTCAACATTTCCTATTGAGCGTTGCTACAGTGTTCTTAGTTGCAGCGTTCCTATCAAGTTGCGAATCTACAGTGTATGTTTCACAGAACAAACACGCGAAAAAGAAGGAGCGCTCCGAAGTCACTCATGGACCCTCAGCATCTTGCAGAGGGTTCATTCCCTAAAGACGAAAAGTCTGTCTATGAATCGTTCCTCTGTAAACACGTGCAGTTACACTGACCAGCGATCCACAGGAAGCAAATCGCTATCCACGCTGTACACTTTTTCGGCTTGCACGCGTTATGTTGGTATGGGTTTCGGCACTTACCATTTAAAAAGCGTGCAAATGTAAGAATATAAACATGAGTGAGGCCAGAAATAAATCGAATTGTGTGTGTGTGTGTGTGTGTGTGTGTGTGTGTGTGTGTGTGTGTGTGTGTGTGTGTGTGTGTGTGTGTGTGTGTGTGTGTGTGTGTGTGTGTGTGTGTGTGTGTGTGTGTGTGTGTGTGTGTGTGTGTGTGTTCCCTGCCTTTTTACTGCGGTAGTCATAATAATAAAATGGAAACGTAAACATTACATAACTGAGAAATGCTTGCCTGCCACGAACAATATATTATTTTATACATGTATATTACCTCATACATAATTTACATTAAAATGAAAAAATTATAATTTTATTGCCTGGCAACAAAATTATTTTATTTTTAACAATTACCATAGTTTGAAAAAGTTTAAATGAATTTTCAAGTACTTTACTGTTGTTAAAACGTAAAATGTTGCTGGTAAACTACCCCTTCCCCTTAACCGATCTTCACCAAAATCGAAAGTCATTGAGACCTCTACAATTCAGAAAGGTATTCAAAACATTATTTGAATCTGTTTGAATTTGCGGCTGATATCGTTTGCCATAGAAAATACCCTTGTTAAAAAAACGTTGCTGGTAAACTACCCCTTTCCCTAAATCGATCTTCACCAAAAACAATAGGTCTCGAGAACTCTACACTTTACGGCTGTATGCAAATAATATTTAGATTCTGTTTGAATTTGCGGCTGTTATCGTTTGCCATAGAGAATACCCTTGTTAAAACATAAAATGTTGCTGGTAAACTACCCCTTTCCCTTAACTGATCTTCACCAAAAACAACAGGTCTTGAGAACTCTACAAATCACGGCTGTGTGCGAAACATTATTTGATTCTGTTTGAATTTGCGGCTGTTATCGTTTGCCAAAAAAAAATTTCCCTTGATAAAAAAAACCTTTGCAGGTAAACTACCCCTTTCCCTCAACCTATCTTTACCAAAAACAACAGGTCGTGAGTACTCTACAAATCAGAGCTGTATACAAAAAATTATTTGATTCTGTTTGAATTTGCGGCTGTTATCGTTTGCCAAATAAAATCTACAGACAGACACACACACAGACACTTTTCGAAAAACGACTTTTTTTCATGTTTTGAGTGTAGTACAATCAGAATCTGCAATAATCTCGTACACGATTTTTTTTGCCATCACCATACTTCCATTTCCTTAAGGAACATGGAAGTAAATATCGGTATGGAGAACCATACGACTTCCATGTTCTAAGATTTATATTTAAAAGCATATTCGAAATGAAATATTTCCATGGAAACTACTTCTATCTATTGCTTCAGCCTTAACCACAGTACTTTGGTCATTAACGTATACCACCTCACTTTTTCGCACTAGATTTTCACTGATGATGGAAGTCAATGGCACTGCCGAAACGTCTGGTTTTGCAGAAAACATTGGACTACGGCTAAACAGCCCGGGAAGGAATTTTAACAAAAACTGCTTCTTTGTTACCGATAACGTAGTACACATATAAAATTTTCGCCCCTCCCTCTTCCACTATAATTTTCATTAATTGAAAATTACCCCCACCCCGTTCAACTAGCCTCTCCATTTATAGATATTTCATCTACGTTTCTGCAGTGGATTATTATGAGCTTCTTATCAGGATACTTTGTTTATCAAAATTATGTATTTTACTCTGGTTAAAACATAAAACGTTGCCGGTAAAATACCCATTTATCTTCACCGATCTTCACCAAAATCAACAGGCCTTCAGTCCTCTACAATTCAGGGATGCATGAAAAAATATATTTGATTCTGTTTGAATGTGCGGCAGTTATCATTCTTCATGTAAACATTTCTCTTGGTTCAACATAAAATGTTGCAGGTAAACTACCCCTTTCCCTTAACCGATCTTCACCAAAATCAACAGTCCTTGAGCACTCTACAACTCAGGAAAGGGTGCAAAAAATTATTAGATTCTCTTTGAATTTTCGGCAGTTATCGTTCGTCATAAGAAAAATTACTTTTTTTAAAACATAAAACGTTGCTGATAAACTACCCCTTTCCCTTAACCGATCTTCAACAAAATCAACAAACCTTGAGCTCACTTTAGTTCAAAAAGTTATGCAAAACTTAGTTGATTCTGTTTGAATTTATGGCAGTTATCGTTCGTCATATAAAAAATTACCCTTGAAAAAATGTTGCCTCTAAACTACCCCTTTCCCTTAACCGACCTTCACCAACACCAATAGGTATTGAGAACTCTACAAAACAGGGCTGTATGCAAAACATCATTTGATTCTGTTTGAATTTGCGGCTGTTATCGTTTGCCATAGAAAATACCCTTGTTAACACATAAAATGTTGCCGGTAAACTACCCCTTCCCCTTAACCGATCTTCACCAAAACCAATAGGTATTGAGAACTCTATAATTCAGGGATGTGTGCAAAAGAGTAGTTGAGTCTGTTTGAATTTGAGGTTGTTATCGTTTGCCATAGAAAAAAATTACACTTGTTTAAAACAAACCGTTGCTGGTAAACTACCCCTTTCCCTTAACCGATCTTCACCAAAATCTACACGTCTTGAGTACTCTACAAATCAGATCTACATGCAAAAAATTAGTTGATTCTGTTTGAATTTGCGACTCTTATCGTTTGCCATATAAAATACCCTTTTAAAACATAAAACGTTGTCGGTAAACTACCCCTTCCCGTTAAACGATCTTCACCTAAAACAAAAGGTCTTGAGTACTCTACAGATCAGGGCTGTATGCAAAACATTATTTGATTCTGTTTGAATTTGCGGGTTCTTATCGTTTGCCATAGGAAATTCCCTTTAAAAACTTAAAACGTCGCTGGTAAACTACCCCTTTACCTCAACCGATCTTCACCAAAATCAATAATTCTTGAGAACTCCACAATATAGGGCTGTATGCAAATAATCATTTGATTCTGTTTGAGTTTGCGGCTGTTATCGTTTGCCATATAAAATACCCTTGTTAAAACAGAAAACGTTGCTGGTAAACTACCCCTTTCCCTTAACCGATCTTCACCAAAAACAACAAGTCTTGAGAACTCTACAATTCAGGACAGGACAGACATATAAAATAAATCTATAGACACACAGACACACACACACACAGACACTTATCGGAAAACGACTTTTTTTCATGTTTTGAGTGTAGTAGAATCAGAATCTGCAATAATCTCGAACACGATTTTTTTTGCCATCACCATACTTCCATTCCTTAAGGAATATGGAAGTAAAATCATTTAAACTTTTTGAAACAATGGTAATTGTTAAAAATAAAATATTTTTGTTGCCAGGCAATAAAATTATAATTTT
Organism: Magicicada septendecula; assembly: GCA_034769895.1. NCBI lineage: Eukaryota > Metazoa > Arthropoda > Insecta > Hemiptera > Cicadidae > Magicicada > Magicicada septendecula. The sequence goes on along the minus strand of CM068373.1, from coordinate 303,135,027 downwards.
TTTTTTTTTCATTTTAATGTAAATTATGTATGAGTTAATATACATGTATAAAAATATCGGTATGGAGAAACATACATGACTTTCATGTTCTAAGATTTATATTTAAAATCATTTTCGAAATGAAATATTACTATAGAAACTACTTCTTTCTACTTACTGCTTCAGCCTTAACCACAGTACTGTGGTCACTAACGTATACCACCTCACGTTATCGCACTCGATTTTCAATGATGATCGAAGTCGATGGCATTGCCGAAACGTCTGGTTTTGTAGAAAACATTGGACTACGGCCAAATATCCCAGGAAGGAATTTTAACAAAAACTACTTCTTTGTTGCCGATAACGTTGTACAATATATATAAAATTGCATAAAATTAATGGCTTGTATAAGTTAATGTTTGATCTCCATTAAGTAGTGCTCAAGTTTCCAAAGTTTAAATATTATGATCTCCGTAATTAAAACATCAGAGTAGGTTTAGTGTGTATGAGGGTACACCGTGGACAAAAATTTTCAACATTTCCTATTGAGCGTTGCTACAGTGTTCTTAGTTGCAGCGTTCCTATCAAGTTGCGAATCTACAGTGTATGTTTCACAGAACAAACACGCGAAAAAGAAGGAGCGCTCCGAAGTCACTCATGGACCCTCAGCATCTTGCAGAGGGTTCATTCCCTAAAGACGAAAAGTCTGTCTATGAATCGTTCCTCTGTAAACACGTGCAGTTACACTGACCAGCGATCCACAGGAAGCAAATCGCTATCCACGCTGTACACTTTTTCGGCTTGCACGCGTTATGTTGGTATGGGTTTCGGCACTTACCATTTAAAAAGCGTGCAAATGTAAGAATATAAACATGAGTGAGGCCAGAAATAAATCGAATTGTGTGTGTGTGTGTGTGTGTGTGTGTGTGTGTGTGTGTGTGTGTGTGTGTGTGTGTGTGTGTGTGTGTGTGTGTGTGTGTGTGTGTGTGTGTGTGTGTGTGTGTGTGTGTGTGTGTGTGTGTGTGTGTGTGTGTGTGTGTGTGTGTGTGTGTGTGTGTGTGTGTGTGTGTGTGTGTGTGTGTGTGTGTGTGTGTGTGTGTGTGTTCCCTGCCTTTTTATTGCGGTAGTCATAATAATAAAATGGAAACGTAAACATTACATAACTGAGAAATGCTTGCCTGCCACGAACAATATATTATTTTATACATGTATATTACCTCATACATAATTTACATTAAAATGAAAAAATTATAATTTTATTGCCTGGCAACAAAATTATTTTATTTTTAACAATTACCATAGTTTGAAAAAGTTTAAATGAATTTTCAAGTACTTTACTGTTGTTAAAACGTAAAATGTTGCTGGTAAACTACCCCTTCCCCTTAACCGATCTTCACCAAAATCGAAAGTCATTGAGACCTCTACAATTCAGAAAGGTATTCAAAACATTATTTGAATCTGTTTGAATTTGCGGCTGATATCGTTTGCCATAGAAAATACCCTTGTTAAAAAAACGTTGCTGGTAAACTACCCCTTTCCCTAAATCGATCTTCACCAAAAACAATAGGTCTCGAGAACTCTACACTTTACGGCTGTATGCAAATAATATTTAGATTCTGTTTGAATTTGCGGCTGTTATCGTTTGCCATAGAAAATACCCTTGTTAAAACATAAAATGTTGCTGGTAAACTACCCCTTTCCCTTAACTGATCTTCACCAAAAACAACAGGTCTTGAGAACTCTACAAATCACGGCTGTGTGCGAAACATTATTTGATTCTGTTTGAATTTGCGGCTGTTATCGTTTGCCAAAAAAAAATTTCCCTTGATAAAAAAAACCTTTGCAGGTAAACTACCCCTTTCCCTCAACCTATCTTTACCAAAAACAACAGGTCGTGAGTACTCTACAAATCAGAGCTGTATGCAAAAAATTATTTGATTCTGTTTGAATTTGCGGCTGTTATCGTTTGCCAAAAAAAATCTACAGACAGACACACACACAGACACTTTTCGAAAAACGACTTTTTTTCATGTTTTGAGTGTAGTACAATCAGAATCTGCAATAATCTCGTACACGATTTTTTTTGCCATCACCATACTTCCATTTCCTTAAGGAACATGGAAGTAAATATCGGTATGGAGAACCATACGACTTCCATGTTCTAAGATTTATATTTAAAAGCATATTCGAAATGAAATATTTCCATGGAAACTACTTCTATCTATTGCTTCAGCCTTAACCACAGTACTTTGGTCATTAACGTATACCACCTCACTTTTTCGCACTAGATTTTCACTGATGATGGAAGTCAATGGCACTGCCGAAACGTCTGGTTTTGCAGAAAACATTGGACTACGGCTAAACAGCCCGGGAAGGAATTTTAACAAAAACTGCTTCTTTGTTACCGATAACGTAGTACACATATAAAATTTTCGCCCCTCCCTCTTCCACTATAATTTTCATTAATTGAAAATTACCCCCACCCCGTTCAACTAGCCTCTCCATTTATAGATATTTCATCTACGTTTCTGCAGTGGATTATTATGAGCTTCTTATCAGGATACTTTGTTTATCAAAATTATGTATTTTACTCTGGTTAAAACATAAAACGTTGCCGGTAAAATACCCATTTATCTTCACCGATCTTCACCAAAATCAACAGGCCTTCAGTCCTCTACAATTCAGGGATGCATGAAAAAATATATTTGATTCTGTTTGAATGTGCGGCAGTTATCATTCTTCATGTAAACATTTCTCTTGGTTCAACATAAAATGTTGCAGGTAAACTACCCCTTTCCCTTAACCGATCTTCACCAAAATCAACAGTCCTTGAGCACTCTACAACTCAGGAAAGGGTGCAAAAAATTATTAGATTCTCTTTGAATTTTCGGCAGTTATCGTTCGTCATAAGAAAAATTACTTTTTTTAAAACATAAAACGTTGCTGATAAACTACCCCTTTCCCTTAACCGATCTTCAACAAAATCAACAAACCTTGAGCTCACTTTAGTTCAAAAAGTTATGCAAAACTTAGTTGATTCTGTTTGAATTTATGGCAGTTATCGTTCGTCATATAAAAAATTACCCTTGAAAAAATGTTGCCTCTAAACTACCCCTTTCCCTTAACCGACCTTCACCAACACCAATAGGTATTGAGAACTCTACAAAACAGGGCTGTATGCAAAACATCATTTGATTCTGTTTGAATTTGCGGCTGTTATCGTTTGCCATAGAAAATACCCTTGTTAACACATAAAATGTTGCCGGTAAACTACCCCTTCCCCTTAACCGACCTTCACCAAAACCAATAGGTATTGAGAACTCTATAATTCAGGGATGTGTGCAAAAGAGTAGTTGAGTCTGTTTGAATTTGAGGTTGTTATCGTTTGCCATAGAAAAAAATTACACTTGTTTAAAACAAACCGTTGCTGGTAAACTACCCCTTTCCCTTAACCGATCTTCACCAAAATCTACACGTCTTGAGTACTCTACAAATCAGATCTACATGCAAAAAATTAGTTGATTCTGTTTGAATTTGGGACTCTTATCGTTTGCCATAAAAAATACCCTTTTAAAACATAAAACGTTGTCGGTAAACTACCCCTTCCCGTTAAACGATCTTCACCTAAAACAATAGGTCTTGAGTACTCTACAGATCAGGGCTGTATGCAAAACATTATTTGATTCTGTTTGAATTTGCGGCTCTTATCGTTTGCCATAAGAAATACCCTTTAAAAACATAAAACGTCGCTGGTAAACTACCCCTTTACCTCAACCGATCTTCACCAAAATCAATAATTCTTGAGAACTCCACAATTTAGGGCTGTATGCAAATAATCATTTGATTCTGTTTGAGTTTGCGGCTGTTATCGTTTGCCATATAAAATACCCTTGTTAAAACAGAAAACGTTGCTGGTAAACTACCCCTTTCCCTTAACCGATCTTCACCAAAAACAACAAGTCTTGAGTACTCTACAATTCAGGACAGGACAGACATATAAAAGAAATCTATAGACACACAGACACACACACACACAGACACTTTTCGGAAAACGACTTTTTTTCATGTTTTTAGTGTAGTAGAATCAGAATCTGCAATAATCTCGAACACGATTTTTTTTGCCATCACCATACTTCCATTCCTTAAGGAATATGGAAGTAAAATCATTTAAACTTTTTGAAACAATGGTAATTGTTAAAAATAAAATATTTTTGTTGCCAGGCAATAAAATTATAATTTTTTTTTTTCATTTTAATGTAAATTATGTATGAGTTAATATACATGTATAAAAATATCGGTATGGAGAAACATACATGACTTTCATGTTCTAAGATTTATATTTAAAATCATTTTCGAAATGAAATATTACTATAGAAACTACTTCTTTCTACTTACTGCTTCAGCCTTAACCACAGTACTGTGGTCACTAACGTATACCACCTCACGTTATCGCACTCGATTTTCAATGATGATCGAAGTCGATGGCATTGCCGAAACGTCTGGTTTTGTAGAAAACATTGGACTACGGCCAAATATCCCAGGAAGGAATTTTAACAAAAACTACTTCTTTGTTGCCGATAACGTTGTACAATATATATAAAAAATTGCATAAAATTAATGGCTTGTATAAGTTAATGTTTGATCTCCATTAAGTAGTGCTCAAGTTTCCAAAGTTTAAATATTATGATGTCCGTAATTAAAACATCAGAGTAGGTTTAGTGTGTATGAGGGTACACCGTGGACAAAAATTTTCAACATTTCCTATTGAGCGTTGCTACAGTGTTCTTAGTTGCAGCGTTCCTATCAAGTTGCGAATCTACAGTGTATGTTTCACAGAACAAACACGCGAAAAAGAAGGAGCGCTCCGAAGTCACTCATGGACCCTCAGCATCTTGCAGAGGGTTCATTCCCTAAAGACGAAAAGTCTGTCTATGAATCGTTCCTCTGTAAACACGTGCAGTTACACTGACCAGCGATCCACAGGAAGCAAATCGCTATCCACGCTGTACACTTTTTCGGCTTGCACGCGTTATGTTGGTATGGGTTTCGGCACTTACCATTTAAAAAGCGTGCAAATGTAAGAATATAAACATGAGTGAGGCCAGAAATAAATCGAATTGTGTGTGTGTGTGTGTGTGTGTGTGTGTGTGTGTGTGTGTGTGTGTGTGTGTGTGTGTGTGTGTGTGTGTGTGTGTGTGTGTGTGTGTGTGTGTGTGTGTGTGTGTGTGTGTGTGTGTGTGTGTGTGTGTTCCCTGCCTTTTTATTGCGGTAGTCATAATAATAAAATGGAAACGTAAACATTACATAACTGAGAAATGCTTGCCTGCCACGAACAATATATTATTTTATACATGTATATTACCTCATACATAATTTACATTAAAATGAAAAAATTATAATTTTATTGCCTGGCAACAAAATTATTTTATTTTTAACAATTACCATAGTTTGAAAAAGTTTAAATGAATTTTCAAGTACTTTACTGTTGTTAAAACGTAAAAGGTTGCTGGTAAACTACCCCTTCCCCTTAACCGATCTTCACCAAAATCGAAAGTCATTGAGACCTCTACAATTCAGAAAGGTATGCAAAAAATTATTTGAATCTGTTTGAATTTGCGGCTGATATCGTTTGCCATAGAAAATACCCTTGTTAAAAAAACGTTGCTGGTAAACTACCCCTTTCCCTAAATCGATCTTCACCAAAAACAATAGGTCTCGAGAACTCTACACTTTACGGCTGTATGCAAATAATATTTAGATTCTGTTTGAATTTGCGGCTGTTATCGTTTGCCATAGAAAATACCCTTGTTAAAACATAAAATGTTGCTGGTAAACTACCCCTTTCCCTTAACTGATCTTCACCAAAAACAACAGGTCTTGAGAACTCTACAAATCAGGGCTGTGTGCGAAACATTATTTGATTCTGTTTGAATTTGCGGCTGTTATCGTTTGCCAAAAAAAAATTTCCCTTGATAAAAAAAACCTTTGCTGGTAAACTACCCCTTTCCCTCAACCTATCTTTACCAAAAACAATAGGTCGTGAGTACTCTACAAATCAGAGCTGTATGCAAAAAATTATTTGATTCTGTTTGAATTTGCGGCTGTTATCGTTTGCCAAAAAAAATCTACAGACAGACACACACACAGACACTTTTCGAAAAACGACTTTTTTTCATGTTTTGAGTGTAGTACAATCAGAATCTGCAATAATCTCGTACACGATTTTTTTTGCCATCACCATACTTCCATTTCCTTAAGGAACATGGAAGTAAATATCGGTATGGAGAACCATACGACTTCCATGTTCTAAGATTTATATTTAAAAGCATATTCGAAATGAAATATTTCCATAGAAACTACTTCTATCTATTGCTTCAGCCTTAACCACAGTACTTTGGTCATTAACGTATACCACCTCACTTTTTCGCACTAGATTTTCACTGATGATGGAAGTCAATGGCACTGCCGAAACGTCTGGTTTTGCAGAAAACATTGGACTACGGCTAAACAGCCCGGGAAGGAATTTTAACAAAAACTGCTTCTTTGTTACCGATAACGTAGTACACATATAAAATTTTCGCCCCTCCCTCTTCCACTATAATTTTCATTAATTGAAAATTACCCCCACCCCGTTCAACTAGCCTCTCCATTTATAGATATTTCATCTACGTTTCTGCAGTGGATTATTATGAGCTTCTTATCAGGATACTTTGTTTATCAAAATTATGTATTTTACTCTGGTTAAAACATAAAACGTTGCCGGTAAAATACCCATTTATCTTCACCGATCTTCACCAAAATCAACAGGCCTTCAGTCTTCTACAATTCAGGGATGCATGCAAAAATATATTTGATTCTGTTTGAATGTGCGGCAGTTATCATTCGTCATGTAAACATTTCTCTTGGTTCAACATAAAATGTTGCAGGTAAACTACCCCTTTCCCTTAACCGATCTTCACCAAAATCAACAGTCCTTGAGCACTCTACAACTCAGGAAAGGGTGCAAAAAATTATTAGATTCTCTTTGAATTTTCGGCAGTTATCGTTCGTCATAAGAAAAATTACCTTTTTTAAAACATAAAACGTTGCTGATAAACTACCCCTTTCCCTTAACCGATCTTCAACAAAATCAACAAACCTTGAGCTCACTTTAGTTCAAAAAGTTATGCAAAACTTAGTTGATTCTGTTTGAATTTATGGCAGTTATCGTTCGTCATATAAAAAACTACCCTTGAAAAAATGTTGCCTGTAAACTACCCCTTTCCCTTAACCGACCTTCACCAACACCAATAGGTATTGAGAACTCTACAAAACAGGGCTGTATGCAAAACATCATTTGATTCTGTTTGAATTTGCGGCTGTTATCGTTTGCCATAGAAAATACCCTTGTTAACACATAAAATGTTGCAGGTAAACTACCCCTTCCCCTTAACCGATCTTCACCAAAAACAATGGGTCTTGAGAACTCTATAATTCATGGCAGTATGCCAAAAATTATATGATTATGTTTGAATTTGCGGCTGTTATCGTTTGCAATAGAAAATACCCTTGTTAAAACATAAAATTTTGCCGGTAAACTACCCCTTTCCCTTAACCGATCTTTACCAAAATCAATAGGTGTTGAGAACTTTACAATTCAGGGCTGCATGCAAAACATTATTTGATTGTGTTTGAATTTGCGGCTGTTATTGTTTGCCATAGAAACAAATTACCCTTGATTAAAAAAAAAAGTTGCAGGTAAACTACCCTTTTCCCTTAACCAATCTTCACCAAATACAATAGGTCTTGAGTACTCTATAAATCAGGGCTGTATGCAAAAACTTATTTGATTCTGTTTGAATTTGCGGCTGTTATCGTGTGCCAGAGAAAAAAAATCTAAGACAGACAAGCACACAGATAGACAGACAGACACACACAGAAACTTCGAAAAATGACTTTTTTCATGTTTTGAGTGTAGTACAATCAGAATCTGCAATAATCTCGAAGACGATTTTTTTTGCCATCACCATACTTCCATTTTCGTAAGGAACATGGAAGTAAAATTACCCCCGATAAAAAAATGTTGCAGGTAAACTACCCCTTCCCCTTAACCGATCTTCACCAAAATCTATAGGTCTTGAGTACTCTACAAATCAGATCTACGTGCAAAAAATTAGTTGATTCTGTTTGAATTTGCGACTCTTATCGTTTGCCATAAAAAATACCATTTAAAAACAAAAACGTCGCTGGTAAACTACCCCTTTCCCTTAACCGATCTTCACCAAAATCAATAATTCTTGAGAACTCCACAATTTAGGGCTGGATGCAAATAATCATTTGATTCTGTTTTAATTTGCGGCTGTTATCGTTTGCCATATAAAATACCCTTGTTAAAACAGAAAACGTTGCTGGTAAACTACCCCTTTCCCTTAACCGATCTTCACCAAAAACAACAGGTCTTGAGTACGCTACAAATCAGGACAGTATGCAAAAGAGTAGTTGATTCTGTTTGAATTTGCGGCTGTTATAGTTTGCCATAGAAAACAATTACCCTTGATTAAAAAAAACCGTTATTGGTAAACTACCCCTTTCCCTCAACCGATCTTCACCAAAAACAACGGGTCGTGAGTATGCTACAAATCAGGGCAGTATGCAAAAAATTATTTGATTCAGTTTGAATCTGCGGCAGTTATCGTTTGCCAAAAAAAAAATCTATAGACACAGATAGACACACAGACACACAGACAGACAGACACACAGACACTTTTCGAAAAATGACTTTTTTTCGTGTTTTGAGGGTAGTACAATCAGAATCTGCAATAATCTCGAACACGATTTTTTTTGCCATCACCATACTTCCATTTCCTTAAGGAACATGGAAGTAATAATATATCGTGGCAGGCAAGCATATCTCAGTTATGTAATGTTTACGTTTCCATTTTATTATTATGACTACCGCAATAAAAAGTCAGGGAAGACACACTCACACACACACACACACCCAATTCGCGTTATTTCTGGCCTCACTCATGTTTATTTTCTTACATTTGCACGCTTTTTAAATGGTATGTGCCGAAACCCATACCAACATAACGCGTGCAAGCCGAAAAAGTGTCCAGCGTGGATAGCGATTTGCTTCCTGTGGATCGCTGGGCAGTGTAACTGCACGTGTTTACAGAGGAACGATTCATAGACAGACTTTTCGTCTTTAGGGAATGAACACTCTGCAAGATGCTGAGGGTCCATGAGTGACTTCGGAGCGCTCCTTCTTTTTCGCGTTTGTTTTGTGAAACATACACTGTAGATTCGCAGCTTGATAGGAACGCTGCAACTAGGAACACTGTAGCAACGCTCAATAGGAAATGTTGAAAATTTTTGTCCACGGTGTACCCTCATACACACTAAACCTGCTCTGATGTTTTAATTACGGACATCATAATATTAAAACTTTGGAAACTTGAGCACTGCTTAATAAAGATCAAACATTAACTTATACAAGCCATTATTTTTATGCAATTTTTTATATATATTGTACAACGTTATCGGCAACAAAGAAGTAGTTTTTGTTAAAATTCCTTCCCGGGATGTTTGGCCGTAGTCCAATGTTTTCTACAAAACCAGACGTTTCGGCAATGCCATCGACTTCCATCATCAGTGAAAATCGAGTGCGATAACGTGAGGTGGTATACGTTAGTGACCACAGTAGTGTGGTTAAGGCTGAAGCAGTAAGTAGAAAGAAGTAGTTTCTATAGTAATATTTCATTTCGAAAATGATTTTAAATATAAATCTTAGAACATGGAAGTCATGTATGGTTCTCCATACCGATATTTTGTTTATACTATACGTTTTTAAGTTGACCCGTAAGTTTGATTCTGGTTTTTATATTGTGTTTGGTTGGAAGTTTTGTTTTGTTTAAAAATTTGATTCAGTTATTTTATAATTTGAAAAAATCGAATTATTATGCTGGGTTGTATATTAATTATAATATAATATACGACCTTCACTCTACGTGCCTTGCGAAACGTTGGTAGCGTATCCAAGCGACACTTATATTATCCGCAAGCTCCAAAGAGAAATTAATACCTGGAGGGATATTAAGGATGATGACCATAAAAAGACACGTTTTTGCGTTCCATAGATATGAAAAGAAACAATCAGATAAGAGAGACTGGAAACAACACGGTAGCAGAATGGGTAATGAAAGATTCCCCAAGGTAGCCTTATTGTATCAAGCCTGGGAAGACCCAAGAAAAGATGATCCAAACAGTTTGGAGCCGGATCAGACTAAACAGTCTAGGGAGGCCTTTAAGAAGAAGAAGAAGAAGAAGAAGAAGAAGAAGAAGAAGAAGAAGAAGAAGAAGAAGAAGACATAATATAAATGTTATAAATTTATAATTTATTATAATACATAATAATATAATACATAATTATATATAAATATTTAATAATTACCACATTATATTTTTCAACTAACTATTGTGTCAACCATTAGCTACATTAGAAAAAATTATTTGTTACATATTGTTTATATGTGTATGTATGCTGAAAATAATACGACGTGTGATATGAGTTTATTTATGTTCATTGTAAATATCGATTTTTATAATAAAATACATATAATCACTACTTCGCTCTCGTCTTATTTAGTTGTTCGTTTAGACTTCTTTAAATCGTAATTCTTTATAGAAAAATCTTTCTTACTTCAAATACATTAGAGCAAGCTTTTACTCGTTGAATCATGTCACTCGCTACTCGGCACTGAAGATCTGATTTTTGGCGTCCGTCTCACGATACACCCAATTTTTTTATTTATTGTCATTTCTAGTTGCAAATCAGTAAATGATATATCTGCTTGTTAACGCCTGTCTACTTATCCGTTCCCATCCAGCCTTGTGTATAGATATCACACCTTAGCATCCGTACTTATACTACTGATAAGTATAGATAGGTAGTTTTTGATTGAGTCAGCACGACATTCGAAGGAATAGAAGAATAAGAAATTTATTTAATTTCGCATTCGAAAGACTTACGGATGAGAATTGAAATTCACTTTCGGCGCAGAAATCGATGTCTTATTACAGAAATAGGTTATAGCGTCGGATCTCTTCTCATTGAAATCATTCATTTCAATGTTTGTTTAATATTCTCCTTCCGTAGCATAGAACTGATTAAAGTGAACTTTTTAAACTCGGATCTCTGGCAATATTCGTTTCCAGTTTAACATTTCAGTGACTTATTAACTTTCCATTTGTTGTAGCTGCACTGTGTGCGTACCTCAGTTACACTATGTCATCATCATCATCATCTATCTGTCCAGGATTAGGGAGGTTGCCTGTTCCGGCTTCACCATCTCCGTCTCGGTCTGCCAACATTTCTTCTTCCAGTTGGCTTATAATTCAGGATTTTTCTTGGAATTCATTCTGGAGACATGCGCATAACATGCTCTTTCCATCTTTTTTTATTGTTTTCCGTTACTGGTTGTACTTTCAATTCCTGTTTTATATCTTCGTTCTTTATGTGATCTAATCTTATACAACCTTTCACAGATCTAAGATATTTCATTTCAGACGTTTCCATCTGTCTATAACCTTTCTTTCTTGGTGCCCATGATTCGGACCCGTATAATAGCATGGGGACTGCCATCACCTTATAGAATTTTGTTTGTGTTTCTTTCGTGGTCTTTCCTTTGAGTGTTCTCCGTAATGTCCCACATATTCTTTAGAAGTTGTTTGTTTTATTAAGAATATCTTTGTCTTCTTCATGTGTAATATCACATTCTAGGTAATTGAAATGTGATACTTGTTCTAAAATTTTATTTTAAATTACAATTTTTGCCCGAATCGAATATTTTCCTAGGAATGCCATGGTCTTAGTTTTTTCTATTGAAATGTTCAAATTATAACCTTTTGATAACAGATTTAGTTTGTGGATAGCCAGTTGTAATTTATCCTCACTATCTTGGATTACAAATTGATCATCGGCAAACAGCATAGTGTTTAGGAACTCGTGTCGGCTAATCTGTATACCTAGAGGAGCACAATTGTGTTACACTGTGTATTGTTAATAATTAATTACCAAGTGATTTTTAAAAATCCATTTGGGGCAATCTAACTATAGTAATTAGTTCTGATCGAGCAGAAACTATTTATACGCACACTTGACAAATTCAACAAAATTGGTCAATTGAATTTTAATAATCTTCCCATACTTTTATAATACGTTTCCCACAATACATTACCAATCTAATTTTTCTTATTTTATCTTTTTTTATTATTTAATTCTTCTTCTTTGTGATCTTATTGTTGTGGTTCCTTCTTATTTTTTTAATTTGGTTTGTCAGTTTGTTTTCAGCTTGTTTCGAATTCACATAGCTCTTGACTATAGTTTCTCTGATATCCACACATGGGAGTTCCATTACTTTTATACAATTTCTTTCACCCCTTTTGTAACAGAAAGTATGTTTAAAGCTGCTCCGATATTACTTCCATGTTCCTTAAGGAAATGGAAGTATGGTGGTGGCAAAAAAAATCGTGTTCGAGATTATTGCAGATTCTGATTGTACTACACTCAAAACATGAAAAAAAGTCGTTTTTCGAAAAGTGTCTGTGTGTGTGTCTGTGTGTCTGTCTGTCTATGTCTCTGTCTGTCTGTGTGTCTGTCTGTAGATTTTTTTTATAGCAAACGGTAACTGCCGCAAATTCAAACAGAATCAAATAATTTTTTGCGTACAGCCCTGATTTGTAGAGTACTCACGACCTATTGTTTTTGGTTAAGATCGGTTGAGGGAAAGGGGTAGTTTACCTGCAAAGATTTTTTTTATCAAGGGAAATTTTTTTTTTTGGCAAACGATAACAGCCGCAAAATCAAACAGAATCAAATAATGTTTCGCACACAGCCCTGAATTGCAGAGTTCTCAAGACCTATTGTTTTTGGTGAAGATCGGTTAAGGGAAAGGGGTAGTTTACCTGCAACATTTTATGTTTTAACAAGGGTATTTTATATGGCAAACGATAACAGCCGCAAATTCAAACAGAATCAAAATATTATTTGCATACAGCCCTAAATTGTAGAGTTCTCAAGACATATTGTTTTTGGTGAAGATCGGTTAAGGGAAAGGGGTAGTTTACCTGCAACGTTTTATGTTTTAACAAGGGTATTTTCTATGGCAAATGATAACAGCCGCAAATTCAAACAGAATCAAATAATTTTTTGCATACGTCCCTGAATTGTAGAGATCTCAAGGACTTTTGATTTTGGTGAAGATCGGTTAAGGGGAAGGGGTACTTTACCAGCAACCTTTTACGTTTTAACAACAGTAAAGTACTTGAAAATTCATTTAAACTTTTTCAAACAATGGTAATTGTTAAAAATAAAATAATTTTGTTGCCAGGCAATAAAATTATAATTTTTTCATTTTAGTGTAAATCATGTATGAGTGAAAATATATCGTTCGTGGCAGGCAAGCATATCTCAACTATGTAATGTTTACGTTTCCATTTTATTATTATGATTACTGCAATAAAAAGGCAGGGAATACATAGCGATTTGCTTCCTGTGGATCGCTGGGCAGTGTAACTGCACGTGTTTGCAGAGGAACGGTTCATAGATAGACTTTTCGCCTTTAGGGAATGAACCCTCTGCAAGATGCTGAGGGTCCATGAGTGACTTCGGAGCGCTCCTTCTTTTCCGCGTGTTTGTTCTGTGAAACGTACACTGTAGATTCGCAGCTTTACTCTAAACAACGCTCAATAGGAAATGTTGAAAATTTTTGTCCACGGTAGTAGAGGGATATTGGGGGTTCTAACGCACAAAGGAATGCCGCCTTTCCCACGGCCAGAGATTTTTTCCCACGCTCTCACCGCCACCGCTGGACCGCAGCATCCCGATGGACCACAGCATCCGCGAATTTCCGCGAATAAATTTTTTTATTTTTTTAATATTATTTTTTTATTTTTTTTATTAAATTGATTTGGTGGGATGAGGTTCAATGGACCACCAGCATCCGTGAATATAATTTTTTATTTTTTTAAGAAAGCTGATTTGCATATCAGTGGGTGGCGTTGGGTGGGTGGTTTTTTTATTTCATATCAGTGGGTGGTGGTGGGTGGGGGGTGGTTCCAACTCGATGCATTATAGTGTATATTAAAATATATGATCAGGTGTACCAACCTTTGCATGAGTTCAAATTTGTTGTGTGTTATAATGTATATTAAATCTATATGATCAGGTGTACCAACCTCTGTGGTGGTGGGTGGGGGGGTGGTTCCAACTCGATGCATTATAGTGTATATTAAAATATATGATCAGGTGTACCAACCTTTGCATGAGTTCAAATTTGTCGTGTGTTATAATGTATATTAAATCTATATGATCAGGTGTACCAACCTCTGTAGTATTATTATAGTGTATAGATATTTTATATGAGCAGGGTTGTCAACGTAAGTAAAACTATCTCTCTCTCTCTCTCGTTGTCAAAACGTTATGTTCAAACCGGTTCCCCTCTCTCTCTCACCCTCTCTCACTATGTACATGAGTAGAGTAGTCGGTGTGTGATGGTTAAATAATTTTCTCTCGCTCTATCTCTCTCTCTCTCTCTCCCTCTCTCCCTCTCGTTGTCAAACGTTATGTTCAAACCGTTTCTCCTCTCTGCGGTCATTACCGTACATGTTGATTAGGTGTACCAACCTTTACATGAGTTCAAATTTGTCGTGTGTTATAATGTATATTAAATCTATATGATCAGATGTACCAACCTCTGTATTATTCGTCCTCTCTCTCTCCCTCTCTCTCTCACTCTCTCTCTCTCACACGTTGTGTATGTCTCTCTCTCTCTCTCTCTCTCTCTCTCTCGTTGTCAAACGTTATGCTCAAACTGTTCTCCTCTCTCTGTGGTCAGTACCGCACGCATGTATATGAAATTAGAAAGTTTATATTTATTCGACAAATATTAACGCCCTCTCTCTCTCTCTCTCTCTCTCTCTCTCTCTCTCACTCTCACTCTCACTTGTTTCAACTGTGTCAACAAATAGTAACGTCCTCTCTCACTCTCACGCGTTTCAACTATGCAAGCTCTCTCTCTCTCTCTTACCGTGTACATTGAGTAGTCGGTGTGATGAGTAAATAATTTTTAGCTCTCCCTCTCGTTGTCAAACGTCGTCTTCATTTTCAATGTATTAAATAATTAATTAATAGTTTTATAATGCAGTCAGTGTGATTGATCCTTGTTAGAAATATATATATTTGGCGTCAATGAACTACTTACCTGTTATGTTGTTACAGATGACAAATCCATACGTTAACGGCTTAGCAATCTGGTACAATACTTCTGTTTTAAGGTTGCAGTTTACACACGCACATAGGTTCAGTAGTGTATAGCGAAACAAATTAAAATTATACACACACATGAAAACGGCGGCTGAAATTCATACAAATCTTCTGATGTAACAGTTCACAAAAAATAAATTAATTGTACACATGTTCAGAGGTGTAGAGTGAAATAAAATAAAGTCATAATTTGTTTAAATGATTAAATATATTTTAACATTCACAATATAAAATTCATAATTAAATGAATACATTATAAAATTGATATTATTTCGAAAGTTTATATATAATTGTGTGTCGTACTTGTAGGAGAAGCAACCTGCAACATAACAATACAACAACATTAAAATCATGTTAAATATCACACACACACACACACACACACACACACACACACACAGATGCATACGTAACGCGCGCACACACAGACGCATACGCAACCTGTTGAAATTCATACAAATCTTCTGATGTAACAGTTCACAAAAATAAATTAATTGTACACATGTTCAGAGGTGTAGAGTGAAATAAAATAAAGTCATAATTTGTTTAATGATTAAATATATTTTAACATTCACAATATAAAATTCACAATTAAATAAATACATTAGAAATTGATATTTTTCGAAAGTTTATATATAATTGTGTGTCGTACTTGTAGAAGAAGCAACCTGCAACATTAAAATCATGTTAAATATCACACACACACACACACACACACACACACACACACACACACACACACGCACACGCACACGCATATTAACGTAATCACACACATACATACATACAACGTACACACGTTTGGGTTACACCACACGCGCACGCGCACGCACACACACATATGCACACGCACACACATACTCATACGCAACGTAATCACACCCATACATACATACAACGTACACACGTTTGGGTTACACCACACGTGCACGCACACACACACACACACAGACGTGCACGCACACAGACGCATACGCAACACGTGCACACACAGACGCACACGCACACACATACATACATACAACGTGCATACGTTTGGCTTGAATCATGTACATGTAGGTCCAATAAAACAGATAACAGATTTAAATATGCTATAGTCATTGTATGTATGTATATATCACTGAATAATAATAATATAATCGTTCTAGTGTTAACGTTTGCTGCAACAGGTAACACAGTTTACAAATAATTACATATAGGTTCAGAGACGCATAGTGAAATAAATTAAAAATCCATTCATCAAAACTTTGTAAATTAGAATCTGCACTACATTCAAACACACGCACACACAATGACAAAAAAAAAATTAGTAATGTAGGTTGCTACCTTAACGAGGTACTATTTCCACATGTGCCGTCTGGTTCTTCATCCCTCGAAACACAAGATGTAGGTCGCTGGGATTTATATGACGGAGTTCTTCATCTGTAAAGACGTCAGCATACCTCTTAGGTAGATATACACGATAGCGGCGCTCACAATCTTCCAACGTTACAAGCACAGACTTCCCATATCGCGTGTCCACATGCAACATGTTAACGATCGGATACTGTTTGTCCACTGTTAATTCTGCACAACGTTTGTACTCAATAGCAGAAACTGCGTTGAATTTTGTGATAAACGACATTATTAGAAGTGAAGACGTCTGTATCAAACAAGGTGGAACCATACAATGTCAGAATATTCGCTACAAAGAAGACTAGTGAAAGTAATGGTGTGGCCATCAGGAAAGTTCACTTTCATCGCCTGAAGCTTTGCCGCACAAGAACGACCTACGACAATCCGCCTACCCTACTTTGTCTGCAAGTCACAATGTTTATGGTTATTATAGTTCAGTTTCCGTCCAGAAGTAGTACTGTAGTGGTATTTTTGGTTTATTTGTATCTTTGATTGGACAGATGGAAAATACACATCGTTTACTCCCCCTATAACTATTCGACCCTGCTTAATACTCTAAATATTATTATTTCGCCTTTGACATGCTCCTTGTCAGTCTGTAATTTAGAGGTAGCGAATCTTTTTTGCCATTCTTCTGCCGATGATAAAATGTTCTCTGTAGAGTTATTCGTCAAGTTGTTGGTGTAACAATAACATGGTGTACGCTACCTCTCGTTTATCCATGAGAATGGGTGTCATCTGCCGTGAGGGTAAATAGCGCCTTATTTTCGCTATTATTTACAACGGTACGGCTAAAATACTAGTAAGCGTAATCAAAAATTGCTTCCTGCCCTGCTAACAACATCAATGGATGCATTTTGAGTACGTGGCTGTGAAAATGATCCGGACACAGGTTATGTCAGGTTGTAATAAGTTAGGCCTCTCCAGTTCTATAATTTTCTACAAAAAATTAGCTTTTGTTTCCGATTAAGTATCTCCATTTTAATTACTTTTAACACTACACTGAAAAGTTTGTACTTGTGGGTAGAGGAAAAAATATCAGGAAAGGTATCCGTAGTATGTCATACGATAGTGAAGGAAAGATTTCATCGATATTTTGACATGTTCTCTCGCATATGTTATAGGTTAGAGTGGATATGAGGTTCGGTTAGAACACGTGCACACTAAATAGGTAATTGTAAGGAAAATAAGAAATTACTGTAATAGGTAAGTTGTTCAGTACTACAGGAGTAGAAAAATATTTTCATATTCGTCATTGTCGTAAGGAACTCACACCCTGATGGAAGGACACAAGGTGCAGTACAAAAATCCTCCCAGAAGGTCCTTCCGGAGGGCGACTGACTGTACGCTCTCATTAAAATTATACAAAACCACTGCTGTCCCGATTCAGATGTACGGCAGTGAGGAATGTAAGCGAGACATGTCTACAATTTGAAGCAGCTGAAGTGCTTTCTCTGAGAAGAGTCAAGGGTTCCACACAGTTGGACAGAACGACTGCATTCGGAACGAGCTAAACGTCCATAATCCGAACCAGCGAATAGACGATTACAGATTAAATGGCGGGAACACGTCGACGGAATGGACGAAAACAGGCAAGCAGTCCAGCGGGCAAGTGTGACATTAGAAGTCGTGGAACGTGAGAACAAATTTATGTGACTACCGAGACGGATCAACCATTTATGCCTAAACCATGAAATGAAGAAGCAGAAGAAGAAACGACATAGTTCGTTTTGTCGTTATTTGGTAGTTGTTGCCTAGCTATGCAATAAATTATTACCTTCAACTAAAGGAAATTCTGATTTTTATGTAGTCCTTCGACAACGTAGGCTTTACGTTGTGCCGAGCAACACTCCGCGTGCTTTTACGGAAAATGTAACATGCGCATGCAATAACGTCACTTAAGCTGCTAGTTGGACATGTTTATGACAGCAGTTTCATGGGATGATTTGAACGGTTTGTTTCATCGAAAACTGTCTGCAGGCGAACATATATTTCTGATGTACACGGTTATGTAAACAGAATAGAGAACATGAACTATCAGCCCAAGTAACCTACAATAAATATTATATTTAATCGCTTTTCGTTATAACCGATATGAAATGCCACTTGCAAGCGGGTAGTCGGAATGCAGGTCGTGTAAGGTATTAGGATAGTGTAGGTCGACTTCGAGGATGTACCCGATGTCGGAATCATCACTCACATTACGTACGTCCAAATGATTTAATAAAAACAGATTTCTCTACGGATGACCCCTGATTCGTTATACGATGATCTGTATATACTCTCGTGTAAACGTTTGGAAAAGGGAGAAAGGATATCGGGTGTTACGCGCTGGCGCACAGGTGCAAACGGGTAGTCGGAATGCAGGTCGTGTAAGGTATTAGGATAGTGTAGGTCGACTTCGAGGATGTACCCGATGTCGGGAATCATCACTCACATTACGTACGTCCAAATGATTTTAATAAAAACAGATATCGGATTTAAATAATAATTTCGTGCTTGCAATATACAATCCATGTACACAAACTTAAAATATAGTTTACTGACCACTGTAATACAAGAAGTCATTGACACGACTTTACACTGGTTTAGCATAGCTACGTACATTCAAATGTGAGAGAGAGGGAGAGAGAGAGAGAGAGCGAGAGAGAGAGAGAGTGAGAGACTGCAATGTGTCAGTGTAAAGTCGTGTCAATGACCTCTTGTATTACAATGGTTTAGCATAGTTACTTACTGAAGGCTTGTACGCTTAAAATTCAGCTATACCTAAAATATATCGTCAATTAGAAGTGTAATATAAAAAGTACAGTAAGAATATATTTTCAGAAATTGTAATTTGATCACACAAACACACACACACACACACACATCATTAGCAATCTAACGTTACGACGACGACATGTTAAATATCAAATTCAGTCTACTTACGTTTCACGTTAGGTTAAAATGCAAACACACACACACACACGTGTATGTTATTTAAATTATTATTTAAATAACATATACACGTGTAGTGTTTAGGTCATCAGTACATGACGCAACGGGAGTGATAGGTCCAATTAGGTTTGTTACACGTTGTGTGTTAGGTTAAAATGCAGTCCATTCACGTTCATGTTAGGTTAAATAACATACACACGTGTAGTGTTTAGGTCATCAGTACATGACGCAACGGGAGTGATAGGTCCAATTAGGTTTGTTACACGTTGTTTGTTAGGTTAAAATGCAGTCCATTCACGTTCATGTTAGGTTAAATAACATACACACGTGTAGTGTTTAGGTCATCAGTACGTAACGCAACGGGAGTGATAGGTCCAATTAGGTTTGTTACACGTTGTGTGTTAGGTTAAAATGCAGTCCATTCACGTTCATGTTAGGTTAAAATGAAAACAAACACACACACACACACACACGTGTATGTTATTTAAACTATTATTTAAATAACATACACACGTGTTAGGCTACAGCCTAACACGTGTGTGTGTGTGTGCGTTTGTTTTCATTTTAACCTAACATGAACGTGAATGGACTGCATTTTAACCTAACACACAACGTGTAACAAACCTAATTGGACCTATCACTCCCGTTGCGTCATGTACTGATGACCTAAACACTACACGTGTGTATGTTATTTAACCTAACATGAACGTGAATGGACTGCATTTTAACCTAACACACAACGTGTAACAAACCTAATTGGACCTATCACTCCCGTTGCGTCATGTACTGATGACCTAAACACTACACGTGTATATGTTATTTAAATAATAATTTAAATAACATACACGTGTGTGTGTGTGTGTGTGTTTGCATTTTAACCTAACGTGAAACGTAAGTAGACTGAATTTGATATTTAACATGTCGTCGTCGTAACGTTAGATTGCTAATGATGTGTGTGTGTGTGTGTGTGTGTGTGTGTGTGTGTGTGTGTGTGTGTGTGTGTGTGTGTGTGATCAAATTACAATTCCTGAAAATATATTCTTACCGTACTTTTTATATTACACTTCTAATTGACGATATATTTTAGGTATAGCTGAATTTTAAGCGTACAAGCCTTCAGTAAGTAACTATGCTAAACCATTGTAATACAAGAGGTCATTGACACGACTTTACACTGACACATTGCAGTCTCTCACTCTCTCTCTCTCTCGCTCTCTCTCTCTCTCTCTCCCTCTCTCTCACATTTGAATGTACGTAGCTATGCTAAACCAGTGTAAAGTCGTGTCAATGACTTCTTGTATTACAGTGGTCAGTAAACTATATTTTAAGTTTGTGTACATGGATTGTATATTGCAAGCACGAAATTATTATTTAAATCCGATATCTGTTTTTATTAAAATCATTTGGACGTACGTAATGTGAGTGATGATTCCCGACATCGGGTACATCCTCGAAGTCGACCTACACTATCCTAATACCTTACACGACCTGCATTCCGACTACCCGCTTGCACCTGTGCGCCAGCGCGTAACACCCGATATCCTTTCTCCCTTTTCCAAACGTTTACACGAGAGTATATACAGATCATCGTATAACGAATCAGGGGTCATCCGTAGAGAAATCTGTTTTTATTAAATCATTTGGACGTACGTAATGTGAGTGATGATTCCGACATCGGGTACATCCTCGAAGTCGACCTACACTATCCTAATACCTTACACGACCTGCATTCCGACTACCCGCTTGCAAGTGGCATTTCATATCGGTTATAACGAAAAGCGATTAAATATAATATTTATTGTAGGTTACTTGGGCTGATAGTTCATGTTCTCTATTCTGTTTACATAACCGTGTACATCAGAAATATATGTTCGCCTGCAGACAGTTTTCGATGAAACAAACCGTTCAAATCATCCCATGAAACTGCTGTCATAAACATGTCCAACTAGCAGCTTAAGTGACGTTATTGCATGCGCATGTTACATTTTCCGTAAAAGCACGCGGATTGTTGCTCGGCACAACGTAAAGCCTGCGTTGTCGAAGGACTACATAAAAATCAGAATTTCCTTTAGTTGAAGGTAATAATTTATTGCATAGCTAGGCAACAACTACCAAATAACGACAAAACGAACTATGTCGTTTCTTCTTCTGCTTCTTCATTTCATGGTTTAGGCATAAATGGTTGATCCGTCTCGGTAGTCACATAAATTTGTTCTCACGTTCCACGACTTCTAATGTCACACTTGCCCGCTGGACTGCTTGCCTGTTTTCGTCCATTCCGTCGACGTGTTCCCGCCATTTAATCTGTAATCGTCTATTCGCTGGTTCGGATTATGGACGTTTAGCTCGTTCCGAATGCAGTCGTTCTGTCCAACTGTGTGGAACCCTTGACTCTTCTCAGAGAAAGCACTTCAGCTGCTTCAAATTGTAGACATGTCTCGCTTACATTCCTCACTGCCGTACATCTGAATCGGGACAGCAGTGGTTTTGTATAATTTTAATGAGAGCGTACAGTCAGTCGCCCTCCGGAAGGACCTTCTGGGAGGATTTTTGTACTGCACCTTGTGTCCTTCCATCAGGGTGTGAGTTCCTTACGACAATGACGAATATGAAAATATTTTTCTACTCCTGTAGTACTGAACAACTTACCTATTACAGTAATTTCTTATTTTCCTTACAATTACCTATTTAGTGTGCACGTGTTCTAACCGAACCTCATATCCACTCTAACCTATAACATATGCGAGAGAACATGTCAAAATATCGATGAAATCTTTCCTTCACTATCGTATGACATACTACGGATACCTTTCCTGATATTTTTTCCTCTACCCACAAGTACAAACTTTTCAGTGTAGTGTTAAAAGTAATTAAAATGGAGATACTTAATCGGAAACAAAAGCTAATTTTTTGTAGAAAATTATAGAACTGGAGAGGCCTAACTTATTACAACCTGACATAACCTGTGTCCGGATCATTTTCACAGCCACGTACTCAAAATGCATCCATTGATGTTGTTAGCAGGGCAGGAAGCAATTTTTGATTACGCTTACTAGTATTTTAGCCGTACCGTTGTAAATAATAGCGAAAATAAGGCGCTATTTACCCTCACGGCAGATGACACCCATTCTCATGGATAAACGAGAGGTAGCGTACACCATGTTATTGTTACACCAACAACTTGACGAATAACTCTACAGAGAACATTTTATCATCGGCAGAAGAATGGCAAAAAAGATTCGCTACCTCTAAATTACAGACTGACAAGGAGCATGTCAAAGGCGAAATAATAATATTTAGAGTATTAAGCAGGGTCGAATAGTTATAGGGGGAGTAAACGATGTGTATTTTCCATCTGTCCAATCAAAGATACAAATAAACCAAAAATACCACTACAGTACTACTTCTGGACGGAAACTGAACTATAATAACCATAAACATTGTGACTTGCAGACAAAGTAGGGTAGGCGGATTGTCGTAGGTCGTTCTTGTGCGGCAAAGCTTCAGGCGATGAAAGTGAACTTTCCTGATGGCCACACCATTACTTTCACTAGTCTTCTTTGTAGCGAATATTCTGACATTGTATGGTTCCACCTTGTTTGATACAGACGTCTTCACTTCTAATAATGTCGTTTATCACAAAATTCAACGCAGTTTCTGCTATTGAGTACAAACGTTGTGCAGAATTAACAGTGGACAAACAGTATCCGATCGTTAACATGTTGCATGTGGACACGCGATATGGGAAGTCTGTGCTTGTAACGTTGGAAGATTGTGAGCGCCGCTATCGTGTATATCTACCTAAGAGGTATGCTGACGTCTTTACAGATGAAGAACTCCGTCATATAAATCCCAGCGACCTACATCTTGTGTTTCGAGGGATGAAGAACCAGACGGCACATGTGGAAATAGTACCTCGTTAAGGTAGCAACCTACATTACTAATTTTTTTTTTGTCATTGTGTGTGCGTGTGTTTGAATGTAGTGCAGATTCTAATTTACAAAGTTTTGATGAATGGATTTTTAATTTATTTCACTATGCGTCTCTGAACCTATATGTAATTATTTGTAAACTGTGTTACCTGTTGCAGCAAACGTTAACACTAGAACGATTATATTATTATTATTCAGTGATATATACATACATACAATGACTATAGCATATTTAAATCTGTTATCTGTTTTATTGGACCTACATGTACATGATTCAAGCCAAACGTATGCACGTTGTATGTATGTATGTGTGTGCGTGTGCGTCTGTGTGTGCACGTGTTGCGTATGCGTCTGTGTGCGTGTACGTCTGTGTGTGTGTGTGTGCGTGCACGTGTGGTGTAACCCAAACGTGTGTACGTTGTATGTATGTATGGGTGTGATTACGTTGCGTATGAGTATGTGTGTGCGTGTGCATATGTGTGTGTGCGTGCGCGTGCGCGTGTGGTGTAACCCAAACGTGTGTACGTTGTATGTATGTATGTGTGTGATTACGTTAATATGCGTGTGCGTGTGCGTGTGCGTGCGTGTGTGTGTGTGTGTGTGTGTGTGTGTGTGTGTGTGTGTGTGTGTGTGTGTGTGTGTGTGTGTGTGTGTGTGTGTGTGTGTGTGTGTGTGTGTGTGTGTGTGTGTGTGTGTGTGTGTGATATTTAACATGATTTTAATGTTGCAGGTTGCTTCTTCTACAAGTACGACACACAATTATATATAAACTTTCGAAAAATATCAATTTCTAATGTATTTATTTAATTGTGAATTTTATATTGTGAATGTTAAAATATATTTAATCATTAAACAAATTATGACTTTATTTTATTTCACTCTACACCTCTGAATATGTGTACAATTAATTTATTTTTGTGAACTGTTACATCAGAAGATTTGTATGAATTTCAACAGGTTGCGTATGCGTCTGTGTGTGCGCGCGTTACGTATGCATCTGTGTGTGTGTGTGTGTGTGTGTGTGTGTGTGTGTGTGTGTGTGTGTGTGTGTGTGTGTGTGTGTGTGTGTGTGTGTGTGTGTGTGTGTGTGTGTGTGTGTGTGTGTGTGTGTGATATTTAACATGATTTTAATGTTGTTGTATTGTTATGTTGCAGGTTGCTTCTCCTACAAGTACGACACACAATTATATATAAACTTTCGAAAAAATATCAATTTTATAATGTATTCATTTAATTATGAATTTTATATTGTGAATGTTAAAATATATTTAATCATTTAAACAAATTATGACTTTATTTTATTTCACTCTACACCTCTGAACATGTGTACAATTAATTTATTTTTTGTGAACTGTTACATCAGAAGATTTGTATGAATTTCAGCCGCCGTTTTCATGTGTGTGTATAATTTTAATTTATTTCGCTATACACTACTGAACCTATGTGCGTGTGTAAACTGCAACCTTAAAACAGAAGTATTGTACCAGATTGCTAAGCCGTTAACGTATGGATTTGTCATCTGTAACAACATAACAGGTAAGTAGTTCATTGACGCCAAATATATATATTTCTAACAAGGATCAATCACACTGACTGCATTATAAAACTATTAATTAATTATTTAATACATTGAAAATGAAGACGACGTTTGACAACGAGAGGGAGAGCTAAAAATTATTTACTCATCACACCGACTACTCAATGTACACGGTAAGAGAGAGAGAGAGAGCTTGCATAGTTGAAACGCGTGAGAGTGAGAGAGGACGTTACTATTTGTTGACACAGTTGAAACAAGTGAGAGTGAGAGTGAGAGAGAGAGAGAGAGAGAGAGAGAGAGAGAGAGAGGGCGTTAATATTTGTCGAATAAATATAAACTTTCTAATTTCATATACATGCGTGCGGTACTGACCACAGAGAGAGGAGAACAGTTTGAGCATAACGTTTGACAACGAGAGAGAGAGAGAGAGAGAGAGAGAGAGAGACATACACAACGTGTGAGAGAGAGAGAGTGAGAGAGAGAGGGAGAGAGAGAGGACGAATAATACAGAGGTTGGTACATCTGATCATATAGATTTAATATACATTATAACACACGACAAATTTGAACTCATGTAAAGGTTGGTACACCTAATCAACATGTACGGTAATGACCGCAGAGAGGAGAAACGGTTTGAACATAACGTTTGACAACGAGAGGGAGAGAGGGAGAGAGAGAGAGAGATAGAGCGAGAGAAAATTATTTAACCATCACACACCGACTACTCTACTCATGTACATAGTGAGAGAGGGTGAGAGAGAGAGGGGAAACGGTTTGAACATAACGTTTTGACAACGAGAGAGAGAGAGAGATAGTTTTACTTACGTTGACAACCCTGCTCATATAAAATATCTATACACTATAATAATACTACAGAGGTTGGTACACCTGATCATATAGATTTAATATACATTATAACACACGACAAATTTGAACTCATGCAAAGGTTGGTACACCTGATCATATATTTTAATATACACTATAATGCATCGAGTTGGAACCACCCCCCCACCCACCACCACAGAGGTTGGTACACCTGATCATATAGATTTAATATACATTATAACACACAACAAATTTGAACTCATGCAAAGGTTGGTACACCTGATCATATATTTTAATATACACTATAATGCATCGAGTTGGAACCACCCCCCACCCACCACCACCCACTGATATGAAATAAAAAAACCACCCACCCAACGCCACCCACTGATATGCAAATCAGCTTTCTTAAAAAAATAAAAAATTATATTCACGGATGCTGGTGGTCCATTGAACCTCATCCCACCAAATCAATTTAATAAAAAAAATAAAAAAATAATATTAAAAAAATAAAAAAATTTATTCGCGGAAATTCGCGGATGCTGTGGTCCATCGGGATGCTGCGGTCCAGCGGTGGCGGTGAGAGCGTGGGAAAAAATCTCTGGCCGTGGGAAAGGCGGCATTCCTTTGTGCGTTAGAACCCCCAATATCCCTCTACTCACGGTGTACCCTCATTCACACTAAACCTGCTCTGATGTTTTAATTACGGACATCATAATATTAAAACTTTGGAAACTTGAGCACTACTTAATGGAGATCAATCATTAACTTATACAAGCCATTAATTGTATGCATATTTTTTATATATATGTGTACAACGTTATCGGCAACAAAGAAATAGTTTTTGTTAAAATTCCTTCCCGGGCTGTTTGGCCGTAGTCCAATGTTTTCTACAAAACCAGACGTTTCGGCAATGCCATCGACTTCGATCATCCGTGAAATTCGAGTGCGATAACGTGAGGTGGTATACGTTAGTGACCACAGTAATGTGGTTAAGGCTGAAGCAGTAAGTAGAGAGAAGTAGTGTCTATGGTAATATTTCATTTCGAAAATGATTTTAAATATAAATCTTAGAACATGGAAGTCATGTATGGTTCTCCATACCGATATTTTACTTCCATATTCTTAAGAAAATGGAAGTATGGTGATGGCAAAAAAATCGTGTTCGTGATTATTGCAGATTCTGATTGTACTACACTCAAAACATGAAAAAAAGTCGTTTTTCGAAAAGTGTCTGTGTGTGTGTCTGTCTGTCTGTCTGTCTGTCTGTCTGTCTGTAGATTTTTTTTCTATGGCAAACGATAACTGCCGCAAATTCAAACAGAATCAAATATTTTTTTGCGTACAGCCCTGATTTGTAGAGCACTCACGACCTATTGTTTTTGGTGAAGATCAATTGAGGGAAAGGGCTAGTTTACCTGCAAAGGTTTTTTTTCATCAAGGGAATTTTTTTTTTTGCAAACGATAACAGCCGCAAATTCAAACAGAATCAAATAATGTTTCGCATACAGCCCTAAATTGTAGAGTTCTGAAGACCTATTGTTTTTGGTGAAGATCGGTTAAGGGAAAGGGGTAGTTTACCTGCAACGTTTTATGTTTTAACAAGGGTATTTTCAATGGCAAACGATAACAGCCGCAAATTCAAACAGAATCAAATAATTTTTTGCATACATCCCTGAATTGTAGAGGTCTCAAAGCCTTTCGATTTTGGTGATGATCGGTTAAGGGGAAGGGGTAGTTTACCCGCAACCTTTTACGTTTTAACAACAGTAAAGTACTTGAAAATTCATTTAAACTTTTTGAAACAATGGTAATTGTTAAAAATAAAATAATTTTGTTGCCAGGCAATAAAATTATAATTTTTTCATTTTAATATAAATTATGTATGAGTTAATATCTATATCTATATAAGCCAAATACCACTGACTGACTGAGTGATCACGATATCTCTGAAACCACTGAATGAAACTTTGAACATAGCTTCATCATAGGTCTTAGGTGCTCACTAAGAAACGGTTTTAAAACTTTCACTCCTAAGGGGCAAAAAACCAAATACTGAAATTTATCGCGGGAATTGCATACTTGGTAAATGAAGTGGTTGACATCTCAGTTTACTGGAAACCCCGAATACATTTAGTCCTGAGTTTTTAATCATTGTTTTAAATTGAAAAAACTTTGTTGTTTGCAGGTTCTTATAGTCGAGAAATCTATATCTATATAAGCCAAATACCACTGACTGACTCACTGATCACGATATCTCTGAAACTACCGAATGGATATCAATGAAACTTTGAACATAGCTTCATCATAGGTCTTAGGTGCTCACTAAGAAACGGTTTTAAAAACTTTCACTCCTAAGGGGCAAAATCAAATACTGAAATTTATCGCGGGAATTGCATACTTGGTAAATGAAGTGGTTGACGTCTCAGTTTACTGGAAACCCCGAATACATTTATTCCTGAGTTTTTAATCATTGTTTTAAATTGAAAAAACTTACTTCGTTGTTTGCAGGTTCTTATAGTCGAGAAAATTTCGAAGTTCAATTAATTAATAAATGTATGTCCTTTTTTTCTCGGAAACGGCTCTAACGATTTTCTCGAACTAAATAATAAATAGCTGTTGCTATGAATGTAAATAAACAAACTAAGAGTTGAGAATTTGTACAATCTATCTAATCCTATACTATTAAGCGAGCAATAATTGTATTGAACGATTTTCTCGAAAGTTGGTACTTAAGGGTATTTTGATACCATAAATCGATTGGAATCGGTCACATTTTCCGCAAAATTCGTTTAACCCTTTAATGGGCTATGGGAAGTATACTTCCCAGTGTATTTTTTAGTGTATTTTTTTCTACAGGCAGTTATATTCATACCAAAGTGAGTGTTAATATTTTTACTAGTTAATTATGCAATTAACATTGCATAAATATGCAATTATGCAATTATTCGGTTATTCTTTTTCTTAAGGTACAATGGAACACATATCCATCGATGGTGTAGTGGTGCCTCATCGAATAGTTCCCATGACAGGTGATGGATCATGTTTCTTTTACTCATTATCATGCCTCATGTACGATACTGACTCACAAGCTAATGATTTGCGGGCCACTGTCGTGCAACACATTTCCAACAACTGGCGACGGTTCAAGCCCTTTACTATGATGCCGTGTGGGACCATAAATTAGAGAACTAAGACATAATACCAATCTCATATGTCTCTTCGCACCACATACGCTACTTGCAGTGAAATCATGGCTGCTGGTGAACTTTACCCATATGATATTTAAGTATATCGAGATGGCGCGTTGATCGTGAGATTTGGGGGGCCCGACGAAGGGAAGCCAGTTATAACAATGAAGTGTTCAGGCCCCATGATGTCGGCACACTTTGAGCCAATCATTCCAGTAGATGAAATGCCAACACCTTATGACCAACAATCGTCCCTAATGCAGACGCCGCCTACATTACTTCCGGTAGACGTACTGTTACCAACAACTGCTTCTCACAGCCCTCCTCCAGTGCCTGACGAAGTAACAGAACCAGAAACCCAGGACCACTCTCATGAAAGTGAAGTAGCTCCTCCCTGTACGAAGCGACGAGGAAGGAAACGTCGTGCCAGGTTCAGTGACTCCAGCAAAAGAAAAAGGCACAGGAAGCTGTCACAAAGTATTCAGAAAATAATCCTGAAGTAAATAGAAAGGCAGTTAAAAGTACAACGAAAAAAACCCTGAAGTTCATATCACAGCAGTTAAAAACTATAATAAAAGAAATCCTGAAGTACACCCAGCATCTGTTTCCAAATACACAGGAAAACATCCACAAGTAAAGAGAGAAGCGGTGAGAAAATACAATGAAAAGAGGCCACTTATTTCCTGGAAGATAAAATCTTTGTCGGGCTTTAAATATGACTGTAATACTGACTACAATAATGACAAGATTTTATCTATTGGTGATTTTATACAGTGTAAATGGTGTAATGCTAAAAAGTGGAAAGAGGAAAGTCCTGGGTTATGTTGTAGCAACGGAAAAGTCCACATCCCTCTCATTAAAGAACTACCAGAACCTCTCCACAGCCATCTCACAAGTGAACATCCAGAGTCTGAACACTTTTTGGTAAACATAAGAAAATATAATGGTTGTTTCCAAATGACATCTTTCGGAGCCAAAGAAATAAAAGAAGGGAACTTCACGCCAACTTTTAAAGTACAAGGTCAAGTCTACCACAGGATAGGGAGTTTGTTGTCTTCACCTCCAAACAATCCCTCATTTTTACAAATATATTTCTTTGGAGACGACGAAAAGGAGACAAACACTAGATGTAACAATTTTCCAAACGTAAAGCCTTGGTTAGTTGCCAAACTTCAAAAAGTGCTTCACAATCACAATTCTTACATAAACGATTTCAAAACAGCATTGGAAAGTGTTCCAGAAGACCAGGAGTTCAAAATAGTAATCCATGCAGACAGAAAGCCCGTAGATGGACATAGGGGTCAGTTCAATGCACCCACAACAAGCGAGGTGGCTTTAGTGATCGTAGGCCAGGAGTCTGCAAAGAGGGACATCATTCTCCACAGCAGAGACTCTAAGTTACAGCGCATAAGTGAAACTCATCGATCTTATGACGCTTTGCAGTATCCACTTATGTTCTGTCGTGGGGAAGATGGTTACTCTATTGCCATTCCACAGTGCGACCCAAACACTAAAACCCCTCTAAAAAAAACTGTTTCAGCTTCAGAATTTTACTCATTCCGCATAATGGAGAGATATGGCCAGCAAAATTATTTGTTACTTTATCGCAGTCTCCTGAATCAATTTTTGGTTGACATGTACGCCAAAATTGAGACAGAAAGACTCAACTTCGTAAGGAACAATCAGAGTAAGCTGCGGACTGAAAACTATGTGCATCTGCGGGACTCCATGTGCAAAAATGATGGGCAAGCCAATAATATAGGCAAAATGATTGTTTTACCTTCCAGCTTTACAGGTGGACCCCGTTACATGCACGAGCGGACTCAGGACGCCATGACATATGTACGTAAGTACGGCCGTCCTGATCTGTTCATCACATTTACATGTAACCCTAAATGGACCGAAATACAAGAAGCATTAAGTGCACGACAAAAGCCTCAAGACAGACACGATATTATTGCCAGAATATTTCACCTCAAAGTAAAGAAAGTGATGCATGTCTTGACAAAAGGCAATGTTTTCGGTCCAACAAGGTGTTACATGTTAACTGTGGAATGGCAAAAAAGAGGTTTACCGCACGTGCACATACTGCTCTGGCTGCATGATAGGATCATGCCCCATCAAATCGACAGTGTGATAAGTGCAGAGATCCCTGATCCTGAAGTCGATCCTGCCCTTCATGACATTGTTAAGTCCACAATGATTCATGGCCCCTGTGGAAATGTTAACAGAAGCTCACCCTGCATGGTAAACGGCCAATGCACCAAGAGATATCCGCGACCTTTAGCAACACAAACTCAAACTGCGGATGACGGTTACCCCCAGTATCGCCGACGGTCTCCTGCCGATGGTGGTTTCTCGGTCAACATTAAAAGAGTTGATCTTGACAACCAATGGGTGGTACCGTACAATCCTGTTCTTTCCCGCTTTTTCTTAGCCCACATAAATGTTGAACTGTGCAACTCCGTCAAGTCGATAAAGTATATTTGTAAATATGTGAACAAAGGCAGTGGTCAGGCATAGTTTAGGTTGGAGAATGAGTGGGATGAAGTTTCTAAGTACGAATCAGGTCGCTACATCAGCACTTCCGAAGCGGCTTGGCGTATTTTCTGTTTTCCTATTCATGAAAGGTTCCTACCAGTAGTGCAGTTAGCAGTCCACCTTGAGAACGGCCAGAGGATATTTTTCACTTCCGACAAACGTCTGGACAAAATCCAACATCCACCAAAAACCACATTAACAGCATTTTTCGAACTCTGCAAAACTGATTCCTTTGCCAGAGGCCTTCTTTACTATGAGGTCCCAACATACTATGTCTGGAAAAATAACCAGTTTTGCATAAGGAAGCAAGGAAAAGGCGTTCCAGGACATCCAGGAGTAAAAAGATCATGTACTTGGGAAGGTATATATTGTACATCCTAACAATGTCGAGTGTTTCTATCTGCGTCTCCTGCTACACGAGACTCGAGGACCAACGTGTTTCAATGATCTTAAAAAGGTATCTGGTATAGTTCATCCTATGTACCAGTCTGCCTGTAGAGCATTAGGGTTGTTGGAAGACGACATGCAATGGGACCTAACCCTGCAAGAAGCTTCCATTTCAGATTCGCCTCACAAGATCCGAGAGCTGTTTGCTGTAATATTGGTGTTTTGCCAAGTTGCAGATCCCTTAGGACTTTGGGAAAAACACTGAAACGTTTCGCATAACGTTACAATTCGGGAACCTGGTTAATTGGCTCAGGTCAATTAAACAGGCAGCCATTATCTTTACAAAATCATAAATAACTGGAAAGTAAACAAAAGTTAAATAGGATCCCGTGAATTGAGGAATATTGACAGGGGTTTGTAGATTTATTCACTCACCTTTTGGACCATGACATCTCTTTATTACATAAAGTTTTAACATCTCCGAAGAAATTTAGCAATGAGTATATTAAAAGTAAAAACATTTGCACCTCTTGTACAAATAGAATTAGATTAATTAATGAGTTAACATAGCTTTTACTGCCCTCGGATCCGAGTAATTTGTTTCAGTATATGATATTAAAATTATCATCTTTATTTCGTGCCATCTGAAGAATGGGCTTATTTAACTTTAACGTGTTATATTCATAAAAGCCTTAAACTTAACACATATTATTACTAAGCACGAAATTACAATTTTATGGTAATTAAGTCAGTCTTTCGTGTTTTACTTTACTTTCATTGGTCAATTAAGTGTCTATCATGTATTATTTTAAGTTAAGTTCTGAACCACGGAAGTTGAACTTCCGTGATACCTGTGTGTAACATCGTCGGCGAATCGGCGCTTCTATTGGTTGTGCAGGGTGTCTTGGAGATCTTCTGGCTATCGGGTTTTGGTGAAATCTGCTGTCATTCCTAAAGATGAGTCGTCTGTTGGGTCTGTAGATTCTTGTGGTAGGTTTTGGGTTGTAACTTTCACTGGTATTCACATTGTTGTACCGCACATGTTACTTACGTTTAACAGTTACATGTTAACAGTTTAACATCACATTTAGGTGATGTTAGTTTGTTACAGAGATGTCATTGTCATACACTCACGTCATTTTTTACATTTTTACATCATCCGGCTATCTCACACAAGCGTCTCCTCGTTTATAGGTTTTTATATTGACTACATACTTTTGTACACTGTATCAGCAGCGGTGTCTGAGATACAACTGAACTGGCTAAGTATAGGGGTGAAGAGGCTGTCCGCGCGCGGGTAGCTTGTCAGCGTAAAAGTAGTTCCATATTCGATTAATATTTACTCGATTATTCTCTGACATAATTAACTATATTTAATTATACTACGGTATCTCTCACTTAGTATTTTATTATTGTACATCATTATGTTTTTTATCAAGTTCCGATTTAATACAATTATTAGTCATATTGTAATATAAATAAAAATATTACAAATATAAAAATAAAAAATTATGAATTGGAATTGTGTAGAGAGATATTGTGTGTGTATCTTTGGTGATAACAAAGGTATTGTGCTCTTCCTTTAGCCCCACTAGTTGGGCAAGCCAATTTGTAATATAAATAGAAATATTACAAATATAATAAAATTAAAAATTATGAATTTAAATAATATGATATATATAATTGATGAACGTTTGTTTTAATAAGCTCCTTCTTTGGAAACGCCAATTTGTAATATATTTTACAAATATAAAATAAAAAAATAATTATAATTGAAATATGTTGATACGTATTGATATTTTGTTTTGTTTATCACTGGGTAAGTCTGACTCCTTAAAGTCCCACTGTTAGGCTAGTCAAATTGTAATATAATTTTAAGTGTAATAATAAACAGAATATAGAAATATTGATGATAAGAATATGTTCTAACTAGGTGTGTTTGATTGATAAATAATAAATACATCAAACTTTAAAAATTCTGCAAATATTTTTTCTCGTTCTTGTATAGAGTTTGTTGGAATGATTTAATTTAATTAATTAACAATTAATTAATTATTTGAGTTTGTAATTTCCTCCTATATCTATTCTCTCAATATGAATTATGTTTTTGCTTAATAAAAAAAAATAATAATAACATTAATGGTAGAAATAAAAAAAACAATGCTGGTAACTGAATACTGATTTGCGTTTATTCATTTAAAATTGTGCGCCAGTCAAACTGCGCATGTCCCAGGCACTGGCTAATATTCGCCACAGTCGGCAGTGAGGAAGATTAACAAATATATTTTTTACAAGTTTAAATTTATGGTTCTTTTAACGAATCGAAATGGTCAGAGGGCAAGGAACAAGATACATTTAACAGGTATTCTTAAACTAAATGTTAACATCTGAAATAGAACAGAATTATTATTACAATTGTCAATTAGAAAGAAATTATTTAAAATTCGAACCAAGTCGAAGAAATGACGTCACTCTGCTCCAGGTAGCACTGCACCGTCTATGTGAGAAATTCAGCAATGGCCGCCGTCTGCTTGATTTTGTTTGCTATGACGCCGTTGGAATTGAAGATCTTCTCCCACAGAAATAAAACGATGTTCCCTTTTTCTGCGAAGCAGTGTTGTTCCAAAATATAGTGTTGAATGTCCCCTCGTCGTCTGCGATGTCGAATTCTGGATGGATCTCTTGTGTAATGTGATGTTCAAATACGTGTGTTGGTTCTTTGTGAATTTGTTCCAAAAATTGTTCAAAAATGGCTGTCGATTTCTGGCGTTAAGTTTTATGGTGTTATTCTGTGTTTTTGGAAACTTGTGAAGTGTTAGACATAGATAGATAATATTATTTCACTTGTTAGTTCATCTCCGTTACACGCCACATAACCACACTTGGTTTTAATATAAATTATTTGATTTTCAAAACTCCACTAATACATTTTTCAACTGTTCAGCTTTGCGATTAACAATAGACTAAACGACGCAACGTCGTCGTTTTAGGGCAATTTGTAGTATGTCTTTTTCCTCTTCATATTGTTTAATTATAAAATATCTGTCTAAGACTTGTTTCACTATCTAACTATACATAACAATTTTTCTTATTTTTTACTGTATTTCAAATATTTCTTAATTTTACCTGAATCTAACTATTCAGTAATATTGATTATTTAATTTTACATCTTTTGATATATAGCTGGGTTTGTTTCAAACTCATTTAAGCCCAAAAATTACAATTTTAGATAATAATTGTATTCCCCATATTTTGTACAAATTCAGTGTTTTAAAGGTTTTTATTTGTTTTTTCGGTATAATATTTCCATGGAATAAACCTAATAACTCCGTAATTACTTTGTTGTTAAAAATTTGGTTATTAAAACATTTCAATATTGATTAATTTGCTGTTTAGTCTGATTTGATTACTATCATAAGCCTATTTTTGACTGTTTCCAAAAGAAGTTAGTTTTCCTTCTTTTGTCATTCTATTTGCTATTAACTGTATCTGTATTAATTATATTTTCAATTTCTGTATTGTATGTATTGAATTCTATTCCTATTACATAGATTAATTCTTTGATAGATAGTTTTTTTGGTTTATAGGCCATTCTGTGTTTACAAACATAGTGTCTTGGTGGGTCTGTTTGTACATTATTCTTGGTTTACTGATTTGAATAAAACTATTACATTTTTATGCCCTACTTGCCTCTCTGACTTACACAATGGAAAATTAAATGACATGATTTTAATTACAATAGAATATCTTGTATCTACTAAACTTTCTTTATACTAATAACATCATTGAACCATAACATGAACATCTTATGCCTAATTTTAACAAAAACATCTTATTATCAACTATTTTCCATATATCACTTAATTTTAACAAAAACATCTTATTCCTATTATTTTTTCCTGTATCATCAAATGATAACAACATAGCTTATCCTAGACATAATTTAATTAGAAAACATAAAAAACTCCTATTACTAGTAACACTGTCAGTCACTAACTGTCTTGTGTATGTATTATTCTTATGAAAACACTTTAACTGTGATAAAAAACCTCGTGTATCTATTTACACCTTACATCTAAAATATTATTTAATTAATAATAAATAATAAACATCTTAATATTAGGCATACCTTCAGTTATAAACTGTCCTTTGGTATTTTTGTCCTCACCATTTATTTAGTTATAATTAAAGAAAACATTTTATATGTAATAGTCCCTCTTATATCTAATTTAAAACTCTTATTACTAGTAATGTTGTCAGTCCTTGGACTGTCTTTCATTTCAATGGTTTTATTATTATTATTCTACACTCATGGTAGTCTTTTTATAATACTTAAAACTTCATTGAAGATTTTTTCATAGATTTTTTAACTATGTTTCTCACTGTACACTCTGTAGTTTCTTAATTTTGTTATCTCACTTCACTTTATTGTATTCTACACTCTGGTAGTTTTTTTTATAGTGAGTTCTACCCTATGGTAGTCTCTTTTGACATATTTTTTGACATGTTACACTTACAACTAATATACAATTTGTTTTTATAGTATTGTATCTTGTAACTTGTTTGGGGTTTACCTATATCGGTTTCAATTTTGTCTCATGGTATTTATTATATGATTAACATTTTGTTTTGGCATATCTCTTCCTGGTCCTGGTCTCTTTGTTGGAATCTTGATATGTTTCGTCCCTTCTTCAAATATCACATTAGTAGTTTCCTTATTAAAATGGTTTAATGACAGATTATTTCCTTTTTTATGGTCCTTCCCTTTTTGTACTGCTTCCCCAATCTACTGGGTATACTGCTGGTTTAACTGGTTTTTTCATAGTAGGTTATTTTAATTAATGGTTTTCTTTATTATCTTCCATTTTTATTAACATTTTATGGACTTAATTATATAGTTTCTAGTGTAATCCTTAAACAATTTATTCTTCTCACTCACTATGGAACTTTCTCTTTTATTTATGTAACATTAATTCAAATGTTTAGTGTGATAATTTTGTTATGTTACAATATTCACGGATAATTATGCGTGTTGATGCCGGTTTCGGCAGGTTAAAGCCGGGTTAATTATTAAGGGGTGTTATCGCAATTTTATTATAGAATTCTTTTTGGTTTTAAAACTATTTATTTTGGGTATTATGGCGGGGTTACATTATCATTTACTTTAGGGGTTTAGTTCTGTTTTAATGTGAGATTTTAAATTTCTTTTATTTCATTTTTTCCTTTTTTAAAATCGTCACATACTCCTCCTCTTAAGCCGCAGACTCCGGTTTATTTGTTTAGGAATGTACCGGGGGTATGTTTGTTGATTTCTGTGTTAAAATTTAATTTAGTACACGATTTGTTTTCTCTATATCTCTTTAAATAATTTTATTCATTTAAATGTTCTCCTCCGTGAAATTCCCTTTATCTCACTTCTTACCATGCTAATTTATATTTTAATTCTTAATACTAATTTCCCTAATTATCCGTAACTCACAATATCGTGGCCCGACTGATTACATTTTGCATATTCTAACTCTAGTAGTTAGTTTTCTGCACTTTCTTTAACTCTTGTAAAGAACTTTCTTTAACCCTTGTAAAGAATTTTTTAGTGCGGCGCCGTTGTGACTTGTTACGTTACCTATATATAATTCTTAATTCTACTACAGAAATCTAAAGCCAATCCCATACTTGACCTTAGATTCATTCTTATCCTAATTTCTTATGCTACTGAGAGAATCGGAATTTCACGAAGATAATAATTTTTGTTTTTAAATGATCAGCTGTAATACATAAACAAAAGAGGGCAAACACTTTACTTTCAACGATCAGCTGTTACTGTGGAATGTGGGTCAAACTAGTTTTCTTCAAACAATGGCATTGTTTATGCGTACAAAGGGGGAAGTTTCTTGAGGGAGAATATTTCTCTATTGTTCCATTTAACAATAGCTGGTGGACAGCTTATTAACTTGCACAGGCTTGCTTTAAAAAGGGGTGGAGTGAGCGATGCGTACGCAATGTTACGGCCCGTTACTAAGCTGAGTTTTGTTACACTTTTATAATTATAATTATACTAACGTGTTATAATAATTTACGATATTATTAAACCTTTTATTTTAAATTACTTATTATTTATTTTGTTTCAAACACTTATATTTGGACACAAAATTGCATACTGAAATTTCTCTCTCTCAGATTATTTCTATTCATCAAGTGATTATCTTACACTTATGTCACATCTTTAATTCGTTTTCTCAATGTTTAACATAGTTAACGTTAATTCATTTAAACACATACACATATATATCTTATTTCATATTAAGCTTCCATATGCAATCTTATCTCAATTAATCAACATAACTTATCTCACAACAAATAAATTCTCAATATGGACATATATAATTAATCAAAACAAAACGATAATACCATTGTATCGTAGCGAGAAATTTCACACGAAGAGTACATTATGTTTACATTCACACAACAGATCAGCTGGTTGGGGGAGGTCTATTGTGTGCGTTACGGTGGCTCACCGCCCACCTAGGCAAGGCTTTACAACAAAGAAGGGTGATTTCTGACAATTTGGAACACGTTTCACTTCCTGCACAGGATTGTCTGTTTAGTCAACCAGGGAATGTCATTCAAACAACGTACTTGTATACGAGGGGAGAGGGTACTTTTCTCGAGCTGTTTCGTGTCAAGAAACAAACATGAACTAGCCTGTAACTACCGTCAGGTTGAAAATTGAATATTTTACAAGCGGGGACTTGCTTATTATGTCGATTTCCTAACACTACTATTATTACTTTATTAATAAAACTCTATTTATTTATTCACAAATCCAGAGTGATTTTAGCAAGTTATTGTTAATTAGCCCAGGGTACACAATTACTATTTAACAACACAAGTCATAAAAGTGCGCATCTTATTTATAAAATTATTTATTATTATTACTTTGGTCTGATTTAAGAGACGGTTTCTTTTTTGTTTCGAACTCGTTTGTTTACTTCGGGAAGCATCATTCCATAAAATTAATTAGTACACTTGTTTTATTTAGTCAGTAGTTCATATAACTCATCGTGTCAATAGAAACACGAATTACACATTTATGCCGGCTAGTACAGGAAAACTACAGGTCTTAAATTGTCGCAAAATTGACGTGTTAGAGACTGAATACTTTGACACGTACATACATGAATTGGTATAATACAATCTAATCTTTTCACGTATAATTATATACGAGTATGTGCGTAATCTCACACAAAATATACACTTATATTTATACACTTATAAATATCGTCAATATTATTCATATATGCTACTTAGAAAAAGGCTAAGTACAATTTCCTCTAAGTACAATGTAAGTACAATATACTACTTTTACATACAATTTCCTAACTGAGTGCATAGATATACAGAATAGAGTATTTTATAATTGACACTAAGTACACTAACCATTTACACAAAATGAAACAAAAAAACAGTGGCGCATTTTAATAATAAAATTATTTACTTGTTTTTTTTTTTATTCGATTTAATTTTCAACATGTGTCTGAAATCTTTTGTTACTGGGCAAGGGGTCACACACTTTGTAATACAATAGGGGGAGGTGATGTATTGTCTACTTGAGGTGGCAGAGCTTAACAAAGGGGTAGTTTGGTACAAGCGGGAACAGGTCATTTTCTTGTCTGAGATTGTCGTTAAACTGACAAGTTGGGGAATGCATTTTTAAACAGGTTTTACCCTAGGCTTACAATGTATAAACAATTATTATATTATATCTAAATATTCTTACCTTATATATCATGGTTATTATATTATATTATATTATTACACCACATAATGATTATAAAAACACATTATCCTAATTCTGAATTTACTTACTTCAATTCTTCCTTTTGCGTATTTTAAATTAACATTCATAGAGTGAATAATTCTACCACATATTAAATGACAAACACAGGGCATTTTATTTTGCTAATTATCATTTATTCATTAATTAAGCAGAGTGGCGCATTTGAAACGTTTCGCATAACGTTACAATTCGGGAACCTGGTTAATTGGCTCAGGTCAATTAAACAGGCTGCCATTATCTTTACAAAATCATAAATAACTGGAAAGTAAACAAAAGTTAAATAGGATCCCGTGAATTGAGGAATATTGACAGGGGTTTGTAGATTTATTCACTCACCTTTTGGACCATGACATCTCTTTATTACATAAAGTTTTAACATCTCCGAAGAAATTTAGCAATGAGTATATTAAAAGTAAAAACATTTGCACCTCTTGTACAAATAGAATTAGATTAATTAATGAGTTAACATAGCTTTTACTGCCCTCGGATCCGAGTAATTTGTTTCAGTATATGATATTAAAATTATCATCTTTATTTCGTGCCATCTGAAGAATGGGCTTATTTAACTTTAACGTGTTATATTCATAAAAGCCTTAAACTTAACACATATTATTACTAAGCACGAAATTACAATTTTATGGTAATTAAGTCAGTCTTTCGTGTTTTACTTTACTTTCATTGGTCAATTAAGTGTCTATCATGTATTATTTTAAGTTAAGTTCTGAACCACGGAAGTTGAACTTCCGTGATACCTGTGTGTAACATCGTCGGCGAATCGGCGCTTCTATTGGTTGTGCAGGGTGTCTTGGAGATCTTCTGGCTATCGGGTTTTGGTGAAATCTGCTGTCATTCCTAAAGATGAGTCGTCTGTTGGGTCTGTAGATTCTTGTGGTAGGTTTTGGTTGTAACTTTCACTGGTATTCACATTGTTGTACCGCACATGTTACTTACGTTTAACAGTTACATGTTAACAGTTTAACATCACATTTAGGTGATGTTAGTTTGTTACAGAGATGTCATTGTCATACACTCACGTCATTTTTTACATTTTTACATCATCCGGCTATCTCACACAAGCGTCTCCTCGTTTATAGGTTTTTATATTGACTACATACTTTTGTACACTGTATCAGCAGCGGTGTCTGAGATACAACTGAACTGGCTAAGTATAGGGGTGAAGAGGCTGTCCGCGCGCGGGTAGCTTGTCAGCGTAAAAGTAGTTCCATATTCGATTAATATTTACTCGATTATTCTCTGACATAATTAACTATATTTAATTATACTACGGTATCTCTCACTTAGTATTTT
This sequence comes from Magicicada septendecula, assembly GCA_034769895.1. NCBI lineage: Eukaryota > Metazoa > Arthropoda > Insecta > Hemiptera > Cicadidae > Magicicada > Magicicada septendecula. The sequence goes on along the minus strand of CM068373.1, from coordinate 303,093,854 downwards.
ATTATTGTACATCATTATGTTTTTTATCAAGTTCCGATTTAATACAATTATTAGTCATATTCACGGATAATTATGCGTGTTGATGCCGGTTTCGGCAGGTTAAAGCCGGGTTAATTATTAAGGGGTGTTATCACAATTTTATTATAGAATTCTTTTTGGTTTTAAAACTATTTATTTTGGGTATTATGGCGGGGTTACATTATCATTTACTTTAGGGGTTTAGTTCTGTTTTAATGTGAGATTTTAAATTTCTTTTATTTCATTTTTTCCTTTTTTTAAATCGTCACAACACAAAGAAAGTCTATCAGAGGACATAAGAAGGCAGATTGAGATTGAAAGTCATGGTTTAGAGATTGAACTTTGCAAGGACACAGTTTATAATAAATGCTTAATATGTCTTGAAAATATGATCTTTTCTATGTCAAACCAATCTCTCCAAGACTTCGGTTTACCTCCACCAACTCAAGACACAAACATTATTACAGTCAATCGCGAGTACCTGAAAGAGCTCTCCTACAATACAGTTCAGCTTTCTGATATGGTTGCTGAGAACTTCACTAAACTTAATGCGGATCAGAAGAACGCTTACAATGAGCTCATTGCCAACATTGATGATGGACTCGGTCAGCTGTTTTTTCTCGACGCACCTGATGGCACTGGAAAAACGTTCCTACTAAACCTACTTCTTGCCAGCGTTAGGAAAGACAGAAAGATTACCATCTCTGTGGCTTCTTCAGGTATAGCAGCTACATTGCTGGATGGAGGTAAAACAGCTCACTCTGCCTTTAAACTGCCTCTGAATTTAAACATCTCCCAGACTCCACTCTGCAACATTTCAAAACAAAGTCACACAGCCAAGGTCTTGAAAGAGTGCAAGTTGATAGTTTGGGATGAATGCACCATGGCTCACAAACGAGGGATAGAAGCCCTAGACAGAACTTTACAGGACATCCGTAGCAGTAAAAACCTGATGGGCGGAATAACAGTACTACTGGCCGGAGACTTTAGACAGACTTTACCTGTTGTGGCTCGGAGAACACGAGCAGATGAAGTTAAAGCCTGCCTGAAGTCGTCTTACCTCTGGCCCAAAGTTCAAGTTCGTTCCTTAAGAGTAAACATGCGGGTGCATCTTAAAGGTGATTTTAAAGCGGAAAAGTTTTCAAGCTTACTGTTACAGATTGGAGATGGAAAGTTAAAAGAGGAAGATGGAAAGTTAACATTCCAAACAACCTATGTGAAGTTGTAAAAGACCTTAAGATTTTGACAGATAAAATATACCCAGACTTAATGTATGTAAGTGACTCATCTTGGCTCAAACGAAGAGCTATTCTAACCCCAAGAAATGAGACAGCAGCAATTATTAACAACTTATTGTTAGAAAAACTTCCAGCCGATGTTTTAAAATATCAGTCGGTAGATTCCGTAGTAGAGGTAGAAGACGCCGTGCATTATCCGGTAGAGTTCCTCCACACGCTCAACCCTCCAGGAATACGCCCACATAACCTTCACCTAAACGTTGGGGCTCCCATTATGCTGCTGCGGAACTTAATACCACCGAAACTTTGCAGCGGTACCAGACTGCAGGTAAAATCTTTTCATAAGAACGTTGTTGAGGCAACTATATTCACTGGCTGTGGTTCTGGAGAAACAGTTTGCATACCTCGCATTCCTTTGATCCCGTCGACTATCATTTTCAGTTTAAAAGACTACAATTTCCAATCAAAGTCTGTTTTGCAATGACAATCAACAAAGCTCAAGGACAGTCTTTGAAAATGGCTGGCGTAGATCTGAGGGAAGACTGTTTCTCTCATGGCCAGTTCTACGTTGCCTGTTCAAGAGTTAGCACTCCTGACAGTCTGGTTATTCTTCAGCCAGAAGGAAAAACTAAAAACATTGTGTACAAAGAAGTTCTTTAATGATCCGATGATTAGTTCTTCATTACAAGTTGATAAATTGAAGAAAAATCTGAAATGTTTTCATATTCAACACAACTTCATATAACAAAAATGTTTAATGTTTATTTTAAATAAAATACATAAGAGGTTTTAATTATTTATTTATAAGAAACCTACTTTAACTGAACTTTATTAATTAAATAAGATTTTAATTACGTACAACGTGAAACTCCGTAGCGAAGCACAGGTATTTTGCTAGTACATGTATAAAATAATATATCGTTCGTGGCAGGTAAGCATATCTCAGTTATGTAATGTTTACGTTTCCATTTTATTATTATGACTACAGCAATAAAAAGGCAGGGAAGACACACACACACACACACACACACAAAATTCGCGTTATTTCTGGCCTCACTCATGTTTATTTTCTTACATTTGCACGCTTTTTAAATGGAAAGTGCCAAAACCCACACCAACATAACGCGTGCAAGCCGAAAAAATGGACATCAATTTGCTTCCTGTGGATCGCTGGGCAGTGTAACTGCACGTGTTTACAGAGGAACGATTCATAGACAGACTTTTCGTCTTTTAGGGAATGAACCCTCTGCAAGATGCTGAGGGTCCATGAGTGACTTCGGAGCGCTCATTCTTTTTCGCGTGTTTGTTCTGTGAAACATACACTGTAGATTCGCAGCTTTACTCTAAGCAACGCTCAATAGGAAATGTTGAAAATTTTTGTCCACGGTGTACCCTCATTCACACTAAACCTGCTCTGATGTTTTAATTACGGACATCATAATATTAAAACTTTGGAAACTTGAGCACTACTTAATGGAGATCAATCATTAACTTATACAAGCCATTAATTTTATGCATATTTTTTATATATATGCATACAACATTATTGGCAACAAAGAAGTAGTTTTTGTTAAAATTCCTTCCCGGGATATTTGGCCGTAGTCCAATGTTTTCTACAAAACCAGACGTTTCGGCAATGCCATCGACTTCCATAATCAGTGAAAATCGAGTGCGATAACGTGAGGTGGTATACGTTAGTGACCACAGTACTGTGGTTAAGGCTGAAGCAGTAAGTAGAAAGAAGTAGTTTCTATGGTAATATTTCATTTCGAAAATGATTTTAAATATAAATCTTAGAATATGGAAGTCATGTATGGTTCTCCATACCGATATTTTTTCAATTGACAATAAAATTAAGTATCATTATTATTTTTTTAATGTTTATCGTAAACAAAAAAATTTCTGTTGCAATTTGTCACTGTCTGTACTGCTGCTTCCTTATATCAATCGAATATTTAATTTAATAAAACGATATAATGCTTATGGTTCGACTTTTCTTTGATTAAATTTTATAAGCAGGGATGAAATATATATTTTTTCTACTGAATTTTGAATTATGACCGCTAACAACACGACCCTCTAGAAGGGATCAGAAGACGCGCTACTGATGCTCACTGCTTACAGCTGATGTTTTTTGGAGCATCAGCTGAGCGTCCGAGTTGTTTGTTATTGTGCAAGGGTTGTAATATTTTTGTTAAATATTATTGTTGTGATTTTTAAGTATTTGTACTGGAAATCAATGCGATTCTAGAAATAAAATTTGTAATTATATAAACTTTGTGTAGTATGTGTATGTGATTCTGTGTTTAAAACACAACAATCAGTAACAACAAATTTCAAGCTTGTTTATATCATTTGCATTACAGTGTCAAAAACCTGTAGGTACCCAATTTCAGGACTTAAAAGTACATCATTGGGTTGTTTCATGTTTTCAACCTTTTAGGGGTGGTTTTCAACCCTTTCAAGTCCAACCCTTGCATCGCATGTATCCCCTGACATAAAAATCATAATCAGCACTCCCCAAAAACCTATAGGTACTCTCTTTCGAGGCTTTGATCGGCATTCTTGCGAAGTTTAATACTTACACCAACTGATTATAGTCTGGTTCAACCCTTTAAAAAGTACCCTGTGTCAAATATAATTTTCGATGTCAAAATCGTTATCAGCCCCCCAAAAACCTATAAGTACCTAATTTCACGGCTTCAAAATGCATCCTCACGTCGTTTCATATTTTCAACCCTTTAGGGGTTGTTTTCATCCCTTTGGGGTGAGAGCGGGCCAAAATTTTTCCTTAACTTTGTTCTAGAACCTTTTAGGAAGCGATAGCAAAAGGAATCAAAAATTACAAGGACAATGACTCAAAATCGGCAGATAGGCCCTTTGTCATGCCTCACGTAATAGACTGTGTATTTCAATGAATTTTCAATACATTTATTCCAGAACCATTCTCAATACTTTTCGGACAAACCCTGCATTTGGGAATATTACTGGTAGTGGAAGCTGAAAGGAAGAGGTACCTTTACACAACTGCACGCTATCTGAAGTATGTCATTTGGAAAAATAAACGTTTAAGAGTAAATGAAAAAGTATAAATTGATTACCAGGCTGTACACAAGTGAAGCAAGCGAGAAGCATGCAAGATGAAAGTTTTGAGAGCAATAACAAATAAACGTCAAAGGACCAACTGAGAAGTGAAAGAATAAGGAAAGATTTGAAAACAGCAAATATCACATTGGATTAGGGACAATAAAAAGTAATGGGATGATCATGCTGCACAACAGATACCAAGAGATAAATTTCCAGTTGGTGAAGGAATTCAGGTCAAATAATAAATAGGTGGAATGACAATGATAAGGCAGATTACTGAAAAGGAATATGCAGCATACCTACACCAGTTGAAGTTGAAGCTTCTACCGCTGGGTAATCAAGTGATCATCGATTTCCTTTCATGTTCACTTTTTTTCATTCCTTCCAAATGATTTCCAGCTGGCCAATGTGTTCTGATGTATTGTATTCAATCACACCCACATATATCTGGATCACTTTCAATTCTCGCGCTAAAAAAAGCAATCAAAAAACCTAGTTTTCGATTCATCCCATTTAACGATATTTGGTTTCAAAACTCTATATGAGGCATATCTGGAAAATAAAATTACAACAGCTAGTGCAAATTCAAATGAATTTTTTTACACTGGCAGCAGTCTGATAGAGTTTGCATGATGTTACATAATTTGTCAGACTTCACCTGTACCTTGCTGCTGCACCATTGCATGTGTACTGTGTTTTAAAATTGCCAATCCTAGTCCTTTGCATAAGTGGAACTGCAGTTGAAATTCATTGCTAATTTGCTTTGGCAAAGTTACAAGTAGACAAAATGCGACAAAGCAGTCAGTATTGTGAAATTACAAGGGTTTTCAAGATGAATAAATTTAATTTAAATTAAATTAAAATCTATTTAAATTAAATTGTTTTGTCAGTTAAAATCCATGTGTGCGTGTGCGCACGTGTGGGTGTGTGTGTACTTGTGTAGTGTGTATGTGCAGGTGTGCGTGTGTATAAGCATGTGTGTGTGTATGTGCTCGAGCATACGTGTGTGTGTGTGTGTGTGTGTGTGTGTGTGTGTGTGTGTGTGTGTGTGTGTGTGTGTGTGTGTGTGTGTGTGTGTGTGTGTGTGTGTGTGTGTGTGTGTGTGTGTGTGTGTGTGACCATAGATTATTGTATTGTCATCCAAGACCAACGTCTGTGCAAAGTTTCAGAATTTTTTATCGACAATAAGTGTCTGAAATAGAGCTTGTAAGATTTGATTACAGACAGACGTGACAGTGAGTTAAAGAAAAGTGTGTAAAAAGGAGTTGGAGGCCACACATTGTCACTCAAATAAAAAAAATTGTACTGTGAGAAGGTTAGCAATCAATGAAATCAATCCATGAACAGTGCCAAGAAATGACTGACTGTTCTTTATAAAACAGCTACTGAAAGATAAGCCTCTAAAAAACTGTATATGCAGTGTCAGAAATGGTGACCGATGATAACAAGAAAAATTGAGTGCTGTGATATAAACAATTCTTCAGATGTTGCTAGTCTCCATGTCACAACTTTCTGGGCTGCATGATGAGAGAAGAAATACACTACAGATGTCCCACAGATACCTGGAAATAAGCAACAATCTGTATGACACTACACACTTTCACAGTCTGCAAAAATACTAGGATTGTTCAATAAAAACACGTTTGACCTGCACAGCCTGACTTCGTCGCCATGGCAATGGAATTCATTTTTTATAGTCTGTTTAAGTACTCATAACATGTCTGCCAAAAATATTTGCAGTTTGCACTTTTCTAAACATTGTGATTGCGTTGAAAAACGGCATCTATGATAGAAAATCCATCCAATGATAATCTGTGCACCATTATTCAGTTTGCGGCCACTGAGGGCCATCAGCCAATGGAAATTTATATGAGAATGAAAGCCATATATGGTGACTATAGTTATTCTCATACGGCAGTGGTTGACTGGTGCAATAGATTTCGACAAGGAAGAGAATCCACTAAAGATTTGGCCCGTCCCAGACCTCAACATGTTGCAGCATCAGATAAAAATCTGAGACAGCTGGAAATTGCTTTACACGCAAATAGGCGCAGCAAAGTTAAGAGAACTTTCTCAAATGTTGAACATCAGCGTGGGAACTGTTCATTCCATCATTCATAGCCTTGGCTATCACAAAATTGCTGCTCAGTGGATTCCACGACTGCTTACTGATGAGCAGAAAAATTTGCATTCGGCCTTATCATTACAGCATTTGATGCGCTATCAACAAGATAATGCCTTCCTACACTAAATTGTTGCTGGTGATGAGTCTTGGTGTTATCACTATGAACCAGAATCCAAATGTCAGAGTATGCAGTGAATGCACGCACAGTCTCTGAAGGCAAAAAAATGTTGGTCCCAACCTTCGGCAGGAAAAGTAATGGTGACCATATTTTTTTATTATCAGGGTGTGCTGCTCTTAGATTTTAAAGAACCTGGTGTTAACATCAATGCTGACCGATATGCAGACACCTTAAAACGCTTACAGAACAGCATCAAGAATAAACGTCCCGGAAAGCTCACAAATCGTGTCATTCTTCTGCATGATAATGTTCGACCCCATGTAGCCCAGATGATTCAAGATCTGCTTGGTCATATGAAGTGGGAAGTCTTACAACATTCACCTTACAGTCCCGACTTGTCCCCCAGCGATTATCATGTTTTTGGCCCATTAAAAAAAAACTAAAAGGATGGCAGTTCAAATCGGACGCTGAGGTAGAGTTTCCTGTTAACGAACGGTTCCGCAAACAGCTGCAAGAATTTTACCAGCAGGGAATCTACAGATTAGTGCAACAGTGAGACTCATGCCTTAACGTTAATGGAGACTTCTTTTAAAATTGTTGGATAAAAAAATGCTTTACAGCCTCTAAACGTGTTTCTATTGAACAATCCTTGTATTTCAAAAAAATCACAAGTCGAGACAATCATCTTACAGGACAGACACCTTAAACTCCAGTCACACAAAACAAACAGTGGAATAACATTATGACAAGTCTTCCTACTGCAAGTATCACAAGACTTATGGCAGATCATCATGTGGGAAGTTTTGACTAGGGATGAGCATCGATGGCCGATGTTCCAAAAACATCGATGGTTAACGTTCGATGTTTTTACCATCGATGGTTCAGTTGCGATGTTTTCATAGTATCGATGGTTTCGTTTCGATGTTTTCCTTTGAACAATTTTTTTTAATTTGTAATGAAGACTTTTTTAAGTTGATTGTTAAATTTAGTTTATTTTAAATCAACAAATTTTTATTTTAGATATTAATGGCTACGTAGTTTGCTCACTAACCTAGGTAAACAATAAGTACCATGTATATGAGCTACGTAGTAGCGTAGTGATATAATAATATGGTAAAACTAAACAAAACCATTTATAGGAGACCGTTACATAGGTTTCAACAGTTTCAAAGTTAGCTTTAGCTTACATACGTACGAAAAAATGGTTTACCCTTTACGTTAGTCGTATTTGGTTTTCATTCAGATTTAGTTTTAGATTTTTTAGTTATTTTTCATACTGGGTATAGCGTTTTTCTCTTTTAATTGTGATAGTGTTAGAACATATCATCGGCATCATTCATAATTATCTACCCGTTAATTATGCCACCCAAAAGATATATTGCAACGTTACAGGTATTTTAAAAATGAATTACACTTCTTTCCATGTACCGGTACCTTATTTGTATTATTTTTTATCTCATATTCTGTTCTTTATAGAGGTGGGCTAAACTAGTATTCGAAAGTTACAGGTACCAATGTAACCGTTCCAAAAAAATAACAGGTACGAATTACGAATACCTGTTATTTTATATACTTATTAATACATATACCTGTATAATTTGTTATAATAAATAAATTGAAAGTAAAAGTATTAACAATGTTACTTTACACTGTGATTGTATTAAGCTTTTACTGTTTAAAAAGAAAATAAGAGAATTTATAGGCCTATCTCTCTTTAGGAATATTAATTTAAACGTTTACTAGGAGTAAACAAACCTGACATAGATTTAAAGACGTTTCTGTTTCTGTTAAAGTAGGTGGTTTTATGTTTTTGTTCAAAACACTTTATAATCATTACAATAATAAATAATAACGAACAGATTTAGTTAATTATGAATGTGAGTTAAATTATTTTAACGTCACCTCGCCTTTACCTAACCTGTTCTCAACGAGTTCGTCAACGGCCCTGGAAATTGATACGGGGAAGTTAGATGTATTTAAATTGTTTTCTCGGGTACAGTGTTGAGGTTTCCACATTCCACCTGTCAAAATGTGGTGGTGACCCAAGGGCTATTAGTTTTTCAGAATCTTCTGATACGGTAAGTGAGTAAAGTATCGGGGTATATTATTCTTCTCTTTAATTATTTTTATTTATTATTCATCCCCAATAATTTTTTGTACTATTACAAGCATGTAAAAAGCATAGATTTTTATTTGAATTTCAAACTTGGCATAAAAACATCGCCGTTTTTAGTCTTAAAACATTGTTTTCATACCGATTTTTTTTTAACATCAATGTACTCTTCACGATGTTAACATCAATGGTTTTCTCGCGATGCTCATCCCTAGTTTTGACCCATCCGTCGCACAGCCCAGACATCACATCAAGTGACTTCTATGATAAAGGGATCAATAAACTTACTCCCAGGCTCACCAAATGCATTGAGCTTCATAGTAATTATACACAAAAATTATAAAAGTATGTTCCTAAAACATTAACAAGTCAATCACAAAATAAAATGTTCCACCAAAATAAAATTTCGGTATGGAGAACCATACATGACATCCATATTCTAAGATTTATATTTAAAATCATTTTCGAAATGAAATATAACCATAGAAACTACTTCTTTCTACTTACTGCTTCAGCCTTAACCACTGTACTGTGGTCACTAACGTATACCACCTCACGTTATCGCACTCGATTTTCACTGATGATGGAAGTCGATGGCATTGCCGAAACGTCTGGTTTTGTAGAAAACATTGGACTACGGCCAAATATCCCGGGAAGGAATTTTAACAAAAACTACTTCTTTGTTGCCGATAACGTTGTACACATATATATAAAAAATATGCATAAAATTAATGGCTTGTACAAGTTAATGATTGATCTCCATTAAGTAGTGCTCAAGTTTCCAAAGTTTTAATATTATGATGTCCGTAATTAAAACATCAGAGCAGGTTTAGTGTGAATGAGGGTACACCATGGACAAAAATTTTCAAGATTTCCTATTGAGCATTGCTTAGAGTAAAGCTGCGAATCTACAGTGTATGTTTCACAGAACAAACACGCGAAAAAGAAGGAGCGCTCCGAAGTCACTCATGGACCCTCAGCATCTTGCAAAGGGTTCATTCCCTAAAGACGAAAAGTCTGTCTATGAATCGTTCCTCTGTAAACACGTGCAGTTACACTGCCCAGCGATCCACAGGAAGCAAATTGATGACCATTTTTTCGGCTTGCATGCGTTATGTTGGTGTGGGTTTCGGCACTTTCCATTTAACAAGCGTGCAAATGTAATAAAATAAACATGAGTGAGGCCAGAAATAACGCGAATTTTGTGTGTGTGTGTGTGTGTGTCTTCCCTGCCTTTTTATTTCTGTAGTCATAATACTAAAATGGAAACGTAAACATTACATAACTGAGATATGCTTACCTGCCACGATCGATATATTATTTTATACATGTATATTAACTCATACATAATTTACATTAAAATGAAAAAATTATAATTTTATTGCCTGGCAACAAAATTATTTTATTTTTAACAATTACCATTGTTTGAAAAAGTTTAAATGAATTTTCAAGTACTTTACTGTTTTTAAAACGTAAAAGGTTGCAGGTAAACTACCCCTTCCCCTTAACCGATCGTCACCAAAATCGAAAGTCCTTGAGATCTCTACAATTCAGGGACGTATGCAAAAATTATTTGATTCTGTTTGAATTTGCGGCTGTTATCGTTTGCCATAGAAAATACCCTTGATAAAAAAACGTTGCAGGTAAACTACCCCTTCCCCTTAACCGATCTTCACCAAAAATAATAGGTCTTGAGAACTCTACAATTTAGGGCTGTATGCAAATAATCTTTTGATTCTGTTTGAATTTGCGGCTGTTATCGTTTGCCATAGAAAATACCCTTGTTAAAACATAAAACGTTGCAGGTAAACTACCCCTTTCCCTTAACCGATCTTCACCAAAAACAATAGGTCTTGAGAACTCTACAATTTAGGGTTGTATGCAAAACATTATTTGATTCTGTTTGAATTTGCGGCTGTTATCGTTTGCCAAAAAAAAAAATTCCCTTGAAAAAACCGTTGCAGGTAAACTACCCTTCCCTCAACCGATCTTCACCAAAAACAATAGGTCGTGAGTACTCTACAAATCAGGGCTGTATGCAAAAAATTATTTGATTCTGTTTGAATTTGCGGCTGTTATCGTTTGCCTAGAAAAAAATCTACAGAAGACACACATACAGACTGATAGATAGACATACAGACACACATAGACACTTTTCGGAAAACGACTTTTTTTCATGTTTTGAGTGTAGTACAATCAGAATCTGCAATAATCTCGAACACGATTTTTTTTGCCATCACCATACTTCCATTTCCTTAAGGAATATGGAAGTAAAAAAAGACACTAGAAATTTCTTTTGGAGCTTTGTATTTTTACTTTCCAAATAATCTTCATATTTCATGTCATCATATGTACACTATGTAATCAAGATACAGTGATACGGGCAAATAAAGACACTGGTACTGAATGTGAAAAGTCGTTATATTTTACTCGTAATGAAAAATACTATTATCATCACTAATACCATTATAAATACTATTACATATACAAAACATTCTTAACAATTTGCAGTCACCATGTACTGTAGGTTTTTATTACAATTATTATTAATATTATCATAACTATGAATAACATTTCCATTCAAACCACAAAATACACGTTCTCACCCTGAGTTAAACATTTTTTTAATACTTTTTTCCTCATTTCTCACTATAAACATATAATTTTTTATCTTACAACATTATATAGAATACATGCATTTATTAATTAATTTTATAAAGCACCATACATAATAAAACTACAAATGCATCATAACAATGTCATAATTGAAATCATAGTATAAATAAAGTTATATTGAAAAACGAACAAATAAGCATGCACAATAATACTATTTACAAAATACATACATAACATATTGCCATCATCATGATAGGAGAAGAGACTGCTCTCTAGTTCATTAATACTTATTAAGAGTGTGTAACAGGTTTTGTGTTTTATATTCACATTGGGACACTTAAACATGTCATTTATGTACATTCTGTTTACTAACAATACTATATGGAAGACATACTGATTATTTCAAGCTGTTATTTAAATTTGCACAACTGTTAAAAACCTGTTAAAATCCTTCAACAGCAGAATTTTAACAGCTGTTTTTTCTTCTTGTACTACCACACAATTTTGTATTAAACAAGTATCGTTTCTCAGATTCAACTACATAAATTGTACTATAGTTAAACAATGATATATATTCTTACTATCCATAATGTTTATAATGAAGAAGGTTCTTAACATATTTAACTTTTGTTTAGTTCCTTCATTATGACATTTTTATATACAAAACTACGAAAATTAGGTTTATGATAACGTTTATATTAGTACAACAGTATCTTCTTAATCTTAATATTATTACATAAATAATACAATAAACAATTTTAAAGTAACAAAAATATTTCCACATATCAATCTTCATATTTTTGTATATTTGCTACAACCTAGTTAATCATAAAAAAAAAAATAATAATAATAATACAATTTCAAAGGCACTAATACATACAATAAATGTATTATCAATACTAATCAGTATCAATATATCAATACCACTGTATCCAATTACTGTATCTGCTATAGTTCAATTATATTCACATTCTTAATACATAACTTGCACATTAGCGTAATGGAGTATGCACGAATTTATACAGATTTCCACTAGATTTCTCCAGTCGTTTAATCAAGCATAATAACTTTTTACCAAATGCTTTTCATTCGAATTTAAAACAACAATTTTTCATTTTTCTGATAATCCCAAATGGTATTTAGATTTCATTAAGACAAAATTCAAATTGTTAACATGCTCTAACAATCAATTACTCACAGATTGAATGCAGCACATGATTACTGAGGATTCCACAGCTCAGCCCAGTTTAGGGTTTTTCCATAATTACTATACCCACATTTTTGAATACTGAAGAAGAGAAGAAGAAAATTGGCAACGATGTTCAATGTTAAATGATCAAATGTGTGAGTATTGTCTTCACATTTTCAAACACTGCTACTTTTTCACCAAGTGATAACAAGTGAAGATTAAGACAAACATTAGAATTAAACAGCTGAACCACATGAAATTTTTCTGCACTGCTCTATATCAAGGCCACAAGAACAATGCAATAAAATTCCATAAACATGGTTCAATTATTTTTTCCTGACACCAGTGAATCTGAAACCATACCACACTGCTCTACATCAAGGCGCTAAGAACAATGTGACATAATGTCAAATCACATGGTTTTTTCTTGTATGTGCGCACAAAATGGAAGCTGAAACTCAATCACGCTGCTCCATATCAAGGCAGTAAGAACAATGTGGTTCAGTTTCAACATGTTTTGCACAATGAAACCCAAGTGGAAGACGTAGGAAAAAGCTACAAAACTTAAATCATGAATGAACTGCACATCTTACGAGACACGCCAACCTACAATACACAAAAAAGGTATATACATAAATATCTCTCTACGTGGTAGAGAAATGTGTATATAAATATAAGCAACAGACAATGTTGGCCGTTTTTTGGAAACAAAACCAATCAACAAAATGTATGCCATCTACTTATAACGCTGCAAACCAGAAATTTTTACAGACGTTCTCTTGAAATAGGTATTTCAAAAGCATCAGCAATATTATTTTGCCAAACATTATGCCACTGACTTGTTATAATATTATTATATACACATACGTAGTGGTATGTGTATATAATAACATCAGCAATATGTTTATCTAAATTCAAAATGATAACATTTTGTGAACTAATCACAACCAGTGCTGAAGAATCCTGACTTTCTTATTTGTACAATTACAGAATGTACTTTCTGCCATAAGTGTTGTTTCAGAAATTATATGATGAGTCACCTGAAGTTGTGCAACACTGCTCCATATCAAGGCACTAAGAACAGTGTTACTTAACATCAGTGTGAATATCATACACACTCTTCTGAAATTCATCTCCAATCAATCATAACAAATACCACTGTTTCACATAGAAAATTTTGTGTTTTTAAATCAAACAATCAAATCTAGTTTGTATGTAACATAAAAAAGAAGATTAGGCAGTGATTACCTACTGACTTACCTACCTAACATTAGTATACGCTAAACTACTGCACAATAATGAGAACTTGTTTATGCTGCTTGCTAAGATACCAGAAAATGAAAAATGTAATGTTTTAAACTTCAATGAGTTGTATTTGAAAATACTGAAAAATGGATTCAAAAAACTGTTTGACTTGTCTGAAGCCATATGACACTGCACTACATCAAGGCTCTAAGCACAATGTCATGTAATTCCAGTACAAAGCTCAGCACACATTTTCTGAAACCATAATTTTTCAATTTGTGTGAAACTTTTATCATTTTCAAACTGCTGTAACTCTACACAAGTCTTCTGATTCAGAAAACAATGTTGCGGAGTTGCTTGAAATGACGTGACACTGCTCTATATCAAGGCACTAAGAACAATGTCGTGTAATTCCAACACAAATCCCCAACACTTTTTTCTGTAATGATAGCAAATAGCTAATTTTTCTTATTTACAACCCCTAACATTTTATAATTTACTTAATTACGTTTGACTTTTTTGATGGCAAAGAATATAAACAAGAGTTTTGACTATGAAACATAAATGCAATTCAGCTTAAATAATGACACCATTCTATATCAAGGCTTTAAGAACAATGTTGCAAAATTTTTAATGAACCTCTCAGAACGTTTTTATAAATTATAATGCTATTTTCCAAAGAAATTATTGTTCTAATTTATGTAAACACTTTTACTACATCTGTTTGTAAGGAATGTGTGTGTGTGTACGTGTAATTTGCCTCATAAAATATCAAACTATTCTCTATCCATTACCTGAAAACAAGGAAGTACACAAATGTCAGGTACTTTTTTCTGAAATTAAAAAATAACATTTCATGGTAGAGTATTTGTAACATTTTTATTCATTATTTAAAAAAATGCAAAATTCAAAATATTTTTGAAACGTTAACATTAAAAAACATTAACAAAATTTTGTTGTTTCAGGAGTAATGCGAGTCACCTGCAGTGACACAACACTGCTCTACATCAAGGCTCTAAGAACAATGTCATGTGACCTCAGTGTGAATCTCAAATTACTCTTCTGAATTAAATTCCTGGGACATTATTTTTCAGAAATTCAGTGATAATATGTCTCACTATGTTTAGGAATTGTCTCACAGTTAAAAAGGAAATGTTTTTGTTTCTGGAGAAATTGTCAGTCACACCTGAAGTGACACAACACTGCTCTACATCAAGGCTTTAAGAACAGTGTCATGTAACTTCAGAGCAAACTTCAAATATTTTCTTCTAAAATGTCATTACTGGCATGTTTTTTTTTCCAAATTAGTCAACATTTCTTTATATTTCTGGCTATAAACAAGAAATGCTTTATTTTAGGAGGAGTTACATCAGTCACCTGAAGTGACACAACACTGCCCTATATCAAGGCTCTAAGAACAGTGTCATGTAACGCCAGAGTGAACTTTCAAACACCTCCTTCCAGAATTTCGTTGCCATTTGAATGTGGCAAATTACAAATCACTTATACAGTACACTATAATTCTTTTAACACTATAAATCATTACAACTATGTTTTAAATATGGACAAATTTGAATCAGCCAAAAGATCAGAACCAGCTGTTTATTTAATATCTGTTTCCAGTGGTTAACTGAATAATATTCATAAATGAATTTTCAAATGTTTATATTACCTCAAGTTTATATAGAATGTGCCATACTCTATGAATACAAATCTTTGACTCACAGCTTATCTAATCTATTTTACAAATACGAATAATAGCATTTCCCTAAATTATAGCACAATTATTACTTATAATTAATACTTATTATAATACTTCGTACCTTTTTAATTACAAATGCTTTTTTTAATTTGTTGTATAAAAATATAATTCTCTAACAATATCTATTAAGCTACACAAATATTTTTAAATAACAACATGCCATGTTCTATTAGTTATACAAAATTATGTACTTGGCATTGAAATTTTTAAATCTTTTTTTTTTACTATCACAGTCCAATTCTCGTTTCAATATAAAATTCATACTTTTTGCCATTTTAATCCTGTTAATAAATTTTTAAAACGCTGCAATGTGGAATTAAAAAATAGTGTGTACTTTTGAAACAAAACAAACATATCCTTTTATATTTACCAAATTGTAAACTGATTTTCTAACTGGATTCTTCACATTCACTCAAATTAGAAACATCTATCAAAACTCTATTGTATTAAGAGAATAGTTTGAAGTTCATCAAAATGTTGAGTTTCTATTTAATAAAATCATGTCACCTTCAACAACTTAATGTTATCAACCAATATTCAATTCAGTTACCTCTTTAATCAATAAACTTGATCAAATGATATATTCCATACCACAACATACAAAAATATATATAATTCTGCTTCAGCCATGTAGTTCTTCAATAATTTGCATTTTGTCTTTGTAATTTTCTTTCCCATTATTGCTGTTATTTTTGTTACATTCAACACAAATCCCCAATTCACATACAACCAAACAAAATACAGTTTTCAATACACTGTATACTTTCAGTATATACACAACTGAACCGAGCAACTCTGATGTCAGAGATGTTTATACATAAATGTACATTCTGCTGGAAACAAAAATCCAGCACTGACATAGCAACATTCACAAAGTTATATATACATACCACTGCAAATCATTTTGTAAACATACACACATACATACACATAGTTATTTTACCAGCATACATGCCTATAAATTGTTAACAATGTAAACATATTTTATATCCTTAATGTTATTTACTCATGTTATTTATGTTGATAAAATTACCGTGCTGGCAGTGTATTACGATACAATTAATTAACAAATTTATACAAGTTTGTTATCACATTCAAACAAACACAGCCCTTCTCCCAAATATTTTTTTGTAAACAATCCGCCACCATATAACAACATTTTTTCAATCACATTTTTCAAATTATCCATCATGCAGTTTCCTTTTAATAAATAACATTACATGATCACAAACAATTACATCACTATTAAGTACAATTTCATCATTTACAATCGATTAAGATTCCTGTTTATTACTTTTCTGTACATTTACAACTCCTCCTTTCTACCGCCTTGATGTCTTTTTACAAAATCGATAAGAGCGGACGGTGTTCTTGAGCCACTGTAATCTGCAACAAATACGCCACTGCGGAAGTACTTGATAGTCGGCAACGCTTGGATCTGTAACTTGTCAGCAAGATCCTGAGCTTCTGTAATGTCGCAGGCTCCAAGTGCTCCATACTCAGTTGGCATGGTTCCTGCAGCTTCGGCGAATATTGGTTTTATATCTCTGCAGTGTTTACACCCTGCAATCATTGAGAAAATACCTCATGATATCTGTAGTTGTTATAACAAACTACATTTTAAGAAAGAGCTAATATGATGTATGTGGTACACAACTGCTGATACAGGTGCTGAAAATTTGCTCGGTAAGGACATAATGATGTCATTATACAAAGGAACATTGATATAATTTAAACAGCGACAAAGAATTGTTTTATATTTACAGTCTTGTATTGTACTATAATAGCAAATTGTACTGCTTTTGATAACAGTAAACACAAGCAAACTATTAAACAATGTCAATATGTTAGGTTCATTTCAGTTTTGACATTCGTAACATTACTACCTGTCATAAAATTGCAAAGGGTTTCATAGCCCAAGTCATCCTGGCCAACTTGGATTGATGGCCATGGTCTGTAATTAAAATTGGTGTTGTACCTTGTAGCTTGCTTTTTTCTATCTTCAGACTGGGGGACAGATGGAAAAATTATCTGAATATTGATAACAAGGTTTGATTCAAACACTGAAGGCAACTAACACAATTGAGATACACCAATATTTATTTTGAACGGTTGAGATATTTCTCCAATGAATTTTATTTTTGAGACTGTGTCGGTAAGGGTTTCACGGATTAGATTTGGCAATTTATATTTGCAAAGGGTTCATTCCCTAAAGACGAAAAGTCTGTCTATGAATCGTTCCTCTGTAAACACGTGCAGTTACACTGCCGAGCGATCCACAGGAAGCAAATAGATGTCCAACGGCATTTTCCATTTAAAAAGCGTGCAAATGTAAGAAAATAAACATGAGTGAGGCCAGAAATGACGTGAAGTGTGTGTGTGTGTGTGTGTGTGTGTGTGTGTGTGTGTGTGTGTGTGTGTGTGTGTGTGTGTGTGTGTGTGTGTGTGTGTGTGTGTGTGTGTGTGTGTGTGTGTGTGTGTGTGTGTGTGTGTGTTCCCTGCCTTTTTATTGCTGTAGTCATAATAATAAAATGGAAACGTAAACATTACATAACTGAGATATGCTTACCTGCCACGAACGATATATTATTTTATACATGTATACTAACTCATACATAATTTACATTATAATGAAAAAATTATAATTTTATTGCCTGGCCACAAAATTATTTTATTTTTAACAATTACCATTGTTTCAAAAAGTTTAAATGAATTTTCAAGTACTTTACTGTTGTTAAAACGTAAAAGGTTGCTGTTAAACTACCCCTTCCCCTTAACCGATCTTCACCAAAATCGAAAGTCCTTGAGATCTCTACAATTCAGGGACGTATGCAAAAAATTATTTGATTCTGTTTGAATTTGCGGCTGTTATCGTTTGCCATAGAAAATACCCTTGATAAAAAAACGTTGCAGGTAAACTACCCCTTCCCCTTAACCGATCGTCACCAAAAACAATAGGTCTTGAGTACTCTACAAATCAGGGCTGTATGCCAAAAATTATTTGATTCTGTTTGAATCTGCGGCTGTTATCGTTTGCCATAGAAAATACCCTAGATAAAAAAACGTTGCAGGTAAACTACCCCTTCCCCTTAACCGATCGTCACCAAAAACAAAACGTCTTGAGAACTCTAGAATTTAGGGTTGTATGCAAATAATTTTTTGATTCTGTTTAAATTTTCGGCTGTTATCGTTTGCCATAGAAAATACCCTTGTTAAAATATAAAACATTGCTGGTAAACTACCCCTTTCCCTTAACCGATCTTCACCAAAAACAATAGGTCTTGAGAACTCTACAATTCAGGGCTGTATGCAAAACATTATTTGATTCTGTTTGAATTTGCGGCAGTTATCGTTTGCCATAGAAAAATATCGGTATGGAGAACCATACATGACTTCCATATTCTAAGATTTATATTTAAAATCATTTTCAGCCAAACAGCCAGGCTGTGTCTTACCTGCCTTTTTATTGCTGTATTAAATGAAAAATATTATATAATAGATATTTACCATATATCCGTCGTGCGACTTCGTTTTTCTCGTCTTATTTTGACGCGTTTCGGCAACGAATTGCCATCTTCAGAATCTTAATCACTCATATGAGATCGTTAAAAAATTAAAACCCTAAAATCATTACGGTAAAAGTGCACTTTTACGATATTGGAAACTCACAGAAGCGAACATGAAAGTTTATGTTTCTCGAGTGGACTATATCGATCGACTGCTTTCGCGTGGACAATATCGATCAACTGATTCACTGTTTATATAGCCACTGATAAACCTGTTTTGCTTATTATAGCCCATATGTACTGTGACATTTCATTTACTGGCGCCCGTGTGCAAGTATTGCCGTGTCGTACAACATGTTATGTGAAAATGTAAGTTTATCATTCAAGACATAATCACTGTTGATTTTGACGGCTTTATATATTTCGTATTCCTCAAGCGCGTCCATGTATTTTCCTTTCCTGCAGCAATGCAAAGGCTGGAAATTTGTCTCAAAATCACTGTAGTTATGATTACATAGTATCAGGTGCCTGGCAAAATTAGATGTTGTTTTATGTAATTCCCTTCTGGGAAGATGTTCGTTATATCTTTCTTCAAATGGTCTGCCTGTTTGGCCTATGTAGAACATGTCGCATGAGCTGCAATTCATCTTGTATACGCCGGTTCTTTTTCTTTCTGGTATACTGTTTTTTCGGCTAAGAAGTCTCTGAATGTTGTTATTTGTACGAAAGGTTACAATTACATGGTGTTTCTTGAGTTCGTTAACTAGAATATTTGGTAAAATGTTTGTGTAATCTGCAGATATGTATTTATTAACCGGAAGTGTGTTATCATTGTTCGACTTTTTTAATTTCTTCTCTTTGTGTTTACTTATTAATTTATCCACTAATGAACTTTTATATCCGTTAGCCGCTGCTATGTGCTTGATGGTATTAACCTCTTCAATGTAGTCTTTTTCGCTTAACGGTATAGTTAGCAATCTATGCACAAAACTATTGTAAGCTGCCATTTTATGCGAGGTGGGATGATATGAATCGGCATGAATCGTGACGTCCGTTGTTGTGGCCTTTCTATAGATTTTAAATTGAAGTTTTCCTTCGTTTTTTAAATGGTTAAATCTAAGAAATTTAATTGATTTTCTTCTTCTATTTCAGATGTGAATTTAATCTTATGGTGTATGCTGTTTATGTGACTATTTAAGTTTTGTATTTGTCTTTTTGTTCCATTAAATATCATAAACGTATCGTCAACGTATCTACAATAAAAAATGATTTTATTCTTGTATAATTTATTCGATATTATGTTCATATTCTCATAATAATTTAAATATATATCAGCTAATAGTCCTGACAGTGGCGAACCCATAGCCAGACCGTCATCTTGTGTAAAAAACCCGTTGTCAAATGTAAAGTAATTTTGTTCCAAGACGACTGTAAGTAGTTTTATAAGTTCATTGATTTTTTGCATGCTAAGTTGAGCTACTTCCTTTAAATTGTTATTTACAATTTCTATAGTTTCCCTCACGGGGATATTAGTGTACAAATTAGTTACGTCTAACGATACTAATTTATATTGTGGTAGTATTTCTATCTTTCTAAGTTTTTCAACAAACTCATAACTGTTCTTTATACTGTAATTATTTGCTATCCTGATATTATTCTTAATTAAAGTCACTAACAATTTAGCAGCTTTGTATCCGGGAGCTGTGGTGTAGTTTATTACTGGTCTGATTGGTGTACTTTCCTTGTGGATTTTAGGTAGTCCTGTGAATTTTGGTGCCGTGGCATTAATTGGTTTTAAATATCTGCGTGTTTTCTCATCTAACAAAAAATTACATTGATTAATGGTGTTATTCAAAGTTTTTACATAAGCCTTTGTGGGATCCCGGTCTATTTTCTTAATATTATTATTATTTATGAAATCAAATACCTTTTGAGTATACTCTCTTTTCTGCATGACCACCAATGTGTCACCCTTATCTGCCTTACTTATAATTGCATCATTTTTCTCAAGTTTACTTTTTATGGTTTTAAGATTCATGATATCCTGCTTATATTTACTTTTTAAAAAATTGTTTTGACTTTTACATTTATTACTATTAATTGCGTTATTGAGTTTGTTGTTGATAAAAACCCTTGCTTCATTCTGTGCAACGGAACCATTTAATCTTTTAATAGCAGCTTCAGCATTAACTACCTCATGGACAATTTCGTTTGTCGTATTAAATCTTGGTACATTATATTTCAGACCTTTATTAAGCACGTTTATTTCTTGGTTAGTGAACTCTATGTTGGTTGTATTCGTTACACGTTCATAGAACACATGTTTACAATCTATTGGTCTATTTTCTTTTTTATGCTGAGTAAGATATAGATTTCGTATTTTCTTATTATGGGTTAATACTTTATGATAAAAATAATTGGATATTAAAGCATTAATTTTGGTCATGATAACATCTATAACTGCAGGGTGAATTTCCTTTAACATTTCTAAATGCGCTTTATAAAGATCCGTATTTAACCTGTTTTTCTTTTTGTATAATTGTCTAATTTCTTGCGTTAACCACATTTTTTCTGCTATTTGTTTCGTCTTGAGTGCCGCCGGTGTTCTTGAATTAATATTTATGCGTGCAAATTTTGGTATGATATTCATTTTTATACACATTTTATTAAATTTAATGTTTTGTGCAACTTTTAGCATTTTGATTTTAACATTTTTGTATTTGTAGACAACACTTGCCTGACGGGCTTCAATATTATACATTTTAGGTTAGTTGTCTCCAAGTCGCTTATATTAATATAATAGATATTTACCATATATCCGTCGTGCGACTTCGTTTTTCTCGTCTTATTTTGACGCGTTTCGGCAACGAATTGCCATCTTCAGAATCTTAATCACTCATATGAGATCGTTAAAAAATTAAAACCCTAAAATCATTACGGTAAAAGTGCACTTTTACGATATTGGAAACTCACAGAAGCGAACATGAAAGTTTATGTTTCTCGAGTGGACTATATCGATCGACTGCTTTCGCGTGGACAATATCGATCAACTGATTCACTGTTTATATAGCCACTGATAAACCTGTTTTGCTTATTATAGCCCATATGTACTGTGACATTTCATTTACTGGCGCCCGTGTGCAAGTATTGCCGTGTCGTACAACATGTTATGTGAAAATGTAAGTTTATCATTCAAGACATAATCACTGTTGATTTTGACGGCTTTATATATTTCGTATTCCTCAAGCGCGTCCATGTATTTTCCTTTCCTGCAGCAATGCAAAGGCTGGAAATTTGTCTCAAAATCACTGTAGTTATGATTACATAGTATCAGGTGCCTGGCAAAATTAGATGTTGTTTTATGTAATTCCCTTCTGGGAAGATGTTCGTTATATCTTTCTTCAAATGGTCTGCCTGTTTGGCCTATGTAGAACATGTCGCATGAGCTGCAATTCATCTTGTATACGCCGGTTCTTTTTCTTTCTGGTATACTGTTTTTTCGGCTAAGAAGTCTCTGAATGTTGTTATTTGTACGAAAGGTTACAATTACATGGTGTTTCTTGAGTTCGTTAACTAGAATATTTGGTAAAATGTTTGTGTAATCTGCAGATATGTATTTATTAACCGGAAGTGTGTTATCATTGTTCGACTTTTTTAATTTCTTCTCTTTGTGTTTACTTATTAATTTATCCACTAATGAACTTTTATATCCGTTAGCCGCTGCTATGTGCTTGATGGTATTAACCTCTTCAATGTAGTCTTTTTCGCTTAACGGTATAGTTAGCAATCTATGCACAAAACTATTGTAAGCTGCCATTTTATGCGAGGTGGGATGATATGAATCGGCATGAATCGTGACGTCCGTTGTTGTGGCCTTTCTATAGATTTTAAATTGAAGTTTTCCTTCGTTTTTTAAAATGGTTAAATCTAAGAAATTTAATTGATTTTCTTCTTCTATTTCAGATGTGAATTTAATCTTATGGTGTATGCTGTTTATGTGACTATTTAAGTTTTGTATTTGTCTTTTTGTTCCATTAAATATCATAAACGTATCGTCAACGTATCTACAATAAAAAATGATTTTATTCTTGTATAATTTATTCGATATTATGTTCATATTCTCATAATAATTTAAATATATATCAGCTAATACGACAAACGAAATTGTCCATGAGGTAGTTAATGCTGAAGCTGCTATTAAAAGATTAAATGGTTCCGTTGCACAGAATGAAGCAAGGGTTTTTATCAACAACAAACTCAATAACGCAATTAATAGTAATAAATGTAAAAGTCAAAACAATTTTTTAAAAAGTAAATATAAGCAGGATATCATGAATCTTAAAACCATAAAAAGTAAACTTGAGAAAAATGATGCAATTATAAGTAAGGCAGATAAGGGTGACACATTGGTGGTCATGCAGAAAAGAGAGTATACTCAAAAGGTATTTGATTTCATAAATAATAATAATATTAAGAAAATAGACCGGGATCCCACAAAGGCTTATGTAAAAACTTTGAATAACACCATTAATCAATGTAATTTTTTGTTAGATGAGAAAACACGCAGATATTTAAAACCAATTAATGCCACGGCACCAAAATTCACAGGACTACCTAAAATCCACAAGGAAAGTACACCAATCAGACCAGTAATAAACTACACCACAGCTCCCGGATACAAAGCTGCTAAATTGTTAGTGACTTTAATTAAGAATAATATCAGGATAGCAAATAATTACAGTATAAAGAACAGTTATGAGTTTGTTGAAAAACTTAGAAAGATAGAAATACTACCACAATATAAATTAGTATCGTTAGACGTAACTAATTTGTACACTAATATCCCCGTGAGGGAAACTATAGAAATTGTAAATAACAATTTAAAGGAAGTAGCTCAACTTAGCATGCAAAAAATCAATGAACTTATAAAACTACTTACAGTCGTCTTGGAACAAAATTACTTTACATTTGACAACGGGTTTTTTACACAAGATGACGGTCTGGCTATGGGTTCGCCACTGTCAGGACTATTAGCTGATATATATTTAAATTATTATGAGAATATGAACATAATATCGAATAAATTATACAAGAATAAAATCATTTTTTATTGTAGATACGTTGACGATACGTTTATGATATTTAATGGAACAAAAAGACAAATACAAAACTTAAATAGTCACATAAACAGCATACACCATAAGATTAAATTCACATCTGAAATAGAAGAAGAAAATCAATTAAATTTCTTAGATTTAACCATTTTAAAAAACGAAGGAAAACTTCAATTTAAAATCTATAGAAAGGCCACAACAACGGACGTCACGATTCATGCCGATTCATATCATCCCACCTCGCATAAAATGGCAGCTTACAATAGTTTTGTGCATAGATTGCTAACTATACCGTTAAGCGAAAAAGACTACATTGAAGAGGTTAATACCATCAAGCACATAGCAGCGGCTAACGGATATAAAAGTTCATTAGTGGATAAATTAATAAGTAAACACAAAGAGAAGAAATTAAAAAAGTCGAACAATGATAACACACTTCCGGTTAATAAATACATATCTGCAGATTACACAAACATTTTACCAAATATTCTAGTTAACGAACTCAAGAAACACCATGTAATTGTAACCTTTCGTACAAATAACAACATTCAGAGACTTCTTAGCCGAAAAAACAGTATACCAGAAAGAAAAAGAACCGGCGTATACAAGATGAATTGCAGCTCATGCGACATGTTCTACATAGGCCAAACAGGCAGACCATTTGAAGAAAGATATAACGAACATCTTCCCAGAAGGGAATTACATAAAACAACATCTAATTTTGCCAGGCACCTGATACTATGTAATCATAACTACAGTGATTTTGAGACAAATTTCCAGCCTTTGCATTGCTGCAGGAAAGGAAAATACATGGACGCGCTTGAGGAATACGAAATATATAAAGCCGTCAAAATCAACAGTGATTATGTCTTGAATGATAAACTTACATTTTCACATAACATGTTGTACGACACGGCAATACTTGCACACGGGCGCCAGTAAATGAAATGTCACAGTACATATGGGCTATAATAAGCAAAACAGGTTTATCAGTGGCTATATAAACAGTGAATCAGTTGATCGATATTGTCCACGCGAAAGCAGTCGATCGATATAGTCCACTCGAGAAACATAAACTTTCATGTTCGCTTCTGTGAGTTTCCAATATCGTAAAAGTGCACTTTTACCGTAATGATTTTAGGGTTTTAATTTTTTAACGATCTCATATGAGTGATTAAGATTCTGAAGATGGCAATTCGTTGCCGAAACGCGTCAAAATAAGACGAGAAAAACGAAGTCGCACGACGGATATATGGTAAATATCTATTATATTAATATAAGCGACTTGGAGACAACTAACCTAAAATGTATAATATAAAAAATATTATATTACATTAAAATGAAAAAATTATAATTTTATTGCCTGGCAACATTATTATTTTATTTTTAACAATTACCATTGTTTCAAAAAGTTTAAATAAATTTTCAAGTACTTTACTCTTGTTAAAACGTAAAAGGTTGCAGGTAAACTACCCCTTCCCCTTAACCGATCTTCACCAAAATCGAAAGGCATTAAGACCTGTACAATTCAGGGACGTATGCTAAAAATTATTTGATTCTGTTTGAATTTGCGGCTGTTATCGTTTGCCATAGAAAATACGCTTGATAAACAAACGTTGCAGGTAAACTACCCCTTCCCCTTAACCGATCTTCACCAAAAACAATAGGTCTTGAGTACTCTACAAATCAGGGCTGTATGCAAAACATTATTTGATTCTGTTTGAAATTGCGGCTGTTATCGTTTGCCATAGAAAATACCCTTGTTAAAAAAACGTTGCAGGTAAACTACCCCTTTCCCTCAACCGATCTTCACCAAAAACAATAGGTCTTGAGAAATCTACAATTCAGGGCTGTATGCGAAACATTATTTGATTCTGTTTGAATTTGCGGCTGTTATCGTTTGCCAAAAAAAAAAAATTTCCCTTGATAAAAAAAACCGTTGCAGGTAAACTACCCCTTCCCCTCAACCGATCTTCACCAAAAACAATAGGTCGCGAGTACTCTACAAATCAGGGCTGTATGCAAAAAATTATTTGATTCTGTTTGAATTTGCGGCAGTTGTCGTTTGCCATAGAAAATACGCATGATAAAAAACGTTGCTGGTAAACTACCCCTTCCCCTCAACCGATCTTCACCAAAAACAATAGGTCTTGAGTACTCTACAAATCAGGGCTGTATGCAAAAAATTATTTGATTCTGTTTGAATTTGCGGCAGTTGTCGTTTGCCATAGAAAATACGCATGATAAAAAACGTTGCTGGTAAACTACCCCTTCCCCTCAACCGATCTTCACCAAAAACAATAGGTCTTGAGTACTCTACAAATCAGGGCTGTATGCAGAAAATTATTTGATTCTGTTTGAATTTGCGGCTGTTATCGTTTGCCATAGAAAATACCCTTGTTAAAAAAACGTTGTAGGTAAACTACCCCTTTCCCTTAACCGATCTTCACCAAAAACAAAAGGTCTTGAGAACTCTACAATTTAGGGCTGTATGCAAATAATCTTTTCATTCTGTTTGAATTTGCGGCTGTTATCGTTTGCCATAGGAAATACCCTTGTTAAAACATAAAACGTTACAGGTAAACTACCCCTTTCCCTTAACCGATCTTCACCAAAAACAATAGGTCTTGAGAACTCTACAATTCAGGGCTGTATGCGAAACATTATTTGATTCTGTTTGAATTTGCGGCTGTTATCGTTTGCCAAACAAACAAAATTACCCTTGCTAAAAAAAAACCGTTGCAGGTAAACTACCCCTTTCCCTCAACCGATCTTCACCAAAAACAATAGGTCGCGAGAACTCTGCAAAACCGGGCTGTATGCAAAAAATTATTTGATTCTGTTTGAATTTGCGGCAGTTATCGTTTGCCATAGAAAAAAAATCTACAGACAGACAGACAGACAGACACACAGACACACAGACAGACAGACAGACACACAGACACTTTTCGGAAAACGACTTTTTTTCATGTTTTGAGTGTAGTAGAATCAGAATCTGCAATAATCTCGAACACGATTT